>BDMB01000042.1:0-326985 GCA_016859785.1 Macrotyloma uniflorum | reverse complement strand
TTTTATATGTGATTTTTTTAAATAAAAAATAAAACTTTGATTGAAGGAAAGTATTCTAATAAATACATTAAAACAAACTTAGATTATAAAAAAAATAAAAATGAATCAGAAACTTAAAAATAAAAAAAGAATTTTAAAAAATAAAAATAAAAATATTTAATTTTCTATTTATATATTTTAAAAATTTAACTAAATAAAATTTTCATCTTTTGATATATATTTTTCTCAATTAATATATAGGGAAAAAAATTATAGTAACTATAATGTTTTTTAATAGAATTCCTTTTAGCATGATTTTTTTAAATTTAATTTTTAATATTAAATTATTTATATTAATTGTATAATAGTATTAAAAGTACAATATTATAATATAAATTGTATTTGAGTTAATTTCATAGTCATTCACTTTCATTTTGTATGATTTAAGAGAATAATTCATTATTTATTATTATGATCTAGTGATATAAAATTGGTTTGGTAGGAAAAATTGAAAAAAAATAAAGATATGTAGAGGTACTTAGTATTAATAAATTGATTATAAATTATAAAAATTAATACATCTTTATGTAATATTTTTTATCATGGATTAAAAACTTTAATAAACAAGGGTACTTAAAAAATATTATAAATTTATGAAAATTAATATATTTTTTAGTTTGTGCAACTTTTTTTTTATTATGGGTTAAAAATTATAAGTAAATCGAGCTAGCATTAGTTATTATTATGGTCTACTGCGTGTTTGGCAAGTTATCTAACATTGCCTGGTAGAAAAGCCAATTGAGAAAAAAAAAAAAAAAAGAGTTATTTTTTACTACGTGAATAAAATTTAAAGATGAAAACTTAGTTTGAGAAAAGTAAATAGAAGGAGAGTTGAAAGCTGGAAAATTATCTAGAAATTAATAGATGGATGTTGATAGATAATTTTTGAACTTGTTTATTAGATTATAAATATTTAAAAGAGGGCGGTGTATATGTGAATGAAAAAGTATGTTTTATTAAAGAGGGAATTTTGAATTGAAAAAAAAAAAGTAAAAAATGAAGAAAAAAATTAAAAATAAAAGTGAAATTCTTTAGATTAAAAAAAATGAAAAAATAAATAATTTTATTTATTATTACTATTTTTTATTTTTATTATTTTAATATTATTTTTATTTAAATATAAATAATATATTATTTTAATAATATTATTAATAATTTTAATATTATTATAATTAATTTTATTATTAATAATTTATTTATTATTTTAATATAAATTTTATTACTATTTATTTTAATAATAATATAAAAGAATATAAAAAGATATTGATTTTTTTAATATAATTAATTATATTTTAAATATAACTAATTATGTTATAAAATATCTTTTTAACTAAGGGTTGGACCACATTAATTGGATGGGTCTTTAATTTTATTTATTTTTTTAATGAAAGATAGAAAAGTATAAATATCATTATTTTTTCCTGAAAAATCTCTAACCCTTTATAAATCTCTTTTAAAATTCTTTGATTTTTTTTAAGTTTTTTTATTTATCTTTATTTTGTTTCAATATTTAAGAGTAACACATGAAAGTTCTCCAAGAGTAAATCAATCATATTTAATTGGAATTTTATTAAATAAGTTTACAATTACTTTAATTATTAGAGCACTTAATTCAAAATGTTTAAGATATAAATTTTCTTTTTAATTTAAATATTTACTGGTATAGTCCATAATGATATATATAATTTTGTATTAAGAACTTTTAGAGTAAGATAAAACATATCTAGTTTAACTCAATTTTGGAAAAGTGCTTTAGAAGTAAGGAAACTAATCAAATTTAATTGTGCATGCTAAGTGTTTGATGAAATTGTTCTTATATGTCAAATTTTGATTTTGTGTGAGATAATTGATTGACCATGAAATATATGATGTGAAAATTGGATAATATTGTATTGTGTATGAAAATTGTGTTAAAATTCATATGTGAAAAGAAATTTGATTAGTAAAAATGAACTTTTGGTTAAATCTAATATGCTACGTGGGAGACCATCGCTTAAGCGACAAATTTTCACTTGACAGACAATCCTTGAGTGTGTTTATAGTGTGATTTTTGCTTGATCGACCAGATTCTCACTTGAGCAAAAAACACAATTACTCTCGGGTGCAATTTGCTGAAGCAACGAGCTTTTGTTTGAGTAACAAGCTCTTTTGCTTAAGGAAATATTCGTGCTAGAGCGAGGAAAGCATATCAGGTTTGCTGCTCTCAGGTAGTATTTCGCTTGAACAATAAGAGGTTACTTAAGTGAAAGGTTTTCTCGCTTGAGCGAAAATGTAATGTTCTTAGAAAATTATTTTATGTTTTGAATTAAATTTTAAAGGATATATAAAAGTGAAAATTTATGAAGCATGATGAGACATGTTATATGAGGAATGGAGGAAATTGCATGTTTATGAGATGAGTTGTGTGCCGATAAAGAACTCTTATATGTTTATGTGATGGTCTATATATCAGGACTATGTCCCAATAAAAGATTCTTATATGTTTTTGTGATGAGTTGTGTGTCGAGTTATGTGTTGATGAGATTGATATGTGTTGTATGATATGTGTAAGAAATTATTATGTGTTATATGTGTGCAAGTCAAGTAGTTATCAAGGAGTTTTAGTATAAAATTAGTGTACATTTCTTGAGATATCACAATGAGAAATTTAGACTTTAAAGGTATTCTAATAATGTAGATAAGGGTATTATGTGGTGAGAAATCGATGAAAGGTTTTACTACACTTACCATTGGATGGAGTAGCCATTAATTCTTTGATAGTGTATGTGAGAATCATCCTAATGTGTGGTTGTCAATATGGGAATAGACCGAATAATCGAAAGGTGAAAAAGACTCTCAAGATTGATTTATGACTTGGTAGCTAGAAAACATGAACAAATATTAGTTCTAAATGTTAAGGATTTCATATATTTTTCTAAAAGAGTTTGTTTAGTATTCTTATATTAATGTTGATGATTGAATATGATAATTGTTATTTGAATGAGACTTTTATCATAATTAATTGTTTAGAGTATGAATAAATAAATGATTGTGATGATGTAATTATAAATTGTGAATTTTATTTTGTTTGATTTTATTTATATTAGTTTACTTTTTTTGTATTGTGCTTATTAATTTGTTAATATTATGATGATCGTATCTTAAAATGAGAATAATTAGTATGATAGGTAAAGTTTAGTAGATTCTAATGATACTGAGAAAAAAAAATCATTTGAATTGTGAAACATTATATACATACTATGTATTATAGTTGATAAGAATTTTGAAATAGTATAATAGACTTGATAATAATCATATGAATTTTGTATGTGTTGATTTATACGTATATCACATATTTGTGATTAAATTAGAAATATTTTAGTTATTCAATATATCTTTATAATTAAAAAATTGTATTAATTGATGTATTACATCTTACACAATAAATTATATTTTAAATATAATTAATTATTGTAATTTTCTTTAATTTTCATATTTTATGATAAAAAATAAAAGATGTAATTTTGTATTGATTTATATTTTCATTTTTGTAAAATCATCTATTTTTTGCTCGTAAATAGACTATTTGCTGAAACAAATATAAGCTAAGTGATTGGAGTAGAAATGCAGAGAAAATGAAATGAGTTTCCTTCAATTCTCTTCTTTATTGAAAGTTATGAAAAGTTATTTTAGTCTTTTTCTACTATTTTACAATTTCTAAAGTCATCTCCTAAAGTTGTTGTGATTTTTGTATTAAACTTCGCTTTCACCATTTTTTTTCAATTCATAAACATCTTTTTTTTTTAAGATATTCACGTGATATCCATCATTTGTTGAATATATCATATTTATGTTCAGTGGTTTCATTATTATGCATGCAAATATGATGTGATCAATAGATGATGGATATTGCTCAACTATTTTAAAAAAAACGAGGCATCCATAAATCATTACTCTTTCTCAATCAATGTCTTCATCCGTCATTTCTTCACCTATGCCATTTCTCCGTCACCAACAAATTCTTCATCATCTCTTCGATATCCTCTCCATCTGTAAGGATCTAGTGTGAGATAGTTCTAGTGAGACAATGTCTTAAGTGGTGAAGGGTGAAAATATTTGGTAAAGTTTTAAAAAGAATTATAAATAAAAAAACAAAACCTTTCAACCTTCATTATTTGAAATCCACAATCTCTTTAAACCTCTTTTCTATCAACTCTCTCTACCTTCTCTCTAACTTATCTTTCTCCTCCTTCATCCTTTTCAAGATTCAAAGGTGCTAAATTGAAGCTTGTGAAGAGTAGATCACATCCAACCGATTGAAATTTTGATTTGGGTAAGTTTTTCATACTCAAAACTCCTTTATACCCAACTTTTTTCGTGGTTTCTTGTGGGCCCCAACCCTTTGCATGTGAGTTTTTCTCCATCAATATGACTCTATGCTACCTTAGGTTCTTAGTGGTATGTTTGGATTGTGAAACATGTACTTGGATAACTAGTTAGAGCACCCAAAACTTTGCTATGTGAAATTGAGATCATTTTTGGGAATCAAATAGGTAAGGGAAGCTAGTAAGTTTTATGATTCTGTAAAATTTTTTAGGTAGTGGTTAAGTTGAGGATAAATCTATTTTTGATTAGGTCATTCCATATTGTGAAGGTTTAAGATTTTAGGTACTAGTGTGTAATTTTGAGAGCCTGTTGCATTGAAATGTTCTTTTGAATTAATTATGCTATGATATTGAATTGAATGTTGATCTGTTATAATGTGAAAATTGTAATGTGTGTGATGATTTGACCTATTGATGTATATGAAATAGTATGTGATAAGATTCCAAATTGAATGCAAACCTATAGAATTGAAAATTTGATTTAAACTGATTTGTTGTGATGTGATGAACCAGAATGTGGTTGGTTAAACCTTAGAGAGAGTAAACCTTAAATCATTGACCCTCAATTTATGAAAATAGTTCCCAAAAGTAATGATTTCAAACTGTTAGGACTTTGAGTAGGGATGTGCTGGTGTTTAATTAGGGGTTAAATTAATTCTTTAGTTTATGTGATAATTGTTACTATATTGAACTGCAATTGATTTTGTTGATGTAATTGGTGTATTAGAATCTATGATGAATTTTGTGTGAATGAGTACAAGTTAAATGAATTGACTGTTTTATGTCTGATTTGTCCTATTGAAGGGTATAAAATGGTATGTGATTAAATTCTCAATTTGGATGAAAACCTATAAAACTATGGAAATCTAGTTTGAGTTGATTTTGTGCTGCAATATTTTGTAGTTGGTTGATTGGAATTTCGAAAAAAAGCTTACTTTGAATCATTGACCCAATGTTTTATCAAAACAAGCCTAAATTGATTTATTTGAACCATCTAACAGTGTTAAGAAGGAAAATTGGGCCAAAAGATTCAAGGTTAACTCTTCTACAGAATCCTAATTTGCATAAAATCCACTCTAATTATGACAAGACTGAGAACTAGAATTGAAAATTTATTGGTTTTTGGATGAGACTAACTGAATAAAATGTTGAAATTGTTTGTTTGATTGCCTGATCATGATGAAATTCAGAGTAGCATAAATTTAATTGGATGTAATATTGACATCTGACTGAATGCACTTGAATGAATATTGTAATTGTAATAAACTTTTGTGTGGTTTGTTAGTGGAATGTATGAATATAAATATATTGGTAGTAAATGGATTCTGATTTGGAAATGTTAGAACTTTTAAAATTTGATAAGGGAAACAAGATTACAACAATGGAGACTTGGTGATATAATCTTCTAGGCGTGAATACACCCTTTCCTAAAGCAATATTTCGTCCCTTACAAGAGCGACGTGTTCCACGAAATTTGCCTTTGAGATACAAAGAAGATTGACGACAATAATTCACGCTCTATGAATTAAAGTCTAATAGGAACATAAAATTCATTACCCTTTTTGTTGTTGGTGTTTCAAAGTAGAGATAGTTTTGTAAGGCTATCCCCTTTGATGTGCCTCGTATGATAATATTGTAAGATACAAATTCACATCATCATCCATAATAAGACACATGGCTTATATATATTATTAAAGAGGAAGTTACCAACTCATAACTACCCGGTAGTTATAATAATATTAAAAGACACAACGGTTGCACGTAAATAATTAAAATAACCGTTATTTTAAACATTCAAAAGACACAACCATTAACTTCCTCTATTATATTATGTAATTAATATCAACCACCGTAACTTAATAATACTAATTATTTAATTATGGATCAAACCATATAATACTCTAAAAACTCCAACAATCCTCCCCCATTTAGAGTATTCTAAAATTGGTTTATTAACACAAACACCAACTTAACACTTACAATCTCATGCATAAATAAAAGTGTACATAGACTTGAACTTTCACTTAGTATAATACACATTTCAAGAATTTGTATTTCAATGGTATCGAAATGATTAAACCAAATTAATACATATTAAAACTTAAAGATATTATACACATAAGATTAAATACATGTTCTTATTATACTTGACCATATCTATTCATAAGTGCACCAAAGACGTGCCCCCTTGGCTTCTTGAAGCGGCCAAACTTCGCACTTATATAGGTAGATCTCTTAAGGGAACATGCTCCTGCAACAAAGCATAAAGTCAAAAGATCTATTAAGAATTAATCAACCTCCTTAACATCACAGGTCTAAAGCACTCATACCTTGAATTTATTATTTGTGCTTTCAATCATCGAAATAAGAGATTTAATCTTATTGAACTTAAGACTTAATGTCATATTAAGCGTTAAGTTAAGATTCTCTTAACTGTGATTAACAATGGGCTTTAATCCTATTCCAATTGTCATTCTTGCAACAGAATCTTTAGCCAATGCTTTAGTAAAGCAATCTGCTAAATTAAACTTTGTTCGTACATAGTCAACCGTGATAATCCCATCTCTGATAAGTCCTTGAACATAACTATGTTTCAAACCAATATGTCTTGACTTACCATTATACACTTGATTATAAGCTTTTGCCAAAGTAGCAGCGCTATCACAATGTATCCCTATAGGGGATATTGGTTTTAGCAATAATGGTATCTCAAACATGAGATTCCTTAACCATTCAGCTTCTTTTCCTACCGATGCAAGAGCTATAAACTCTGAAGTCATAATGGAATCTGTAATGCAAGTTTGTTTCTTGGAAGACCAAGAAATTGCACCTCCTCCAAGGAGGAAAACCCAACCACTAGTTGAAGAATGATCTTCCTCATTTGTAATCCAACTTGCATCGGAAAATCCTTCTAGTACTTCAGGATAGCCACTATATGTCAAACCATAATTTATGGTTTTCTTCAAATACTTAAGTACACGACGTATAGCTTGCCAATGTGACAAACTAGGATTACTAGTATGTCTACTCAATTTGCCTACTGCAAATGCTATATCTGGCCTTGTACTTGTCATTGCATACATCAAACAACCTATTACCCTTGCATACTCTAGTTGTGAGACAGCCTTACCACCATTAGGTAGTAACTTTAGACTTGGATCCATAGGAGTTGAAATAAGAGGACAATCATAATAATTGAATTTCTTGAGCACTTTCTCAATGAAATGAGATTGAGACAAGATCAATTTTCCATTATCTCTCTTTATCTTTATACCTAGGATGACATCAGCTTCTCCCATATCTTTCATTGAGAAATTTGATGATAGGAAAAATTTAGTTAAATTAACTTGTTCTAAATTCGTTCCAAAAATCAACATGTCATCCACATATAAGCAAATTATGACACCATTACCATTATCATCAAATTTGCTATATACACACTTGTCTGAATTATTCAATTTGAAACCATTTGAAAACACAACATCATCAAATTTTTGATGCCATTGCTTTGGTGCTTGTTTTATCCCATACAAAGATTTAATCAATTTGCAAACTTTGTGTTCTTGACCTTTCATAACAAACCCTTCTGGTTGTTTCATATACACTTCTTCTTCTAGTTCTCCATTCAAGAATGTTGTCTTAACATCCATTTGATGAATCACAAGTTTATGAATAGCCGCAAGAGCTATTAATAACCTTATAGTGGAGATCCTAGCTACTGGTGCATATGTATCAAAATAATTAATTCCTGATTTTTGTGTAAAGCCTTGTGCCACTAAACGAGCCTTGAACTTATCAATAGTTCCATCAACTTTCATTTTCTTCTTGAAAATCCATTTACAACCTATTGGCTTACACATAGGGGGCAAATCTACTAAAATCCAAGTGTTATTTCCCGTGATAGATTCCATCTCATCATTAATTGCTTCTTTCTAAAAGGCAACATCTAGAGACCTCATAGCCTCTTGATATGTCAAAGGGTCCTCTTCCACATTATAACAATATGAAAATTTTTTCATGATAGACTCCCTTGTACCTTCGACTAAATACACATGAAAATCTGGGCCAAAAGATTTTCCTTTCTTTGTCCTTTTACTTCGTCTAAGTTGTGAAGTAGAAACATCATTCTCATTAATTGTTTGATCATTTAATTCTTGATCAATTAAATTTTGATCAAAATTTTGAATATTGGTATTAGAAGTTACTTCCATTGGTCGAGGAATTGAAGAAAATCTCTTTTCATCAAATATTGCATCCCTTGATTCTAGAATTGAATGAATTGATATATAGTCATTTTGTTCTATTACATAGAACCTATAGGCTTTGCTATGTTCAACATAACCTATAAAAATGCATTCAATTCCCCTTTCACCCAACTTCTTACGCTTGGCTTCCAACACTTTTACAATTGCCCTACAACCCCAAACTTTGAAATAATTCAAGTTTGGTTTTCTTTTATACCAAAGTTCATATGGAGTTACTACATTCCTTTTCATTGGAACTCGATTCAATATATAACAAGCCGTTAACATAGCTTCACCCCAAAAACCATCACTTAGCATTCCTTTTCATTGGAACTAGATTCAATATATAACAAGCCGTTAACATAGCTTCACCCCAAAAACCATCACTTAGACCCGAATAGGATAACATTGAATTAACCATTTCTTCTAAAGTCCTATTCTTTCTTTCTGCTACACCATTTTGTTGTGGTGTATAAGCCGTAGTTGTTTCATGTATAATGTTCATAGATTGAAAATAAGTTGGATTATAGTATTCACCACCTTTATCGGTCCTTAACCTTTTTATTTTAACACTTAGTTGCAATTCAACTTCATTTTTATAGATTTTAAACTTTTCAAGGGCTTCATCCTTAGAAAACAATAAATATACATAACAATATCGTGTATGATCATCAATAAATGTTACTAAATATTTTTTGTTTCCTAAGGAAGGAGTATTATGAAAATCACATAAATCACTATGCATCAATTCAAGCAATATTGTAGTTCTTTCAACATTAGGAAATGAATTTCTTGTTATCTTTGTCAACATGCATGTTCTACACTTCTCTATATTTAAATCAAAAGGAGGAATCAAATCAAACTTAGACATAGAATATAATTTTCTGTAATTAACATGCCCAAGTCGAAAATGCCATAGAGAAGAATCATGATTAACAACATAAACAGAGTCTTTCACACCATTTATAGTACTTAGTTTAAACATGCTATTACAAAGATAACCTAATCCAACAAATACACTACCCTTAGATAATATAAATTTATCGGCTTCAAACACCATTTTAAAGCCTAATCGATTCAAGATAGCACCAGACACTAAATTTCTCCTAAGTTCTAGAGCATATAATACATCGCTTAAAATAAGAGATTTTCCTAAACTAAATAATAATTCTACTTGCCCAACACCTAGGACTTTTGCCATAGAATCATTTCCCATGTAAAGAACTTCTCCATTGTCAACCTCTTTGAAGGTCTTAAATAAATGACGATCTTTATATACATGTCTTGATGCTCCTGAATCGATCCACCATGATACCTCATCCTTTACACAAAAGGTTTTAGAAATCATTTTCACAAAATTCATATGAAAATTATGTGTAATTTGTGTACAATTACCTTCCTTGGATTGGTCCTCGCTAGACTTGCCATGACCTTGTTGACCATTCTTCTTGGCCATCTTCTTTTTCCAAACAGTGCAATCCCTCTTGAAGTGACCAGCCTTGCCACATTCCCAACAACCGGCTACTTGATTTTCATCACCATATTTAGGCTTCTTGCCTATCTTACCTTTGGTGAAATTTGCAGGCCTCTTCTTACCTTTAAAAGTCATTTTTGACTTTCCACCTTCCACCATATTAACGGTTGATGAATTAGGATTATTATTATCCTTTTGACCATCTTCCATACGTATTCCTTCCTCTATGCGTAGATGAGTGGCCAATTCTTCAATATTCATATCATCTTTTTTATATTTAAGGGAATTTCTAACATCTTTCCAATTTGGTGGTAATTTGTCAATTATAGAAGAAAGAGTAAACGTCTCATCCATTTTAATGTTATGTTGCTTAAAACTTCCTAGAATCCTTTGGATTTCATGAAATTGTTCCATTATTGACCTAGAATCAACCATTTTGTAATTGTTAAAATTACTAACAAGAAATTTCTTACTTGATGCATCCTCGGCCACATATTTACTTTCAAGTTCATCCCGAAGATCCTTTGCAGAATCCACAAATTGGTAAATATCAAATAAAGCATCAGACATATTGTTAAGGATATGACCACGACAAACATAGTCATCATTTTCCCACTTGTTCCTCCTTCGTTGCTCTTCCAAAGTCTCGGTATCACTTGCTTGTGGTTTGGACGAACTTAGGACATACGCCACGTTAAGTGCCGAGAGGAGGAAGTGCATCTTCTTTTGCCATCTTCTAAAGCCAACGCCTTCAAACTTGTCCAACTTGAGAAAACTAGCAGACATCTCACGAATTGTTGCCATCTTTTGTAATATTACTTTTAGATTGTTAGAACTTTTAAAATTTGATAAGGGAAACAAGATTACAACAATGGAGACTTGGTGATATAATCTTCTAGGCGTGAATACACACTTTCCTAAAAGCAATATTTCGTTCCTTACAAGAGCGACGAGTTCCATGAAATTTGCCTTTGAGATACAAAGAAGATTGACAACAATAATTCACGCTCTATGAATTAAAGTCTAATAGGAACATAAAATTCATTACCCTTTTTGTTGTTGGTGTTTCAAAGTAGAGATAGTTTTGCAAGGCTATCCCCTTTGATGTGTCTCGTATGATAATATTGTAAGATACAAATTCTCATCATCATCCATAATAAGACACATGACTTATATATTATTAAAGAGGAAGTTACCAACTCATAACTACCCGGTAGTTATAATAATATTAAAAGACACAACAGTTGCACGTAAATAATTAAAATAATAGTTATTTTAAACATTCAAAAGACACCACCATTAACTTCCTGTATTATATTATGTAATTAATATCAACCACCGTAACTTAATAATACTAATTATATAATCACTACTAGAAAAATGAAGATTTACATCGGTAAATTTACATCGGTTATTAGGTAAACCGATGTAAATATGAAAACGGTGGCATTTTTGTAAATAAAATAAAAGTTGATCACATATTAAAAGTTAATATTTTAAAAAGGCTACTTCTAATAATATTTAAAATTGCTACAACTAATAAAAAACTTATTTATCAAATAATGATAATATATGACACAAATTTCTTATGTAGTAAAAAGCAACTCAAAAAACTAGTTAAAATGACGTGTCGTACATACTCAAATTAAGATAAATTAAAGTCGATTTATTTCAACCTACCTTCTACGCAAATATTACATAAAATTCCTACACTTAAAATTATGACACACTTAACAGTAAAAAATATATTTTAAAATAAAATTAACAAAAATGAGCAAAGATTATGAAAAATTACATACATTAACTTATATTTCTTAAAAATTTCACAAACTCTCTTCTATTTTATATACCTTATAATTAGCGATGTCTGTAATAGGAGAAACTTGAAATTATTAATATTTAAATCATCAAAGGTTTTCATATGACATTAAAATAATAGAAGAAAGGAATAAAGATTATTAAACAATAAATTAGATTATCAATAATAATTATTATTATTGAAAAAATAATATAATAAAAATCAATAAAAAAAATTAAACACGTGAATTATTAATAATTAATAAAAAAAATATAAATTTTATTTTTAATTATTTAATTCTTAAAATATGTGAAAAATAATTTAAAAATTATCTTGATTCCAATACTTTTACTAATTCACGCGATTAAATTTTAATTAGATTTTTTTATATAAATATAAAATATGTTTTTTTATTTATTTTGAATATAAAATGTTAATTTATTTTATTGCTATGTTACTTTAATATTTAAAAGATAAAAAGTTCTTAAAAAAAGTTTTTTCTCTTTTGATGAACTTTTTAAATAGATAAAAAAAAACTTCTTTTAAACAAATTAATTACAATTTAAAAAACACTTTAAAAAAACCCTAATCTAAATCAATTTTAGATTTATTTTTATTTTAATTAGCTATTAAATTATAATTGATTGTGAGGTACGTGTATATTCAAGAGTTACTCCAAATGAAAGCTTCTGTTTTATTGAGAACATTCAAGATAATGACTATTATGTCATCCCCACTTATAAGTTTGATATAACAACTATTTTGGAATGAAAGAAACATTTGAAAGTGTGTATGAAAAGAAAATATTTTTTTTCCAAACTTTTAATTTGTTAACAAGTGTACACTTACTTGAATATTTGTTTTTTTTTTTTTCATTAGTAGACCTAATAGAGGGTTAATCCCAATGTTTGAATCGCCACGTGTTCCTCTTGAAGTGGAGGAATCAAAATCCCGCAAACTGGCACACAGATATCGAAGCAGAGAAAAGCAAAAGCAAAAGCAAATGCGAGAAAAGAAAAACAGATTCGAGTTCCCGTTCCCAACTCGAACCTTCTGTTCGTGTTGCCTCCGATAACTCACACGCCTTGTTCGAGAAAAATGTCGCGAAACGCCGATGTAGAGGAAGAGATCTCAGCCAATCTAAGAAACAGAACAGACCCTTTCTTGGTAGCGTGCCGCGGCTTCAGCTTCCTCACCTCTCTCGCCGCCATTCTCTGCATCGCCGTCAACGTTCTCTCCGCCATCCGTTCCTTCAAACACGCATCTGACGTAACACCTCTCTCTCTCTCTCTCTCGATTTTCAATCTCCAGTTATCCCTTTCCGTTAATACGAGAATGTTTCAGATTTTCGACGGCATATTCCGATGTTATGCGGTTATCATAGCGGCTTTTGTGGTCCTCGCCGAGACCGAATGGAGTTTCATCCTCAAGTTCTCTAAGGTTCCGTTTGATCATCGTTCTACTGTTATTCGATCAGTTGTTAAAACCCTCGTGTTGTTACTCATTACGTGCTCTCTCGTAATCTAATTGAACGATGATCCTTTTCAGATTTTGGAGTATTGGGCTGCCAGGGGTATGCTGCAGATCTTGTACGTGTTCCTTTCGATTTACTCACATTTATTATACATGTTTCCGCTACTCTTTAATTTAAGTTACCTATATGTAGGGCTTATTAAATCGTGTGATCTCATCATGTCATAAAATATGTTAATAGTACTTCCTTGTTTTCATAATTTTTTAATACGGCTCTGTTGACCATTTCCTTAATCTTAATTAGGTGTGTTTGTTTGATAAGTAATAAACAAATATTTGAGAAAAAAAACATAGATAGAAGAGGGAAGATGTATGAAAATATGGATGAAACAGGGAGCATATATGAAAATAAAATTTGTTTGGTTTTAGAGAAAATGATAAGAAATGAAGAAGAGGAGTGAATATAAATAAGTGATAAAATAATCTGTGAGTTCCGCACTTTTTTGTTTAAATTTTTATTGTCGCTTATTTTCTTTCTACTAAGCACTTTCATTTTTTTTTTACTCTATTTTCTTTCACCAAAGAGAGGGTAAATGATGTTCGTTAAGGAATAGGAACACTCCTTGTTAAATACCTTTTATACTCAAAAACACCTGTTGATTTACTTTTATATTCTGGATTAGTAAATGCCTTTTTCTCTAATAATTTTTTTGTTTCTTGTCCTTGGTGAATGGTAGCAAAACCATTTTTAATATTAGATATTTAGTTTGTAAAGTTCAAACTGTAATAATATTGTTTAATTGCATTTTGTTGTGGAAGGGAACAGTGACCGCTACGGAATGTTAGTGGTATATTGTTAATTGGGAACTAGTATTTAGAATAGCGCAATTTGTTGTGAAAGTTGCTACCACTGGTATTTAGTGTGATTTTTGTTTTTTACCGTAATGCATATACTTTGTGGCTTGATTTCTGAATAGTGGTATTATTTGTGCAGTGTTGCTGTCATGACAAGGGCTTTTCCTAACTACATTGGGGACCAAAAGAACCTTTTTCTTCTTCAGAACATAGCGAGTTATTTGCTACTTGCCTGTGGCGTTGTTTATGTTATTTCAGTAAGATCATCAAAGAAAAACAATCTATTTAGTCGTATAATGTGTTTATTACTTCAATTTAGTGTTATGCATAAAAGAAGTATGTTCATAGTTATTGATAATGCTAATACAAGATTTAATTTTTTTTTCCATTCTCTATACAAGTATATTATTAACCTTAAAATTTGTATGTCGACTTGGCAAATCAGAGTGAGGTCATATGAGTTAAACATTTCCTTTTCTTTCTGTTTTATTATTTCCTGAATGCTTTTCATTCCAGGATATCTTAACTTGCATATAGTGTTGGCAAGCAGACTTGGTATTTTACTTCAGTTCTCACTCTTTACTATGATTTCCTCAATGAACCTTGTAAATAATTCTTTTCTACTTGTAAATGGAAATGAAAGACAAAGTTAGCATTTTTTTTTGCTTTCATTGGTTAATTTCTTTTCTGATCAATGATGGCATGCTTTGCATGATTAGGAAACCCTACTATAGAGATCTAAGACGGATTAATATTATCACTATCTAATAAGCTGTTGGCATTTCAAATTCCGTGAGAATGCGTGAACAGTGACTATATATATGATTGAAAATATTGTGTAAAGTACAACACCTACTCAAAATATAAAACATATAATTCATAGGAGGTTTGCAGCTTTTCATGTTAGATTGTTGTAGTCATATTTCAATAGTAGTTGCTTATTTTCATGTCCATGATCATTGGTGGAGATTGGATACGAAGATCAATAGCTTAGGCTAATTTTCAATCTTACCTCTTAACTAAGACTCTTATTTTTATCCATAACTTCCTATCTCCATCTGATTCTATCAATATTTATCTTTTTACAAATCTGAATATCAATTTTTTTATTTCTCTCCTCAATGAAGGGTATCTTGTGCATTGGTTTTCTTAAACGTGCTCGCCAGAAACAGGAGATTACAAGAGAGCAAGCAGCCAAGGATCTTGAGGTATGCTGCTATTTTCAGAAGTTATGATTTAATCTGATTCACATCTATTATTTCTGGTTCCATAGTTGCAATGACGTACTGTGTCCGTCTTACAGTGACTGCAGTTGTAGCCTTTTAAAAAAAATTAAATTGACTGATGCTCTCACTTTATAATGAAACATTTATTTATTTTTCCCTCTTATATTGTCCTCAAATTAATTAATCTCTCTATCGTCAAAGTAATGCATTTATTAAAAGTGTGGACTATTTCAACAAAATTATTTTAGAAAGTAACATTTATTATTGTGCTTAATCTGTATGAAAGAACCTTAAACTGTAGTCATTGCAAGACGAAGAGAGTAATGAAGTTCTGATTTTGACATTATTCTTCTTGATCTTGATGACATGCTTTGCGTGATTGGGAAAACAGACATACTGACGTGCTGTAGAACTCTAAGATGGATATTTTTTTTTAAATAAGGGAAAAATCCTATTGCATCACTATACAATAAGATGGATTAATCATATCAAAATCTGAATATGCTGTTGGCGTTTTCCGCAAGACATTTGAACAGTGACTATATATGATTTGAAAATACTGTATAAAGTACAATACCTACTCAAAACTTCACATATATAGTTCATGGGAGGTTTGCATCTTTGCATGTTAGATTGTTGCAGCCATATTGCAATTGTGCTTTCTCCTTTTCATGTCCATGACCAATGGTGGCGATTGGGATACAAAGATCAATAGCTTAGGCTTGTTTTCAATCTTAAGTCTTAACTGAGAGGATTTAGACTCTTATTTCTCTTAGTAACTTCTTATCTCCGTCTGATCTTATCAAAATTTATTTTCTTACCAAAATTCCTGATGTATTTATTTGCTTTTATGGATACAACCAGGAGTTGGAACGGCGCAGGGAAGAACTTGAACAACTACTCCTTGCGGAGAGAGTTTAAAACATTTAAAAGTAGTGGTGAGCTGAAATTAATCCGTACTGAATATTGGTCTACTGCAAACCCATGAATCTCTGTTTATCCGTATTGCTTTCAAAATTGTTTGTTCATTCTTTGTAACTGAGATATGCTCTTAGATATAAGCTTTTAAAGGTGGGCTACGGGCCTATTCTTTGTAAATACATAAAGCAATGTATAAAATTGTGTCTCAGCTTTTATAGATATTTTAAACATTTAGGGTATTCCGTCACTAATTTTACAATTAAGGATCACTATCAGAATCAGATATCAAAATTTTAAATTGCACTTTATCATTATCATCCTGACTCTTTAGTGTCATGACCATGCATTAAGTACGAAACTAATCTGAAGGTGTGTCAAGCGCTAAAGCAAATGCTCTTCTCAATATTTTTTTTCCTTCGACAGGAAAGTACTCTTTAAAAACGATATTTAATTTAAGAGTACATGCATCTTGTAGTGATATTCAGAATTAAACCGATTAAAAAAAATAAAAAATTGATTAAAATTGAAAATTTTTAGATTGTTTTATATTTGTTTTTTCTAAAATTATAGTTTGATATTTTAGAATTCAAATCAAATTGAATTATAATATCTTATTAAAATATAATATTTATAATTTTATTTTAAAAAGAAAATCTAATATTTTTATTATAATTTTTATTTTTTCACATATATTTGAAGGTCATTGCTTATAATTTTTGTTATCATATCATCTATTTTTATTTCAATCCGTTTTCATCATACTTTCTCATAGTTTATTTAAATTATTATTTTTATTTGAAGTAATAAGTTTTTTCTTAATTTGATTTATTTTTTAAATTGCTTCATTTAATTGTTATCTTTTATTTTTTATATTTAAATTTTAATTTTAAATTTATTATCTTATTATGTATTTTAATATTTATTAGATAAATATTTTATTATTTTTTTTTATCATTTTAATTAATTTTTATATTTTTACATAGTTGAATTGAAGTCTTTAAATACAAAATTAAATTTTATTAATGATAGTGAGAGATAAAAAATTTAGTATTCTAATTTAAAATAATATATAATTTTAACTTTTAATAATACTGAAAATTTAAATAATCTAATAACAGTTTTTAAAGAGTTTAAAGTATTAAAATTATGTGTACAGTTAATTATTTATCTTCTTCTTACATAATATTATTCTAATTTTTTATTATTTTCTTTTTTTTAAAATAATTCATAAATTAATAAATTAATAGTGTACATATATAATATCTAATTATTTAATTATTGTTATATTTTTATTAGTTTATTATTAAATATATTTTTTATTTTTAATTATATATATATATATATTAATAAAAGTTAATTTATTCTTAATTTTTATTTATAAATTTATTTAAGATTATTTTTAATATTTTTACATTCATAAATATGATACAATTTAAGTTATTTTTGTTATTGATTACTATATAACTTAGTTTAGTTTCAATAAAATCATCCATTTTTATCCATTATAAAAAAAATTAATTTTTGATAAACATTATATGATTGTTTTTAATCCAATAAGGCCAACATCATTGTTTATTACTATGTGATTTGTTGTAGGTCTAATAAAGTCATTCTCAACTGTCAATTATCAGGAATTTAATTCTTGAAAAATGTTATACAACTTGACTTGGCCTTGTTATGTTATTTTTTTATCTAATAATCTCAAACATTCACCAAATTTGACACAACATGCATATTATAAAATCGTTCACTAAGCGTCCATTATAATCATCAAATACCTCGTTATTAGGTAGGTGGAAATTATTTTTTCTATTACTATTAATAAAAATTTCAAGTTCACCATGATAATTCACACATTCAATATATATTTACAATCTATATAATGATACTAGCCTTTTTTTCACGTAATAAAATAAATAACTAAAATGACATGTTTATAGAAGTTAATAATTAGATTATTCAATATAACAATTTTTTAAAAATTATTCATCAAATTTAAAATGGTTCAAAGGGAATTATGTATCTTCTATTACATTTTGACTATTTCTATGTCGACTTTTACTCATTAATTATTTAATTTCTACTTCTTATCATTTGAGACTTAGATATATATCTTCGTCATATACGATCATTCATATTCTAATATAATTTTATTAAAGTTAATTATCTATTATCTATCTAATGAATTGAGGATATTAATAAAGTGATCCCTTTGAAGTCGTAGGCCTCAACCAAGGTATAAACATCCATGTAATATTTATGGACATATGATAGATACTGACCCTAATAATATAGATTTTGTATCTTCCATTTTTATTTATATTGTTTTATTACAAACTAGTTACTTAGTCTCTTCACATTCAAACTTGAGATTAAAAGACTGTATACCCTTTGGATTATTATTATTAATTGACTTTATATCGATTAGAATTTAGAAGTCAATATTTGTCTTACCATGAGTAAGCACACAATAATAAAATTATTCCAAAAATAAAAGACTAGAAGAAATTGTGGGATTGTTTTGCACATTAAGTCCCACCATGAAAAAACCTTGCTTAAACCTCAAATCAACATGTTTAGATAACATTATTTATAAAATATTTTAATAGAAAAAAAAGAGTCTAAAAACTCAAAACAAAGATATATGATATTTTTTTAGAGAATTCCAAATAAAATATATAGTCAAAATACCACATTCCCTTTATATTTAATTATTTATTTAATATTTCTTATGTTTCTTAATTTAATTCCTAATGTTGGATTAATTTGCTTAATTTAGGAATGTTGTATTTATAAATGAGCTTTGTTCTTTGCACCACATCTTGGATGAGTTTACTCGCATCTCATTTTGGACTTTAGAGACACCAACACATTGAGGACGCACCCCTCTTCTCTCCCTCCTTGCTAGAACGTTTTTGGGCTTCCCTTGGATCTACATCCAGCTCATTTTTCACTAGGGGCAACACATATGAGGCTATTTTGAGAGAGACAACTACCCTAACTTTTAGGCCTTTCTTTAGTGTTAATTTACATGTAATTTCAGCTCAACTTGATTGTCATTTGGGAGTCATCCAAAGCCTATAAATAGGACCTCATTCCACCTTGTAGAGGACTTTGGCTATTAATAATATTGAGAGAATTTAGAGCTTGTGTTTGAGAATGTTCTTTACCCTCTCTCTAACCTCATCTTGAATGATCATCAAGTGATAGTACCACCACTCATCTTGGGTTTCCATCACCCAAGTGGTTTGACTCATTCCTTCTCTTTACACACCTTTCACTTCTTTCTTTTACTTTATTTTTGTACACCATTTCTTTATGTCTTCCATATGTTTATTTAATTTTCTGGCACTTTTATTCTTCATATCATCTTCATTTTCTCTCCTATCTTAAACACTTGGAAGTGAACTTTAACCATTAAATAATTCTTTGTTATCTTAATGTCTAGTAAGGATCTTCCTTAAAACTTTCTTTAATCAATTAAAAGGAGTCTACGTAAATATTTTAGAAAATCTTATTTATAAAATATTTTAATAGAAAAAAGTTAATGTTTTTATTAAATAAAATTAATTATGTATAAATTAAATTATAAAAATGATTTCTTATTAACTTCTCTATAATCCAATTTCTAATTCATATATATAATAAATTTAACTTATAAAAAATTAACTTTTTTATATAAATTCTATGAAAAAGTTTCCTTTAAATAGACTCTAAATTTTATGTATCACATCTGGCTTATTTTAGGACTACGTAAGCCTTTTTTTGCTTGCTTTGTTAGCATATAGGTTTTATTTAAACTAGATATATATTTAACTTTCATTTAAAAATGCTACAGGTATACTTTCAGTTTCCAATTGGGAATTGGGAGTAACAGAGACAACATTCGAAATCTTCATTCGATGTGGTTCTGAATAGGATATTCAATATCAGCATCCATGTTGAGAGGATCTGCCTTTCGAGAGCATTACTTGGGCCTTCTCTGCTTGTTCTTCTTCGATGTATTCCCGTTTTGAGAAAATTTCGCCAGACCGCTTCTAAATGCTTCAAGATTTACCCCATTTCTAACCAAAATACTTGTTACTCCAATTTTTGAGATCTGTGATTACCAATACACATCACGTTACATATATAACAGCTGATAATGCTTATTCCAACCAAAGAAGAGTAAATTCACACATAATTCTGTATGATCCAACCTTCCAATTGAAGACAGTTGAAAATGTGAAAGCAACTATTGGTAAAAAAATTTAAAAACTGACAGACGCAAACTTTATTACCTCTTGGATGTTATTATTATCATCGTCAAAGAATAACATGGAGTTATAGGGGACCCCAGTCTTTGAATGAATTTTCTGAAAATGATCTGTCTTGTGTGTCCAGCTGTAAAATATTTCCTGAACAATGAGAAAGAAGAAGTAAATTCACATGGATCTGGTTACAAACATTTACAGTAAAAGAGTGAAGGCTTAAGGAGTATGTAAGGATTTCATCCTCAAAATTCAAGGCTAGAACTTTGAATGGTTTTAAGAGAATCACAAGTTTTTGCTACTGCCCTGCTATATGTTCAATTTTTTCATGATTGGAATGATAATTTGGCTACCTCAAGCCAATTATTTCGGTGATAATTTCTGAAATCTCTAATTCAAATTCCAAAAAGCTACAGATCGATAGGTTTTCAATGGTACTGAAAATCAGAATCAAACAGACTTTTATCATTTTTACTCCATACAATATTTCTGTTATCATTTAGCTTAAGATATTTGCTTTATTAAATAACAATGTTTTCCTCCTGTAAGCTGAAGCTGGCCTGATCCAAAAATCTCTCCTACAGTAAAGTGGGCTATTCTGGTTTGGTACAGGGTTAATATGGCTCCACTTTCCTTTTAGGCTGGCTTCTGTTTCAAAGTATACTTGCTACTAAGGACATACTCAAAAAGATGGGTGCTATTGAGGATATACTCAATGTTGTTTCAGTGATTCTTTTTAGTGTGATTTTGCTCAAGCTTTATTGCATGCTATTTGGTAGGAAATAATTCCACTTAAAGCACGATCAAGTATTTGAACTAAAATTTGCCAATTTGTGCAGAAATAAATTCCTCCCAATGACCCAACCTCTTGCTAGTCACTAGTTCAATCCTTTTTTTTAAGGCTCAATTTGAATAGTTTTTCCAGCAAACATGAAAAAATAAAACAAAGTAAACCTCTCTCATCAATTGAAAACTTATCTACCTTAATTATTTCTGGAAGCTTTCTGGTTCAACTTTTCCAAATCAACTAAAGTACATAAACTAATTTCAATAAACAAGAGAAGCTTGATTCAGCACACTTCCTTAATTTTGATATTCTTTGATAAGTAGTTGCTGTCTGATTTGTTTGGATAAAAACATCCAAGAACCAAAAAACAACAACAATATCACCATTTATATTTTACCCGTTGCAAATGGCACAACCACGACATGAAACAGAGGCAGTAATTTGTAAAAAAAAAAGGTAAAGAAAGAAAAAGAGTGTGATTGAGCAAGACAAAGACAAACAGAACACACCTCGGCCACAAACATTGACCTGATGCTGAGTTTGTCAAGATACGTGGTTGCAATGTCGGGAGTTGGTGACTTAGAAGCAATTGCAACATCAATCCTCTGGTGTTTGAGTGCATTCAAAATGCCTCTGGAATGAGGAAACAAAGAAGGCGCGTCGTGCTTCGATCGGCACTCACTGAAATTAGAAAACAACATACTTTTACATGGAGAAAAAAAAAAGTAAAAGAATTTAAGAAACAACATAGTATTAGGAACATAGACTAAGAAAATGTACCAGTAAAAAGGCCAAAGAGTGTAATCGAGATCGAAGACGACGAGCCTCGGAAGCACCTGAAACACTCCCATGATTTGCAGTGCCTCCGCCTTCACCCGCTCCACGTCCTCCATACCTCTTCTTCCCTTCCAATTGGATGGATGATGTCTTAATGCTCTCTCAACATTCTTCCACTCATATCATATCATATCAACATTTTTTTTATGGATTTATTATCCTTTCCTATTTGTTTTGTTTTTATTTTAAATTACATTTAACTCGTTTTTCAATTAAATTAAATAATATTTTCACCTCTTTTAATTTTGAAATAAATTTTATTTTTTAAATTTCTAATAAAATAATAATCATATCATGTTTTTTCTACTTTTTAAATCCTTTTATTTTAATAAAAGAACATTCATTCTCTTTATATTTTATATTTTTATTAAAATAATATGTACGTCTTTTATTTTATTCAAAAATAATCTATTGATTAAAATCTAAGCAAAAAATTATGAAAATTAGAAACTAAAATTTTAAGATCTATAAATTTAATAATTTTTATGAAAAATTAAATAATTCATTGTTATATATTACCCTTATTCTAAACAAATTATATAGTCGCTAATTCTAAATTATCATATAAAAATTATATATTTAAGAATTTTTTAATATAAAAATAAATAAATAAATATTAAATATGATTTTAATTTAAATATAATTTAACAAAATAAAAATAAAAATATAATTAAATTAAAAATATAAGTGTTATTTTATTAATAATATAAGAATAATAATGTCTATTTCAAAATTTAAAAAATATTAATATTATTCAAAAAATAAAAGAAAACCTTTTCTATGATTAAATCATTCAATTTTTATTTAAAAATTCCATTTTTAAAATTTTTAATTTTCATAAATTTTAAGTAAATTTTGTTATTATGTTATTTTTTTAAAAATAAAAAAAATTCAAATTACATATACTATTGTAAGATTATTATACTAAACGAGACTCATATTGTTTTAGTTTTAATAAAATAATATTCAATTACTCTTTAATTTTTAAATAGATATTTATTTTTATTATATTTTTATTACATGGAATTTATTCCCTTATATTTTCAATAAATAATATTAATTTATTTATATTTTTAATAAACTGTGATTATTTTTTATTTTATTTTATTTTAAAATATCATACTAAGTAACACCTAAAAGAAATATTATAAAATTTTAAAATTAAAGATTTTAAAATATAAAAAATAAAGCATATTTAATCCTAGTGTTTACCAACAGAACAAATAATTTAAACTGATAAAAAAATAATTTAAAATCGATTAAAATCAAAATTATTTTAAATTTTAAATATAATTTATCTTAAATTACATTATTTATTTGAGATTTTAATTTTTAAATAAAAAATTAAATTAATCTCTTTATATTAATAATAATTTTTTATTATAAAATGTGTAATTTTAAAATATATTTTATAATTTTTAAATTATATTTATAAATTTTATAATAATAAAGATAGTAAAATTTATCTAAATCAAAATTTAAAATTTATAATATGTAATTCTGATAAATATTTAATAAAAAATAAATTAATCTAAATTACATACTATCATAATAATTAGGAACATATGACCTAATAATGACTCATCAATTTAATAAACAAGGAATTAAAAATATGGTTTTTTTTAATCTTTTGCCAACTCTTAATAAGGTTTATTCCAAAATGAAATTTTTGGACTCCCCATGAGTGGTTCCGGTTCGGATGGGATGAGTGGTTTGACCCGAATTGTGAGTGGCAGGGAATCGTATTTACTATTCAGTAGGAAGACGCTTCTGATCACGTGCTGGGGTGCTGGGGTTATCCTTCATCCTTCTCTCATGATGAAGGTAACACCAACACTAACATTTGACTCATCTTTCTTTGTGGGTACTGATGTTTCATTTTTTTATAATCAGTTCCTCTGTTTGCACCATAACTGAAAATCAGCCTTAATTTCTGCAGATGGATTCACAGGGGTCATGAAATTGCCTATAATTAGGGCTTCTTGCTTATTGTTGTGGCCTCTGCTAATTTAGTGAGCAACTGTGGGCTGAGTTCGGTTGTCTTTAAAGTCCATAAGGGTGTACCTTGTTTGTATACTTATCCTTGAATTTCAGTGGCTACATTTAAATTCAATGGAGGGTAATACACCCTTAGGAGCTTATTAGGGTAAATATGATTACTTGTTTGTTTTCATGTAATTACTGTTCTCATTCTGACTTTTGCAAACTCTATTACTGTTTCTTTTCTATTTTATTCATTTAATTGTTGAATGCTTCCGGTTTGTTTATAAGCTATTCACTTCAAACATATTGCCTCATTTGTTTTGACAGTTTTTTTAAATTTCTTATTGTAATGTAATCCCATTCTAACGACCATGCTTGTAATTGCTTTACAATAGGGCATCCTGAACTGCCTATGTGTGTTACTAATTTCTTTTTCTGCTTATCTTCATAATCTGCATTTGTGCTTAGAAAAACAAATGCAAACTTGTCATTATATCTGATAATTTGTTTTCATAAGACCACTACAGTGGTGGACTTAGAAAATTTCAATACTTAGAATTTCAACAAATTATATAGTTTACATTGTTATTGCTAACTTGAAACCTGACCACCTGTTAACATGATGTTTCCTGATCATCCTCTCGTTCATATTACTAATCTAAAACTATATCCTTTTGAAGTCTAGCCATAAATCTTCTGTAAGTGTAGAAACCTGTGAAACTCATTCTCTTAACTTTTGCTGCTACCATGATAAAAGTACAAGATGATAGTATTATGTAGATCACTGCCAATGATGCAACAAGAATAGGAAGAGAAGTATGGTGATGAAACTGGAAGTGAAGAGGAGTAGGAACAAATCTTCAACATTTTGAAAGCGATGAAGATGAGGATGCAATGCTTGACATTGCAACTGAAGACAATGATGTTTAAATGTTTTTCTAGTTTAGATTAAGCTTGCTCTAGCCTTCAAGCTTTAGAGGATTTTTCATTTTTTATTTGATTTCCTTTGCTGTTTTGGACATGGTGATATGCTATGCAGCTTTGCTGTTTTGACCTTAGTTATGAAACTTAATCAGATTTTTTCTTTTTAATTTAAGTGTATTCCTATATTTTCACATATATATAGATACATATAGACAAACACACACACACACACATATATATATATATATATATATATATATATATATTATACATCATTTAATATAAATTTGCTTAGGGATAACAATCATCCTGTTACCACTATCCCGCTGTAGCGGTTTCGAAGGTGGCTCTTACATGGCGTTATCCACTTTTGACTATTATTATTAACGGGTCAGCCTATGAGCCCATTGATGTAGTTTGTGTAACATATATAGCAATTTAAAAATAACATTAGTGTGACATTAGTAATTAAAACAAACAATGCAAAGATATTTCTCGATCCCCTGGGCTCCTTAGAAGTCCTGTGATTCTCTACATACGTTCTTTTCTTTATATGCAATTGTCTTGCCTAATTACATCCATGAATAGAATTTAAGAGGTCTGACTGACAATCACAACCCCTTCAGTGTTATGCCTTCATTATAGTTTTAACTCATGTTGATTTGTGTTCTAATGGATAATACATTATATGAACCTCTGCATATTTGAACAAGTGCAGATTAGAAGCCTCAGAGCACTATAACTTCTTAATGCATGGCTTCTCAAGTGGGATCTACGATTCTAAAATGGAGATTATCAATTACAGAGAAAGAAAGCTCCGAAAAATCATGTATAGCCCTTGCAACTTCTAGAATCCACAGTTGTTGCTGTGATCCAAATTTTAATGGGCTACATCTAAAAGTTGGCATGAAGTCTTCACCGTTTGCTCAGAGCTGGTAATTGAACTTATTCTAACATTTTTTTCCCTTGGTCTAAAATTATGGTTATTTTTCATCAGATTTTTTATTGGCTTCATATTAATATAATCCTTTGACCATGTAAGAAGAGAATGAAGCCTCTGTTAGCTCAGTTGGTTAAATGAAGGATAGCCTGTAATTACAGATAGAGGAAGACCAAGAAAAAATTTGGATTAAGCTATTAAAAAGGATTTAGATTTAAATGGCTTCTATGAAAAAATTGCTTTTTAAGAAAATACAATAGCGTCATCTGATTTATTCGTATAGGCTGTAGCTGACCTCACTTAGTGGGAAAAGGACTATGATTATTGCTGTTATGTATAATTTTGGATATTATTTGTCAGCAACTCTTATCTTAAATCCTGAAAATGGATATATCATGCAGCCTTCCCATGAATACCTTTTTTTTTTCTCACGTAACCTTTTGCATATATTTTTCTTACTCCCTTCTTTTCCAATAAAATACTTTTTCCTTTTGCATGATAGGATGCTAGAAATAAGCACACCTTAACAACTCTAATTGATAGCATTTTAGCCGCTTCTCAATCTTACTATTAAAGGAATAAAATGATAATTTCTATATTCATGCAGTATTAATTGCTTTTCATTACCCTGGTTCAGTTTCTTGGGAAGAAGAAGAGCTGGGTGGAAAATAGCTTTTGCTTTGAACACAGGTGGAGTGTCTGGAAATGGTGACCAACAAAGCTTCAACGAAGCCAGTTCCAATCTTGGTGGTACTCGATTGGGTAGGATACTGACTGCAGGTGGCAGACAACTTCTAGAAAAGCTGAACTCTGCTAGAAAGAACTTCCCTTTGAAAGTATTCCTTCTACTTTTGGGTTTCTACACGGCAAATGCACTAGCTACAATCCTTGGGCAAACTGGTGATTGGGATGTTCTGGTTGCTGGTGTTGTGGTGGCTGCAATTGAGGGAATTGGAATGCTAATATATAGAAAGCCTGCGGCCGCGAGGCCCGGCAGGTTGCAGACTTTTCTAGTGATGATGAACTACTGGAAAGCTGGCATTTGTTTGGGTCTCTTTGTAGATGCTTTTAAGTTAGGCAGCTAAGAACCCACAATACTTTTTTCTCTTTTCAATTTATTGTTGTATATCACAAGACTCTGGTAAGTCATAATTTTGATCGTACTTCTCTTATAGTTTTTTTTATTAATGGTGTACATGTAATTGTAGTATGTGAATAGTATAGAAGACGATTGCTTAATGAGTTTTTGTCTCTGCAAAGTGCACCATTTTGCGTGTGCTTGAAGGAGAAACTTTTATTTTCTTAGCACTCGAATCTATTGATTGTACATTTGACCTGTTGCCTCTGAGCTACTGTGTTTAAGAGGAAAATAATTTAATGAGTAACTGGAGCTACCTTCACTGAGTGTAGAGCTATTTAAATTATACTAATATTGGGTAATAAATACAAGTAATATGGGTAGCGTCCCTTTACTTTTTCTTGAATGTGTTTGAAGTAGTGCTGGTAAGTGGTAAGCAAGGAAACTTTAGGATTCAGTTCCTTGCGACCTGATTGGAAACTAGAAATAAAGAAAGACCGCATGATTAATTGACTTTTGGGGAAAAAGGGTCTTTACTTGGCCAATATTATAATCATCACATTATATATTGTGCAATTTTTTGTGCAAAAGCATCTGTATAAACAATGAAGAGATACACTTTTATAATTGGTTTTTGATTGGGTTTGTTTGATGTACACTTTTTTTGTTATTTTACCTTTTGAATATTGTGATAATTTTTTTTTATATAATTGTTTTTTATTATGGTAACTGTAATAATTATTTTGTTAAATTGTATTAACTATTTATTTTATTATTGTAAAAAATGTGAATAGACCGTGACAGGTATGTGTTTCAATTAGTATTAGTAAATGGTTTACTATCAATTTTTAAATGAATAGATTGATTAATGAATAATATCTGATTTTTTAAAATAGGCAGATTATTACTGAACATCACAGTTATATTTATACCATGTCCAATTCATATTTTTTTAGCTAATTTGCTGAGATATGGACCTAATGATGGAAGGAAAAATGACCACAATCAATTATATTGACTAATAAACAGCTCGTCTGAATTAAAGAATGCAACATAAATAGGACATATCTAGCAAAAGGAACAAGGATGTGTTCTCTTCCCATTAAATCATCTAAAAAATAAATTTGGAGTAAAAAATAGATTAAAGCTTTTCTTTCAATACTTGGGCATGTTTGTGTAGTTTCAAGCAATCTCATTCTTCAGTTGCAGCACTTGCGGCACTCAAGTCCACAGAAAGATCAAGAACCTGAAACGAAAGACGAAAAAGATGTTCTAATCAAGAAAAGACAAATCCAGACTTTATTACCTTTACCCCTGGATATGATATTTTATTTATGCAACTTTACACTTCGAGCTTAAATGTTTTCGTGCATGCAGATGAGGAATTCCAAGATCATACTCATCCTTTCAGATTCTCTAAAGGGATAGAAATTCTATGTTATATGAGGTAATGAATTAGGTCTAAAATTCACTTGGAGTTGAAACTTTGGAACAAATAGAGTTATGAATGCTTTTAGGTCAAATCTACAACTGCAGGTACCATTATATTCTGGCTAAAACTTAGCTTTATTTGAGAAATGCAATATAAAAAATAAGGAGTAAAAACTAGGAAATCAGTGTTAAATTCCAAGCATAAATAAGCTTTTGTTTCAGTGAAAGATACCATTTATCAAAAGAAAGTAAAATTACAAATGTACAGATCTATCAATTTTTTGGCCTAGTCGTTTTGCTAGTTTTCAAATACCAGTTCTTTTTTATTTCCTGTTATCAAACTGTGTAATTGTCATTGTATGCGATGTGATATGTAATGTCATTTGTATATTAAACGAAAAAAATACAAACCTTTCCAGTGATTTTACTGTACATGCCGACCACATCTTTTACTGTGGTTTCAAAGTGTGTGGTAGGATCATAGCTCTGCAAGGATTTAATTTCAGGTTATTACAACTGCTTTTTGAAAATAAAATAACAAGGAAAGAAATTCCATCTTATATGCTGAAAAAGAAGTGTGAAAAAATTTCATATTTATCATCAAGGAAACCTGAGAAAAAGTTTCACCTAAATATTTTAAAATCATAGCCAACTGTAGGTTCTAATTGTAAATTTACGTAACATGAAATCTTCATTGCTTTATTTAAACCAAAAGAATATTGCTTCTTCTTTCTTACAACATATCTTGGCCATGTTCATTAGTAATAGACTTTGGATATTTTACATAAGTCAAGTAAAATAAGCAACTTCGTAATGTGTTTGTATGTCAGTGCTATAGATAACCCAATTAAGTGTCCTTCACAGCCTTTAGGAAATAAGAAACATTTAAAGAAAAATGAAATATGCTTATTAGAGATTCTACTCAATACTTACAGTAGAGATGAAACAGCCATCAGCCTCATGATCATTGCAGGGTTCAAACCTGTCATACATGTCATAGAATATCTCATCTACAGGTCCAAGAAGGTCAATACCAGGCTTCAATTCCACCTCAGGTTGGTCAGTCTCTGCTTCTGTTGTGACAAAAGCAATAAATTTTCCTTTGGGTGCTACATTATGAGCATAAGAGCAGCAGAAGAGATACCTGCAATAACGAGGTACACGAGCAAACATAACCAATAAAGTAGGAAGAAAGAATCTTCACAAGTAAGAACTAATTCGAATTAACCTCTCAAAGTACTGATGGAAAAAAGGGAAAAACGAATGAAGGAGATAAATTGAATCACACTTCTCCCACAAGTTAAAATTAACTTGTACAGGCGAACTCTTTCAAAAGATATTTCATATAACTTATGGGTAAGCGCCTATAAACTTAACAGAACTCAGCCTTCTAGCCTTTAATAATAGAAGAGTTTTACAGTTAAAAACTCCACAAGGTCGAAGCTAATTCAAACTAGAACTAACTCCACTACGCTCTAATTCAAAATTTCTAAGTTGTAACCAGAAACTGGAGGAACCAAATTAATGGATAACATAATTCCTTGTTAATCAGTAGTATTTGCCCATTGGTGTAGGAAACTATATTTTTTTCTTTTGCTTTTGTGATTTTTAAAATGGAAAGTTGAATTGTATTTTCCATTTTATAACATATTTTGCAGTATGACAAAACCATATCTGTCAGTTACAAATACTTTCTGTGATTACTAAGGTCAATAGTCGTGTATTTCAATTCTGTTGAAGGTGACTCTTTTAAAGACGACATGACACAATTTTTTGCAGGACTTGTGAACCCCTCACCGAAAATGGCTGTTCCCTTGTGTATTATCAAATGGTTTGTTCTTTACATGCGTATTTAGTAAAAATTGAACATGATCAAAGCAAACTTACATATCTGACTTGCGACCAAGCTGCTTCTGTGGCAGAATGACTTGTGCTGAGTGAGATTCATTGGTGTTTGGAATGGGATGGCTCATAATACATATTGCACGTGACACTTTTCCGACCTTATGAACCTGTTGAATGAATTAAATAGTGTCAGATGGAGTGGAGGAGGTCACACTTTGCTGCAATTCATGATTTTAGACTTCGGACATTCATGTAAACCATGACCAATAACCAAATAGGGCACTTGAGAAAATGTAGCTCACAGTCCTTGTTATCTTAGAAGTCTAACCTTATCAGACAGATATGATGGATCACACACAACTTTCTTGCATTTAGCTGTTTCTCCTTCTGAAGTCACACCGATGGCTTTCCCATTTTCGTCAAATTCTACCTGTTACCCAAGATAATTGTGAGGAGAAAAATGTACAAGGAACTTTAGAGTGCCTTTACATATATTGGTGAAGGAACATTTAGTATACATTCTAATAGAGGCTTATGATTACTTAAAAAGAAAGTATAATTTATTTTTTCTACTTTTATTTCCTTAACCCATATTTGAAGAGTATTGAATAGCATTTTGCTCTGTATACGGTGGATTCTTCTATTTATTAGGTTTCAGTAATTGAGCAACACAAAGCAAAGGAATGATCAAGTTACACAAACTGAAAGAAAACAGAATAACCATTAAGGAAGAAATTAACTGCTTCAGAATGGCTCCATAAAACAGTATTAGACTAGATAACTTCAAAATTCAAATAAATTCTCTTGATACAAATTTTACAAGTAATTATAGAGAAATTGATTTTCCTGTAACTTACCTTGCATTCTGGCTTGTTCAGCATGTAAGTTCCACCGTAAACAGCACTTAAACGTGCAAATGCCTTAAGGAAATAAAAGAAACCAAAGTTAGTTGCTGAAGTTTACCAAGTTTGAAAGGGAAACAGATATGGAGAACCTGAGGCAACTCTCCCAGTCCATATAGTGGATATATGTAAGGTGAACCTCCTTGAAAACGTGCTAGGGACTCTGCATAAACCTGTACAGAGAAATCAACATATTTACACGCTAATAAAGTTTAAGAAGTGACTCTATGCATGCAAAATATCAATGTAATAAACTAAACAACCAAGACCAAAATTTCCATGAAGGAGATAACTCGGAAGCCTATGAAATCTCATGATCTCAATTAGTAATTTCATAAGCCATGTAACAATGGACTTAACAGAGAAAAATCCAATCAGTACATATTATGATTCTTCAAATTAACAGAGAAAACAATATAAGCTAAACGACTGATCTTAGAAGTCTTTTAACTATCATCTATTTGTCGTGTTGTCGTTCTACCACAATAATGCAATGCTGATTTAGTTTCACGTACAATTCTGTAATTCTTATTCTAGTCTTTGGGGAGCTTCTATGTTACTAAGACATGGTATATTAATTCAATATAAAGAAGGCATCAGCAAGTAGAAACTTAAAGGAGTTTAACATATAAGAAATTTGGTGCACCCTTTGGTCACAAAACTGTATTATTTTTCGTACATTTATAAATGCTAGGACTTTTAAGTCCTTCAGGTATAAGAATTATATCCTTAACAGCCTTCGGTGACTGAAATTTTTAGATGCATAATGCAGGAGAAAAAAAACACTGATTGTGAGATTTCTACTACGTTGTATATAATAGTTTTGGCTCAGTAGAAAAGCTTATGGATAATTTGTATATCAGTACCTTAACTCTCTCTACAAAATCCTTGGCTGGTTCATCCAAGTAACTATCATCACGATGAAGTGCCAAGGCATGACCGATAAAGTCAATTGTATCATCTTCCAATCCATATTTCCTACATTTGGAGAAACCATTAAACATGCAGTTAAGTATATTTAATCAAAGTATTAAACTAGATTAAAATCTTATTTTACGTTTAGAGTGATTGAAGTAAGATTTGAAGGGAAGGAAAATAAAGTATTAGAGAGGAAAAAAAGAGAATAAAATACATACGATATCAGCTGCCTTGCAGTAACTTGATTCAAATCTAGTCCTTCGTGAGATTTGGGATCATTTATTTCGTAATCTTGGACATAAATGAAGAACTTCCGAGCACGGCGTTTCTCAAACAGTCCCATTAGAGGTGATTTCAGTGCTTCAACATCTGTTGCAGGGACTTTGTATATCTAGAAATAGATAAATTAAGAAATTCTGTTGTATGATTTTTGTCAATATGAAAGAGGTTTGGTGAAACATGAAGCTTGCAATATAGTAAGAAACATAGAACTTGTGATGAATACAAAAGAAAATAAAGAATATGGTGAACTTGTTGCCTACCTTTCCCTTATTATACACAAAGCTTCCATCTACAGCTTTGAAGTTCAAATACTTTGTAACATCTGTGTGAATGAGAACACGGACCAAAGCTCCATTGGCCATCATAAACTACAAAAAACAACAGATGAAAAGTTGGTTTTAGTTTCAGAAATACATAGAAATGGTAACCATACAAGAGTCCAAATGATGGGGAATGAAAGAAAAGGCAAAAATAAAAGCCATTTCATTTCATGCATGGAAGAGAATTCAAGGCAACTTGGTTTGTTTTTCCACATTGATTTATGCTAAAAAAGAAACCAACAGAAGAATTTGGTCTAGATTGCGTAACCCTTGCTAGAGCAAAGAAATAAGAACACATAATTAGCACAGGCCTATTGTCCTACCAAAATTAGAGTAGGGAATCCACAATGTAGAGATACAACACAACATGCATCAATGTTTCAACTTTCAACTAAAAATGTGACATATACTTTTCAAGTTTTATATTGTTCCACAGGTGCAGAGTCAAGAGATGTATATGAGAGCAGTTAGTTACCTTAGGTATCATATCAACATTGTATTCTCTGCTGGAGCCCAACACCTCTGGTGGCTTGTCATCTTCCCTAAATCGCTTCCATAGCTAAACAACAGAAAATGGATTTTAGTATGAAAAATGAAAAGGAGATATTTCACATGCTTCTGTTGCTAATCTGCACAAGTTACCTGATTAAGATTGAGAGATGTAGAAGCCCCTCCATAGTAGTCATTTCTATCCATGTGCAAGACCTGAATCAAGTGGATAGTAATATAATCAAACGACTTTTAATTTTCAAAATTGAGAATTATTTAACAACTTTCTTAATGTTTGTATGATATCTTTAATGATAATTATTTTCAAAATGCAGACATAAAATTGCTCCTCACAAAAGCTTTGTGTCATGTTCCCGAAATCTTTATCAACTCTTGGAAATGTCTCATCCTGAGCTTGGTCACAAATAATATTCTCTTTGTTTATATATATATAAAAAATACCAAAATGCTTCCACTGTTCCCAATCCGGTTGGATTAAAAAAAAGTACTTCAAAATAAATATTTTTAATATTTTTTTGATAATTATAAGATTAAAATAATATTATAATACATACATAAATAATATTCATATAATAAAATATAAAAAATATTTTTTATGAAAAACTTATAAATTACTCATATTATTTATTAGTCTTATTATTTATTTATTTATTTATTTTATTCAATATAATCTCTATTAATAAAAATATTTAATTAAATCTCTTAATTTTTTAAAATATAGTAATCTAACCATTTTTTACCTAATTAACAATAAAATTATTAATAAATAAATATTGACACTTATAATTAATAAATAATATAATTTATAATTAATGAATAATGAATACTTATAAACTAATTATGTTATTAGGTTCATATATTAAAAGTTGTTCTAATAAATATGTCGTTGGATTACTCAATTTAGAATTTTATTATATTATTCATATTAATTTTTAATGTAATGAAGGTGTATTGAAAATTAAAAATTACATATATTTTTAATAAGATGGTATTTGATAAAAATCTTATATTAATTAAAAATATAATTAAATTATAATATATAAAAAGAATATAAATTTTATTTTTTAAATCATTTATATAGAATTAAATTAAATTTATATTTATTGTTTAATAATTATATTTATACGAAAAATTAAATTGAAAAAAAAATAATCAAAATTAAAATGATCAATCTATAGTATAAATATATAATTAGTAAATTTAAATGGGATAAATCAAATTCTATTTCTAGAAATTAAAAAATTATAAATTAAAAATTTTCATATAATTCATTTCAACTTATTTTTCAAAGAAAAACAAAGTTTTTTGTATTATTAAATTTGAGCTGATGTTTCAAACATCCAACTAATTATATAAACAATTTATTTTGCATTAAAAAAATGTTGAAATTGGAAAAGAGTATAAAAAAGCTGGGTTTATTTATTAAACAAATTAAATAGTTTAAGCTTTCACTTTTAGGTTGAACATATTTAGTTGAAAAAATAATAATAAAAGTTTAGTCTACTAGTTTTTTTTCGAGTTATCAGATGTATTAAATTAAATAACTACAAATAATATAAGAATATTGTTGAATCAAATTTTTATTATACTACATATACTTATTTATTATAATTATTTTAAATCAGGTTTGTTGACATGTTAAAAAATCTCATTCCAAAATATGATTTTAAATTCAGTTTTAAGGTAAGTTAAACTTAAAACATTAATTAAAATCTTATATCGAGTAACTAAACTAATTTCAGATATTCAATTCAGAAATTAAGTAAAATTTAAATTTAATAAATCCTAACCTATTTCATTCATGTATATAATTCAACAGCTGAAGAGTTTTGAATCATCATATGTTGTGTGAAAAGGTTTGAAAAGACAACACTTAATAGGCCATTGAAAAGATGACCATCATTTTTTACTTTCATTCATAATTTTTGCTGTTCCTTTTACCACATTTTCATTATATATCTTTCCAAAGTAATATTTATTTAAATCTTATTTATTGTTCGTCTTCAAAAAAATATGAAAATTATATGATTCTAATCACTCATGAAAAATTTAAAAGCAGAATATTCAGTAAAAAGATAAATAAAATAATGAAATTTAGATAAATATTAAAAATTATGTTTTCCAAAATAAAAATACATAAACAGCACAAATAATTTTAATAAATTGTACATTAATAACTTGATCAATGATCTCACCAAACTCTATCATAAACCAAATTCTCATTTTGAACAAAGTCCTTTTTTCTATGTGATATTTCTTAAGATTTATTTTATTTTATTTTATTTCTGACAACTGTTTTTACTTTTCTGGCAAGAACTTGCATGAAATATATCATCTCATCTTTGAATACACTTAATGCTAATTTGATTAGCTTGATCTTTTAAATAATGTTACCTATTTTATTGTTTGATGAAAGAATTTTCCAAAATACCATTAGATTTCAAGATATATAGATTTTTTCTTCCAAAAATTGAAAAGAAAGTGAAAGAAATGAATTCAGAGAATGAGAATGAAACATTAAAATACGAAGGAAATAGAAAAAAGAATGAAGAGTTTTTTTACCTTGAGGCCATCAACAGAGAGAAGACCACTGAGGATGCATTCCTTGAGACCTGTGCCCAAGACAATTACATCGTACTCTTCATCCATAGTATGTCGATTGATTGAGTTTCTGAGAAATTGATATTGAAATGCAGACAGAAACGGAACCGACAACGAGGTTTTGAAGTTGTTGAGGGATGAAGAGAGGAACAAGGGATTTGAATATTAAGTGTTCACGTTTTTGTATGTGTGAAAGAGATTTGAAGCAGAACACGTCTTTAGCGCCAAGTAACGAGACTAACGCTCCCCAAAATAACTCATCTCCTAATGCCTACACGTGTTTTCTGTTATGAAACCATTTTATCATTTTTATTTTATTTATTTATTTAAAACACAATAATATTGCAAAAATAAAATTTTAATTTTGACATTAAAGAATTTTCAAAATACTTATATGATTAACAATGGTGGTATTAAGTAAAATTTATAAAAGAAATTTTCGAGGAGTGATTTGAGAAGAGCAACTCATAAAAATGGAAAGTTGTTTCCGAAAGTTTCTCTTACTTGCACTTAGTTTTTGGTAGTTACGAAGAAAATAATAATAATAAAAAAAACAAGTGTCAAAATCTTAGATGCGAAGTTAGAGAACATAGTAGTAAATGTGTCCAAATCACATGATTTGACTTTTGTACTAGAAAATATATAAATAAGAAGTTTTTCAATCATTTTACCTTGTTAGAAAATATATAAAACATCATTTATTTATAATTCTTTATTTTATTTTATTGTTTTTTTTTTAAAAACATTTTTGAAAATGGATTATTTGAGTATCTTTCATAAAAAAATTATATGTTTTACTTACAAATTTGGCCTTTTACAATAAAATTTTGAATTACTATATTTTTTTCTGGAATTTATTACCCCAAATCACTTTTCAGTATTTTTTTATTAAAAGAATTCAAATAAATGATTTTTAAAAATTTGAAGTTTGAAAAAGTCTCTAGTTCAAATATAAATATAAAGAACTCGTATCCCTGATCAGTATGATTTTAACTGTCACAAACTAAACAAATACTTTTTAATATTTGTTTAGTAGAGATGAAAATTAAAAGTGATAAAAACATATTAATCTCTTTTATTTAAATAGATTCATCTGTATATTTTTAATATATATATATATATATATATATATTTATAGTAATTAACTTACTTTTTATTAGAGAAAAATGATGTGAATAAAGATTAGAGATTAATTGAATATGAAATTGGTAATCAGAAATTGATAACGTATGAGTGGAGGGAAAAGAGAAAAGAGGAAAGTCCCTACTTACCTGCATTGAAATTTTATTTTCCCTTCCATTATGATTGGAATTTCTTATTTTGATTTCAACCAAAAACAACAGAAAGAGAAACATAGATCTAAGAATGAAATTAACTTTTATGGTGATAAACTATAGACATGGCCAAATCATCGACCATTACCTAAAAAATAGAAGACGAATTAAAGTAGAATGCATCCTTGTATTTAATTACTTTACATGAGTTGTTTTCGACATCAAACAACACTGGATTCAATTGGTTCTTCACTGACACATAAAGGAAGCGAACCCTGTCACTTCTAATCTACAATTTTCTTCATTATTTAAGGTAACCTGCAATCCACAAACATAAACCAACTCATCAATGGATAACATAGCAGTTCAAACTTTCAAAGAGTATATAAAGCTTTAAAAAAGACAAGAAATATATAGTTTGGTTAAATAATAATTTTACAAACCTTTTTAACTTATTACATTTAAAATCCATTTATAAAAAATTTATACTCATTTTATATATTTTAATTTAATTTTTATAGATATGAGATTTTTATTTTTCTTATATTATTTATTCAAAATTTTATTAGAATAAATTCTGATAATATACCAAATAGGTACTGATAGTATTGATCGCTGAGAATCTTACATATAAGGGATGTTCTCTGAGGAGTTATCAACCCAAATTCAATATCATGACCAGTCCACAAAGCTCACTCATTAGTGGGCCTATTGATTAGTAGGCCCACTTTCAGTTACCATAACTAAACTTAAGTATTGACCAGCAATTACTCCAAATCTTGCCTAATGGATATGTCAGTTATTACTGATCCAAGTAATCAATTGTTTTTATCCTAATATAAATAGAAAATCAGGAAGCTAGGTAAATCATCATCTATTAATCTCTCAACCCTATTTTCTCTTATTTATATTCTTATTGACTTGAGTTTCGGAGTGTAATCGCAAGTACCTAGACCATTCAGTCCTAGCCTATCAAAGAGAATTCAGAAGACTTGAGACCTAGAAGAGCATCTTAGTAAGTATCCGATTCTTATAAGTAAAAATATCATACCACGAAGTGAATTTTATGTTAAACTCATTTTCGTAAAATTAATTTATAAAATAAATTTTACTTTTATTTTATATATTTTAATTAACTCTTATTTCTAATTAAGATAAGATTTTTCATAATTTAGAAAATTTTAAATAAAAAAAAACAATTTCTAATAAGTACTTAAGATTAATTTCATCTTGGTGATTAAAGAATTAACAAATAAAGACGATATTTACTTAAAACATCTCCACTCAATAGGGCACACATAAGCTTGGATTAATTGATAGTGAAAGCAACTAACCCCAACTTGAGATATGTGTCACTACCACCATCTTGAGGAAGATTAGATGAATTGCTAACAATGGATTCCGATGATTGCCTGTGTACATTGATAAGGCTGGGTACCTAAATTTTACATGCATACTCAGAATATTTCCCTCTAGAGAGATTGTATGTAAAATATTAAACAAGAACAAGTTTGAAAAGCTTATATCACCTTTTTCAATCTTTGGTTTTCCTCCATTAGTTCCACTCCCTGTATGGGCAACATAATCAAACATTGTAGCACAGACTTGCAAACAATGCAGGCTCTAACTTCTTTCATCCCATTATATACAAAAAATAAAATTCATTCATTTGGGTACAATCACATAAATTCACCTATTTTCTTTCACAATATTCCTTATTCCTTAATCAGAACAACTTAAGTTAATTGAAACTAGCCATAATGAAGGGATAAAAATTGAAATATTTAAGATTTCATCTATATATATATATTATATATATATATATATATATATATATATATATATATCAGCTTTAAATGTGATTTCTTTGGATTATTAATGATAACTTATCAGATGGTACTCGGATCTTCATAATGAAACAATATTGACAATAATAATAAAATATTGTTATATCAAATATAATATAAATATTTATCAAATAAATTAAAAGACAATTATTACATAAGAAAAATATTACATAGTTTTTTATTTAATTTTTTAAGAGTACATATTATTTATATATTATTCAATTGTTTTATTCTATCCACTATAGGACTCCAATTTACATTTAAAATCTAATACATTAATCTACTCCAGGGTATATTCTTGATAGAATCTTTTCTTAAACATATTATTTCTATTAAAAATAACATTTAAATGGACAAATCTTGTTGATGTAACAGTATTTTTATTCGTTCTAAGGAAGTACTTACATGTCACTATTCATTATGTACTTTTTTTTTTATCAGCTCACTGTATACACATGCTCACACTAGATTCAAAGCAAACCATTAAAAGAAATATAATATTGTTAAGCATATAATAAACTATTTAAAGTATAACATATAATAAACTAAACCAAATCATAATAAACTAGAAAGTTATTGTAGTGAACTGAAATTAAAAAATTGAATTGAACAACTTTTATAGTTTGAACTAAACTTATTTTAGGAATCAAAACTGTTAAAAATAGTTTTTCTAGATTTGTTTTAAGGAAATTTGTTAATATTTTAAAATATTTAATAAAATAATATATTGCTAAGTTTATTAGAAATTTGATATTTTATAAGTTGTATTTGATCTCTTATTATAAAATAATTCTCAAATTTAAGGTGAATCAAATTAAAATCATTTTAAAATTTAGTGTATGTAACTCACTTAAATACTATAATTTGATTTTATTTTTAGTTAATGTGAGATTTTTTATTAATTATCATCACACTCTGATATAAAATGTATGAATATTGCAACAATTCACTTTGAGAAGGATTTTATTCCATGGTTCCAAATGCTTTAACGTATATTGTGTAGAAAGTGATTATGAGTCTAACTCACCCTCAAAATCAGTTCAGAAGGTGAGGTTTACACCTCACTTATATACTATAGTTCAGCCTCATTTTTAGTCAATGTGGGATTTTCCAACACCCTCCCCTCATGTCGAGGAATCATTCTCAACTCGAACGTGATCCGTTAACAGGTGACCCAATCTAGGTCCAACTACCTTGCTAACAATCAGGGCTCTACATAGCGGCCCGTTAACAACTTTGTTAACAATCAGGGCTCCTCAAACCATGTAGAAGGGGATCATAATCTATTAACAGGTGGCCCAATCTAGGCTCAACAATCTACCAATCAAGGTTCAGTATATTAACAAGTGGCTGAATCTAGGCCCAACAATCTTGTTAACCAGGCTCTGATACCATGTAGAAAGTGATTATGGGCCTAACTCACCCTCAAAACCGATTTAGAAGGTGAGATTTACACCTCACTTATATATTATAATTCTCACTTATATATTATAATTCGGTCTCATTTTTAGTCAATGTAAAATTTCCCAAGATATTGACAATCACTTGGAATGATTTAACACAAGACTTGGAGTCTTAATTTGGTCCTTCTCATTTCACTGTCTCATGGATGATTTATTTAAGCTACAACCATTAGTGTCAGTATCTAATTATTATCTTTAGCCAATAGATAATTGAGTTTACTTCTTGAAGCATTACTAAAGTGTTTTCTTAGTGAGCTACATGTATAAATTCATAGAGATGTCATTGCACAAATACCAACTTCTTTAATATCAGTTGTTGCTTTAGTAAAGCTATATGAGGCTAGATATTTTCCCAATTCCAAATCAAATTGTTCTCTTGAAACTATACATTATTCTCCTATGTCTCCTTTATTGCCTACTCCATCGAGTTCTCAATTGCGTCCCAATTTGGGTATTTGTGTAGTTTTGAGTGAAGGAAAACATTCCATAACTTATTTTTTTAAAAAAAGTTATCCTTACATGTATCCTTCTATCTAAGAATTCTATGTCCTAATTAAGACCTTGACCAAGTTTAAACATTACCTTCTTAGTCAGAAGTTTATAATTAAAACTCATCAGAAAAGTCCTAAAGAATTAGTGAAGTAGATACTTTAAATAGTAGAGCAATAATAATGCTTGTCAAAATTTCTAGGATATAACTTTACAATTCAATACAAGTTAGGGAAATAAAACGTTCCAACAAATACATTATTTAGAAGTTTAATGGTTTCTTGTTTAGAACCTACTTAGTTGTAGAATGTAGTGACAATGATAAAAAGGATGATGAATTGATGAAAATTTTTCAAGAGTCCACTAACTATCCAGGAAGATTCTAGATTATATAATTAGATTATTTCTATGGAAAGATAGGAATATTGTTCATAAAGATAATAATAATATGATTACTCAAATGCAAGTGAATCACAATAAAAACTAATTATTATATTATTAATTATAATAAAACTTAATTATTATATTACAATAATTAGTTTTTATAATCATAATTAGTCAGATTGTATATATCTGTTTTCCTTTATTATGTTATCAATTTGTATATTTATACTACTGTAACTCAATCACAAAAACATCAATAAAATTCATTTTCCTATAAGGTATCAGCCTAATACAATCCTCTTCTCTCTTTTTTGTTTTTTTTTTCCAACACAGGACGCCGCTTCTTCATTTTTTTTTTGCCTCTCATGGCCAACAACAACTCCTCCTCTATTAGCAATCCTCATGAGCCATCAAAACCCTTCATCTGCATCACCCTCAGTAGTGTAACCAAGCTTCTTCCCTCCAATTACCTCACTTAGAAATTCCAAGTTGAAACTCTTCTTGATAGCTATGATCTCCTAAAATATTCAGATGAACGACATTCCTCTAAAGTAAGAAGACATGTTGGCAACACCAGTTGCAAGAATTTGTTCCCAATCCTCTTGGCCTCACATGAAATAAGATAGAGCATTTTTTAGAGAATGTGATATTTGCCCAAAGGCTAAAATGGACCAAGCACTTCCAACTGGCTTATTGTAGGATAAAATTGCAATGAATTTTATCACTAATATGCTTGCTTCTCATGGTTTCACTAACATTATGGTTGTTATTGATAGATTCACTAAATTTGATAATTTTGTGGAGGCTAAAAAACTAGTTTCACTAGTAAGATAGTAACTAATGCTTTTATGAATGATATAGTCAAATTCCATGAATTTCCTAAATTCATTATGTTAGATAGGGACAAAGTTTTTATTAGATTTAAATCTCAAGGAACAACTCTTGTAATAAGTTCAACTTATTGTCCACAATCGGATGGGTCAATGTAGGTTTTAAACAAAACTTTAGAAATTTATTTAATTATAATAAACGCTTAAGACAAGTGATACTATTTACATCAACTTAGACTAATTTAATTAAGCTTCAAAATTACATGAAATAGCAAGTTGATTGTAAGAGGGAGGACTTTCACTTGAAAGTTGATGATTATGCTTTGGTCAAACTACAACCATATAGACAAGCTTAATTGCTTTATAAAGAAAACAAAAGTTAAGTAAGAAGTACTTGGGCCATTTTGAAGTTTTAAATCATATTGGGTAAGTTACTTATAAAACAATTGCCACTATTTGCAAGAATTTATCTTGTGTTTCATAATTTAGAAAATGCGGTAACAAGAAGAACATGAATTAGAAAGGAGAATGTATTATGAAGGAATATGAATAATGATGGGACATGAGTGTGGTATGTTTATTTAAATCCTAATGTTTCATTTCTCTATTCTCCCTTCCTTTTTCTCTCTACTAGCTCTTAACCCTATTCTTTCTATTTATATTGAAATAGAAATTATACGATTTTATTATTTTGAAATTGTGTTTGATGATACTTAGTACTATAATTTATTATTGGAAAAAAAATGTGTTTTTCAAAACCATGAATAATGTTAAAAATGTTATTATAATTGAATAAAATATCTTATATAGACATCTTGTTTATAATTAGAGATTTTAGTATTAGAAATAAGGAAAAATAAATATAAAGATATAGGAATGATTAAAGAGCATAATTAGAATTAAATTCTAGTTCAAACATAAAACGCTAGAATGCAATGATTGTAATAATCTAAAGAAGACATTTAAGAAATGATTTCATTATTTGTAAGAAGTGATGAGAATAATGATAATGAGAATACTTTTGATATAATTACTATTATATCATTGTTTATAAGATGAGAATGAGAATGTTCTAATGCTTAGAAATATTTCTTTACATCTTTTATTTAAAGTGATTTTAATGTTTTGAGGAATTTTGTATTGTTTTATATTTTTTTAAACCCTAAACCCTAAATTCTAAAATTAATATTTTCCTTTAATCTATAAATGAAAGATTATAGAAATTGTAAAATTGAGTTTCATACGAATTAATATTCAGAGTTTGTTCTTTATTTTTTTAACTTACAAAATTTCATTTTATGACTATAATTTGTTTTGATATATTTTAGAATTCAAATTAGATTTTAATTAAAATTTATTTTAATATCTAATTGTAAATTAGATTTGATGATTATTCAATTTGACTCACAATTATAATTGTTCAAATTGGAATCGGTATTTTATTATTATAATGATATTTCATTTTTCTTATGCATTTACATTTGTAAATTGATGTTTCAATTCTATTATTTACAAATTTATTTTATTTTACATTCAATTGAGATTTAATTTTATGAGTTTTACATTTTAAACATTTTAAATTCAATATATCTTAAATCTCCAAATTAATTTATATTCATTTGTGTAGGAAGAGCATTGAAGATTGAACAAAAACCAATATATATCCTTGTGATTCGGTCCAAGTTGTGATGTACATTACAAAATTTAGAAAAAAACTTAGAGTATTTGGTTATCATTTAATGATGATGAAATCAAGGATCATAATATATCGTCAATGGCTATGTTAATTCATATTTTACAAGTAATCTTGATAAAAGAATATTTACTACTAATTATTTGTTTATACTTGTATGAGAAACAATAAATTGATTGTCAAAGTTACAAGATGTGTGTAACTTTGCCTATTATAAAAGTTAAGTACATGACAACTACTAAAACATGTAAGGAAACTATTTGAATTCAAAAATTAACGGAAGAATTCAAGAATAAATACAAAATATTAATATATATTGTGATAAGTTAAGAATTAAAAAAAAAATTATTTTTCATTTAAAGACAAAACACGTAGGTATAATACCACTTTGCTTAAAAAGTTGTAGAGGAAAGAAATGTGAATATGTAAAAGGATTTACATAAAAAAGAAAGTAGCAGATATTATGATAAAGTCAATTAACATTAATATGTTTATATAATGTCGATTCTATTATAACCTATAAAATGATAAGGAATCCAGAATGATATAAAGATTTGATTGATTTAATCAGAATATTTAAGGAAGAGAATTGTTAAATAAAGTCTCACATGGATTCAAATTAGTAGTTCCTACCTATTTTTATATAAGGGAGCTTTATCTCCCCTTTCTAGGATATGTCAATTTTTTTTTTTTTTCCATATCTTATTACTTTAGTAAAAGAGAAATTAGTTTTTTTTTTTTTTAAAATATGTTTTTTATTATTTTTAAAAGAAAAAATATATTATTCTTTTCTTATATTTAAAAAATGAATTGTAATTTTCATTAGTAAAACCACAACCCTAAACCCTAAAAATTCATTCTTACTTTAATTTTTTATATCATCTTTTATTTTAGTTAAGTTATTATCCGGTAACTCTTTTACCTAACACACTTTTACTTTGTTTCTTCTATTATTGGTCACTGAGGGAAGCTTTTGAGTTTATGCTTTGAAGAGTAAAACCTAGGTGTTTGGTCTCTTTAATCAGTTCAGGCTTTTGGAGAAAAAGAATCGGGAAAAAAGTTGAAAAGGTATTATAGCTAATAATGATGGTGAATGAAGTTTATCATTTGATCAATACTGCAAGTAACAAGTATTAGACACCAGAAGATGTCTCTCACTTGACTCCTTATTTTTATAGAAACCTACCAGAAAGGACGAACAAATTGTTAAGGGAAATAGTCATGTTTGCTTTCTAAGCATAGTTATTTGAATATTTTTGGATGTGACTTTATACACTCTTACTTATAAGTTATACTATTACATGTATAGTATAAGCATGTTCCCTACAAAAACTACGTGTCTTTGGATGTTCAGAATGCTCATAAAGATGGGATATCAAAGTCAGATATTCTGCAGAAAATTTTGGGTTAACAGCTATTTTGTATTCAAGATTTATGAAATTCCAACACAAGAAGTTAATATATATTAGAAGGTGGTGTGGGTTAAGGTGGTGTGGAATTTGTGAAAGCATAAGAATGACGCGTTGTTTCGCAATAAGAAGGTAGATGCAGAAAAAATTTTTTTTCTAACTCAACTGAACTCCTAGTTGTGGGTCAAGTCTAAAGTTTCAATGGTTGTTGGATCTTTTGTAGAATGATGTATGGATCTCTGGTCTTGTTCCTTATGTGTTGGATAATCTATTTGGTGAGTATATGATAACTATTCAGTAGGGAGAAAGATTATTATCTAGTTAACTATTTAGCTTACTACACACTTTTATTCAATTATATATTATAATTGTTTTTGGTATTTCTAGTACTAATTTTTATTAATATATATGTCATTGCCGATTTAAAAAAAATAAAAAATAAACCTATTGAATTAACAGTTGTTTTGCAGAAAACTGTTGGATTTTTAAATCTAATATGTATTATTTTGAGTCACACTGTTGGATTTTTAAATCTAATATGTATTATTTTGAGTCACACTGTTTAAAGCTAGTAGTCAATTACTTTTAAGTCTTTCTTATACAGTATTTAGGAAGATTAATAAGAGAATATTCTAATATTTTCTTATAGCAGTGTGATGTTAACATGTTAATTTTAAATTTTTGAAAATATTGTAATATTATAAGATATCACATTCCTATAATAAAGATTTATAATATTAATGCTTACCTCAATTTGGCTACAATATGATAAGAGTGCTCCTGCAATGTCTTTCTACAAGTTGTCTTAGTTAATAAAGAAAAAAGTTGAATACATATTTCTAAGATATTAAGGATGTGTTTGAAGAAATAATTAGACTTTTTAATAACATATAATACCTGTAAGTGATTTAAAAATCTTCATGAAAATAGTTTTTGACAGGTCTATAAACTACTTTTAGTTTATTTCAAACAAGTTAACCTTACTTTCTTTTTATTATAGAAATAACTACATGAACATTTATATGATATACACTTATTTAATTAAGGATTAAGAATAGTTTTGATTAATATATTTTTCTCAAAAATTATCTTTAATTTTTATCCTTTTAAATTAACTAATTCAGTCCTTCATTTATAAAAAATGATATTCTAGTTTTATTTTATACCTAAATTTAACATTTAACAAGAACTGAATTGATCAATTCAACAATATAAGAATCAAAGATAATTTTAAGAAAATTACATAGATAAAATTATATTTAACACTTTAATTAAATTATTTATTGATTTAGTTCTTATTTTGTAACAAAAAAGATACTCTATTTTTAAATTTTTTATTTAATGATTACTATGTTTTCAGGGTTTTATATAATCTTTTTATTTTTTAGTCTCTTCATCTTTTGGATTTGAAATTGTGAATGATGTATTATCATATAAGTGGATTACCAACTTTATCATTAATCATGCTAAAATTTCTAGTTTTGATAAAGATAAACTTTGGGACCTAATTTAGTTCTTATACATATATAAATCTCGACTTAAGGACAATCCTTGTCAATATAAGTAGCTTGTCTACCATTTATAATATCCTATAAATGTCTTATACTTATGAATATACTAAAATTCACTGATTCAAAAACATGCCTTAGTTAATAGCATTCTCACACAAAGTTCATAAAAATGAAAACCTTAACCAACAAGGTCGAACCAGTCTATAAATAGGTCTTGAAATTCTTAAAACAAATGAATTTACACTCTAACTTTGAGTCTCAGTATTATTTTTCAACACTTTTAGCTTGAAGAATTATTTTACAAGATATGAAGAGAGTTAAAAGGAGATAATATCATTACTCAATGATATCATGTCTACCCTAAATTTTAAATCTTCCTAACACAAAGTTTATTTAAGGACTTATGGTCCTCTTGTGTTCCTCCCTCTGCCTCTTTCAGAACTCTGCATGCATGACTCACGAAAAGCTGAGTAAACATGGCTGCATTGGTCAGTTTGTAGCTTTTGTGGCAAGGCTCAGGAAACTACTCACCACTTATTTCTACGTTCTGAAACTGTGTTGGATCTTTGGAATTGGATACAAGAGATTTTGGCACACAATATTAATCTCTCTTACAGAAACTAGTTTTGAAACTATTTCAGCTTGGTGACGTTGCTACTGCCACTATTATTAATGTCTTTGGATTATTTGGAATCATTTTAAAGATAAAGTTTGGTCTATTGATGAAGCCTTGCAACTTCTGAAGTCTAGTGTTTCTCTCTGGGGAAGAATGTCCAAAGGAAATATGTTTAATCCAATGGAAACTTTTAGTATTCCTCTTCATTCTCCTAATGTACCTAAGATCATTCAAGTTACTTCGAATCCACCTAGGGCAGGATAGTGAGAATCTAGATTAGTGTTAGTGCTGGAATCTTTAAGGAGAGTAATGGAGAATTTATTGGTGGTTTTACTGCATTCATTGGTGTTTCTACTGCTTTTTCAAGTGGAAATCATGGCTGCTGTTATGTATTGAGCAGGCTCATAAAAGGAAATTGCATCACATTTGGTTAGAAAGTGACTATAAGCTTCTACTTAAAGCTTTTAAGGATGATTATTTCATGAATTTTGTTGCAACCCATATTTTTAGAGAGTGTAATGCTTGTGCTAATAAGATTGCTAAGTTAGGGTTTGTAGATAAGTAGAATTTTATTTGGTTAGACTCTTTACCAGCTTGTATCATGATAGCTTCTTTAGGAATAGAGGTTTCTAAATAGAGACATGTTTGATTTAGTTTTGTTTTTTGGATTTTAGAATCTGTTTAGTAATTAATTTTGAAAAATTACTTTTTAGAATAAGTTTGAAAAAAAAAATTATTTGATAAATCTAGTTTGAAAATCATTTTTAGATAGAAAAGGATGACATTGAAACAATGAGAATAAAAATACTATCATTAATGAAAATATAAAACTGAAAAGTAGAAAAAACATTTTATCCGTTTTCAATTTTTAGATTTTATAAATTAAAAAACAAAAATAGTTTTTGTTAAGGATTTCGACAAAATAATTGTCAAACAAGTTTTTAAGTTTTAAACTAAAACACTAAAAAATAATTAAAAAAAAAAAAAAAGTACTTGGAACATTTATTCCATGACCAACAAAGAAAAAGAAAGTATATATAACTTAAATTTGTCTAATACACATATTAATATTGGTTTAACATTTATTTCTCTTAAAAGAGGTATACTCATGACATTCGAAAACAATATTCTTAAAAAAAAAAAAGAATAATATAATTTAAAAATATCAATATAATTTTTTATTTTTTTATAATTTTATTGTCTTTTTAATTAAGTAAATTCAACTATTACAAATATATATTAAAAAAAATATATAAAAGAGATTATTCATGTTATCTAAATAAAAATAATACTTATAATAAAAATTAGTAAAATTACTAAGAAGAATCAATCGATAATATACTTTAAAAACTATTTAATACAAGTTAATTTCTAACAAACATTAAAAACTATATAATAAATTTAATAAATATTATGATGATTATTTAAATAATTTAACCTATAAAAAAATTATTTATAAAAAAAATGTACATAAGTTTTAAATAAAAAATAAAGTTTCTTAAAAGAACTTTATAAAATTCTGAATCACAAGAAAATAATTTTTAATCTTATAAGAATTACATATGATAATTAAATGAATCCCTTATCACTCATATTTTTATATTATGTGAATATCATTCTAAAAACTGAATATTAGAATCTTACAGTTTTCATTTTCGTTATCGTTTATGGATATCTGTATAATTTTTGTAATCTATTAGAACATGTGTTTCTATTAAGTGTGAGATCCATTAAATACATTCTAATTCTTTTAATAAAGAAAAATTAGTTTATCGTCCTATTAATGTAACTAAAAATTTAGAAAAATGTATTTTACTTTTAAAACACAAATAATAAGTTGAAAGGAATATTTCATTAATATCTATAATAAATCACACTTATATTTTTTTTATATTTTGTAACTTTATTTTTTATATATTTTATTTATTTATTTAATATTAGCTCTTTTTATTTGTTTGTAAATTATAACAATGACTCTCTATATATATGTTAAATTAATTCTTTAAATTATACGTAAATATTTCATTGTATATAACTATAAAAGATATATTGTAAAAGTTAAAAAAAAAAGTTATGGGAAAGTTAAAATTTCTTAAAATATTATTAATGTACTTTAATGTTTATCTTCCTATAAATCTTTTAATATTTCATATACAAATATATTTAATATTGTAATATAAAAATTTAATACCTTTTATTAAAATAATATAAGAAGATTAGTAGAAAGATATTGAACAAACATTTAGATCTATTTGTTTCACGTATAAGAACAGCTTATTGTAAACATAATTTTACTTTATTTATATATCATTTCAAGCATTAATTTTATCTGGTTATTCATAATCAATATTATTATCGCACTGAATTTGACTCTCCTTTAAAAAGAAATTTATATTAATTTAAAAAATAATTAATAATGTACCCATTAATTAGAAGATGTAGAATCGAGATATGTGCATTTAATTTTATCATATCTTTTTAATTAATTTTTCAGTCAATAATTATGAGTACATTTTATTTTACAATCACTAATCAAGGGTTCCAAATCTTGCAGAATTTTATTATTCAATTTGTTGTTGAGGATTCACTTATTTTATTTCTACTTCATTCTATTTTTCTATCATTTTACTAGGGGTTCTCAGGTTATTCATAACCAATATTGGTCTTTCAAAATCAGGTTTGATTTTTTTAAAAGCTTGTTATATACAAAATATAACCTAAAATTGGTTTTCAAGTTATTATTATTTTTTAAAAATTTAGTTTAAGATCAAGCTGAAGATATTTTAGTTAAGATTCACAGAAACATATCCTAAATTAACTAGACTAGATCAAATATGCTCTAATCTTGTCTCAGTTCAAGATTACTCTAAAACCAAGATAAGGTAATTTGGTCAAAGCCAAATTAAAAGCACTTTGATCAAACTGAACTTAAATTGCTATTGTTGAGATCAAGTAGTAAACACTGTAATTGAAACTGTGCAAAATATAGTTTGGTAAAATATAACAAGAAATGATAAAGGATTAGAAGTGTTCATACCAATTAGAAATTATACATCTAACTATATCCTACTGTTTAGAGAAATAACCAAATATTTAACTTAATACAGTAATCAAATTTTATAACCTACTGGGAGATGATATTGATTAAAAATGTAAATGAGATATATATAAAACTTATCATATGAGAAGAAATTAGATAGTGTAATTACTTTTTATATACTATGTTATATCATATCTCAAGATTCTTTGATATGATATTGAAAAATTGGATGTATGTTATGAATGGCTCTTTCTCTTATTAGATTTAGCATTCTCTTTTTCAATTTGAAAAGAAAGCTGAACAAAAAACGCCATGATCCAGCATCAAGAAGTTGGATGGAATTTGACACATTGAATAGCAGCCAAAAGCTGCTAAACAAGAAAGGCAAAAGAGTCGCATAATGCGAGGTTTTGCCCTTGATGCAGATTTTTGACTCCCTCCATTAATAGCCACCTATTTTAAAGGAAGTTCAGCAGAAGAAGCTGGTCTAAAGGATTTTATTGCTTCAGCCTCAACTTGCCATTATCTCAATCATGATGCATACAACATCTACACTTCCACTCATTTAATATATTTATTAGATGTAGTGTTTTGTCATTCATATAACACCTATTAATGGATGCGTTTCATTGAATTTATAACCACAGAGTAAATTTATAAATTGTAATAATAATAATAATAATAACGACAGAGTATATGAGATTTGAAATATATCAGAGATTTAGTCAAGATTTTACCTTTCTCTTAAGGGTTCTGATCTCTTGCATCACTTTTTCATCCTAAAACACAATCGTATCTTCAATGTCAGAAGCATATATATTCATAGGTTTTCCCCCACAATCATAAGTAATCAAAAGGAGAAGTGTTGATTTTTTTTTATAAAATATATTTTAAAAATATAAGAGATATATTATCTAAAGAAATTTTCATAATATTTTATTTACATGAGTGAGAAAAATATAATAATATATCAGTTATTAATTTTATCTCAATCCTAAACACTAAGTTTCTTAAATTTAAATTAAATAAAATATATTTTCCTCTTAATTTACACAATATTAAAAAAAATTAAAACATAACAAAATATTAAAAAAATTAATTTAAATAACAAATAATTAAACACAATCTTACCTTATCATTTTTCCTTGTTTGTTTTTTGTGTTTGTAAAATATATTTTAAAAATATAAGAGATATATTATGTGGAAAAGTTTTTATAATATGTACACTATATATATAGATAAAAATGTGAGTATATATTAAACATTAATCTTTCTCAATTTTAATTTTCTAAATTTAAAGCATAATCAAATATATTTTTCTATTAATCTAAATAATATTTAAAAATCTGAAATATATAAAATTATTCTAAAATTTAATTTGAATAACATATAATTAAACAAGAGAAAAGATTGCAATAGGTTCTAATTATGGATTTTAGTCCCTTGTGAGAAATGAAATACTACACACTAGTAATTAATATTTTGATTTTGCCTACTACAAAAAGGCAAAAGGTTAACTACTAAACTGTGCGCATCATTGATCATAGGGCACAAACCTTTACTTTTGAAACATTGGTCAAACCTCTTTTAAGATGTTCCTCCATTTTCTGCAGTTCTTGCAATGTCAATTCTTGCAGATCTTCCCCATTCAACTGCCTGTATTAAAGATGGAAAAACACGTCTTACTGATATAGTAGTAAGTTCATATCATATAGTATATGCAACATATGAAACATTGCATGCATATATACCTCAGTTCACGATTCTTCTCTTCTACTTTCTTCCGCAGAATGTCGTTGGAGTCACTCTCAATCTGTGCATAAATTTAAGAATAATCTTTAACTTTTGTGATTGTGCAATTAATGTCAAACACAGTTAATTATACTTTGTTTTTGTAATCTTCCATTTTTTATTGCAGTCATGAGATAATTAGCACAGTTTGCAGTTTTCCGTATACACCTTAACTAATCTACCTGCCAAGTCTGAAAAGAAACACATTCATCCCACCACCTTAAAATTCACAAGTATATTTCTACCCCACATATATCAGTATATTATTACACAAAAGATGTTAATGCTCACCTAAAAAAGAAGACAAAAATGTTAGTATGAAAACTTTTGTATCAGCAGAAGTTTCAACTAGAACTGCTAATAACTGATTGTCTGTGTTTTCTGAAAAAGTCCCTCCCCCATCTATTATATCTTCCACCCTCAGGCTCATTCTTAAGCTTGTCAATATTTTCAAGCTACCTCAAGCTCACCCTTCACCTTCAATGAAGACTGTGTTGAGTTTCAAATGGTGAGTACCTCTTGTACTCACAGTCAACTAACTAAAACCTTTTTTGCTGTTCATAAACAACAATGTCGTGTTGAAGTTTGCCTTTAGATTTATGTATTAGCTTCTAGTTAATGTGAAACATGGAGGGAGTAGAACAGACATATGTAAGTTATTCTTGTTAATTAATTCACTTACGTTATTTTTGCTTAATTGAATCACCATGCTAAATCAGTTAGCATCCCCTTTCGTATCTAAAAATTGATCATGTGTGTAAATTTATTTTCAACCTATGTCTGATAGTACATGAAAACTATGCTTGAGTACTAGACTTGTTAGGGAAATAGAATCTTGAATTACCTTGGTTTCTAGTTGGTGAAATAGATTTTTGGTGGGTTTATGATAATGTAGGGAAATTTGGTATTAATTACAGTGAAACTTCTTATTCTTAAACAAAATTACTTTATTTGATTTTAGTAATTAATTTCTTTTCTTTCTTTTCAGCTTCATTTAAATTCTTGTTTTTTTTTGTTTTTTTTTTTTTATAAAATCTTTAGTTTTGCTAACATTTCGTTGCCAAGATATATACTTTGTGTACTCCTTTGATTATGAGATACTTTTCTTTATTTCATCTTTTAATGATGATAATAAACATTTATTTGCCTTAATCTCTACTGCAAGAACAATTTGTACATTAATTTTGACATAGTATACAAGTTATTCTTGAATTATCCAAAAGTGGACAATCTATGATTGCAAATTCAAATTTAGTCGACTGAATGTATTGGAGAGGGTCTTAGAGTTGTTTTAAAATGTTTGACAACATTGTAAAATGATGCCAAGAAACTATTGAATGATATTTGAACAAAAAATAAAAGTTGTCATCGATGATAAAGTTGTATGATATGAAGATAACTAATGGATAGATGGATGAAAGCTTAACAGTCTGCTAACATTTTTTAAAAATATGTTGCAGAAGAATGAGTGATGTACTTATGGGTCAAACATACGAGGTTAAAATTGTATTATGTTATAGGAATGAGCTATGATAATATATTGTTTTAAAATGAACTTGCGTGGTTAAATAGTGGTCCTATATGTAATGTTTTACACTAAAGAAGAAAGAACTAAGTCTATAAAAAGATTGAAGCAATTGTTCAGTAGAACACAATACAATTGTCCAGAAAAACACAAGATATCAGAAGGAAGTTATGACCAAGTGTGTTAGCTTACATGTCTAATACGTGTGTTTTTGGACATTTCACCTCAAAATAAGGAAACAACGCAGAAGCTACAATCTGTTGCTTCTGACATGGCAGAGAGATCCATTATTGTCAAACATATAACCAAACATGCAACAAGTCAAATTAGTTTGGTAGGAAACTCAACGAAAAAATACTGACTTAGGTGCTTCCATGTTACAATGACACACAATTGATATCAGATCGTTGATGCCCTTTTCGTCATTGCTTCAAGGGAAGGGGATGAGTCCCTAATTTTACCCCATTAACAATGTCAAAGAAGCAACGTTGTGTTCCTGATATATTCTCCTGAATGTCATCATCAGACACATTCCCCCTGAATGTGGTCATCATCAGACATGAGCACAATACCCATGTGGAAGCATGCCAATATCAAAACCCTAATTTAATGTATCCTCAAGAACAATATTCCTTAGGAACCCAAGCATAATGAAAAAAAAAAGTTCAATTAAGCATTGTCCATGCATACAAGAGCTACAATAACCATGCACAAAACTGACAACTTTCCAAGTGACACACCGAATCTCAGTCAAGTTCAGTCATGGATGATCGATGAATCAATCATTCAATGCCACGAGAAAGGGAGTCATACAAGCATATAAGGCTTGGGTGAGTGTGGGGGAAAATCTGTGGCATCCTCAGAAGAGACAGTGTCGGCATGATGTAAGTCACTTGATATGACATACAAATGAAAAGATTTAAGATGACAAGTTTTGACACCTTAAAGACTTTCCTACAATGGAGGAAAATTATCACAAGTACCCTGATTCAGGTGATTTTATAACTTACTTGCAATGACCATGTTGAAACACAAGGTATTCTCTGTTATTATTATTTTTGGCACAATCAACCGAAAAACAATCCAAACAGTCGATAGAATTACATGAAGGAGACAAGCAAAGGTATATTTTTGTATTAATTTGATTAGCTACAATAGAATAGAAAGGATCAAGCAGAAGGTCCCAATAACAAAGAAGTACTTGTTTGTGTTATTGCAATTTTTGTTTGTTAAATTGTGCTAATTACCGGAAATAATTGGAAGTGAGAAATCCTTTCAAAAGCAGCATTTATCAAGCATTCATTTGCTTCTCTTTTTATCCTATTTTTCACTCAATTTTTTCTGTCTACCTCTCTTCTAATTCCTCATTGAATTTTATACTATATTTATTACTTTTTCTCCATTCCTTTTTCTTTTCTTTTTATCTCTCTTCCATCTACCCTTATGCCTCTAAAATGACGTATAAGATCACCATTTCCCTGTGATGCACAGATACAATACGTTTATCAGATACTAGATACACTTATTTGAAAAATAATAGAATATGATACATACAAGATATATATCTAAAAATGTATAAAAATTCATAAGACATAATTATGTATCCAAATTAAAATATATATATATATATATATATATATTAAACATTACTGAAATAAAAAAGTATAACTCAATGTTATTATAAACTATTTCCTATTATTTACAAATAAAAAAAAATGCCAATTTCATTCCAGAATAATTCATTATGTGAACAATTTTCATCTTTATGAAGAAATAATATTTTTATATTTTGATATTAACAATACTTATTAATTTCATATAATTATATTGGATATAAATATTTCAAAGATAAAAAAGTTTCGTTAGTATAAATTGATAAAATACTAAAAGTATTGATATCAAGTACATGAAACTAATAAATATATTAATTCTTTACTAGTTTAGATATTCATCGAAATTAGTGAACTATTCGTACTGGATACATTAAGTAAAGTCATTTCATGGTATTTTTTGAAAAAAAAAAAAACATATATGCAGAAACTTTCTCTACAAATAAATAAAAAATTCAGTGACAACATAATAGCCCGGACATTATGTTGTTTGGTTCTTAAAAGTGGCAAGAGTTGTATTTTTTTCAAGTATGATATTTGTACTTAAAGAAAGGTAGGTCCCTACATAGAGTTCAGAACTTTCCAAGAACATAGACCAAAAGGAGATGTTTAGAGCATCAATGAAAAGGACATGTAGGCAATGTAACCTTGGAAGATTAGAGGATATTTTCAAATAAATGTGTAGATGAGAAAACTCAAAACTCAAGATAAAGTTAAAATATTGTTGTATAATATTAAGTTATCTTTATATATTTGATTTCCTTTCGTACTTAATTAGTATGTATTGCTAACATAATTATGATATTAAGCAATAAAATTAGTGTAAAAATGCAGCTAGTCTGTTTCTATATTCCCTCAACAAACCCTTAATCTATTTTGAAAATAATAATATCTTATATTTGTAAATAATCCAATGTAGTCTGTGTTAAATTAATCTCTGATAAAATTGGGGTTTACTTCAAAGAAAACTCCAAATCTATCAACTTTTTCCTACCTATTACATCTCATGTTATTTATTTGCTGAGGCCTAAAACCAACACACAAGGTCACTTTTGTTTAGTGTTTATAGAGATACAAGGATAGTGAATGCTGTAGAAACATGCAATATCTTTCACCATGAGAAACTTCAATTCATGTGAGAAATTGATAAAACAATAAGGTGAGATTCTGATGTATGTAAACATGCCAGAACTGTTTCATAGATGACCTAGATCAGCAAGCAAATACTCCACAGAAGAGATAAGAGGGGTTTGTTTGGCAAAGAATTTACTTGTTTTCAATAAAATGTTGAATATTATATATATATATATATATATCAAAATCATTCAAGCAACTACAATAGCAAGTTGATGTTACTAAGCTAACCTGCAGCTCAATAGAGGGATCACGCCTTACATTAGAAAGTTGATCCAATCTATGCATTGCTGAATGGCGATCGCGTCTTTCAATCACTTGTTGCATACTGAAAACAACACATTGTACACAGATTTAAATTCTTCAATTTCCTTTCTTTCTTTTTGAATTAATTATGCTCATAAAATTAAGAACTTCGTGTCATTTTATAGCTCATATTTTGGTGATCAAGAAGATTAATGTCAATAAGATCCCATTCTGATATATTGCCTATAAACCCATTTCCCTTGTATGAAAACCCATCAATCAAATTTCATTTTTTACTTGAAGAAAATTGCATAAAATTTACAAGTATTGATTTTATTTCATATATATTGTGTTTCTAGTTTCGTTAAAATGATAAAATCATGAAAGTCTGGATTGGATACTAATCAGTTAAAGGGAGTGGAATGTGATAAGAAGGGATAATTGCTGTATATGTTACTGATATTATAATATATAACAATGGATATTCCATTCCATCAAAGATCAAGCCTTCCTATGTGTGATAAAACAAAAGTATTATTAAGTATTGATATCAGGTATACGAAAAGTGTGATACAATTCGGAAAATATCATGCATGTGATTTGATGGGGTTACGAATCTTTCATATCACTTTCTTTGGTCAAGCATCAACTAGTTCGGGTTACTTGTATTTCAGGAGATATGACCGTGAAATCAAAATACATTTCAAATATTTCTAATAAAATTACTTTTAGACTTTCGTAATGTTGATAGAAAGCTAATTTCTAAGAGTACATTTTGCTTTTAAGCAAAATTGATAAGAAATGTAAGCAACAAACAGGAACGCAATGTGTTGTTGCCAACGTTTTTCTGCAGAATGGTGTTCCAACTTCTGCTGCATAAAGTTCCTCGTACAGAAGTTTTACAAACCTACTGCTCCTAATAAGCAGTTTGAGAAAACAAAAAGTTTCACAAACATTTACAAGAGCTGAGTATGGAGAAGCCATTTTGACAAATTTAGTGTTTGAAGACACTGTTCTAAGAGAGAGAAATTTGTTTGGTAATAACCCCAACAAGTAATATAAAATTAAAAAAATTTGAAAACAAGTAACAAAGCATAAATCGAAATATTTGTAAAGAGGTAATAATGAGCTCAGAAAATCCACTATTCTTTTCCTATCTCCTGAGTCAGTGAGACAGTCATTATTGTTCATATGATAAATCAATATTTTCTCTTCGCCTCTCTCCCCATAAAAGAAGGAAATTAACTACTAAGAAAACACAAAGGAACATAATTAATACTTGAGAAAATACAAACTCAAGGGAAGATAGTGATGCTGCAAATAGAATGAATACCTTGAACTGGCATACTCAAAGAGCTTGCTAGTTGCAGAAAACACTATGAGAGCTATGTCTGCATCACAAAGGGTTGACAACTCTTGAGCCTTCTTGAAAAGCCCTTTTCTTCTCTTGGAGAAAGTCACCTGCCTGGAACTGATGTTGTCGATTTTCTTGATCTGTATCCTCTTTCTAGTCATCTCCCTGTGTCAAAAAGAATCATCCAAAACATCAAATATAAGGGGAAAAAAGGAAACAGAAGGAAAGACTAAACAAATCCAACGGATTTAACATAAAATGGAGAAAACATCTACAATTCTTAACAAAACGGATCGAGATGAAATCATACACAAAATAGGATGCTATGGGAAGAAGGAACTCATACACAAATTTAGACCACTCAAGCAATTATTTAAATTCTTACCTTAAACTTCACTTACCCAGGAATTTAATTTGCTTTAGTTGAAAGAAAAAGAAATGGTTTTGGCATACATATATGGAAAGTGGTAGGTAGAGAGAGAAAGAATAGTAATAAAAAAAGAAAAAAGAAAGAAACCAGTTTCTTGAAATAGCAAAAGAAGTAGGTGAGTTGAAGAAGAATCTTAGAGGAAGAGTCCTTGGGTAGGAGAAAATGGAAAACTTGAAGATAAAGCAGTTGGAAGAGGAAAAAAGTAGAAAGTGGAACTTACAATAATGAAAAGGGTAGAGGTAGCAATGGCTTCCTGAAATGGGTGTTCAGAAGGGAAAACTCGAGTCCCGAACACGTTTATTTGCCAGTTAGATAGATATATGGGACACAGTTTGATGTGGGGGTGGGGCAATACATTTATGCCTTTTATGGTCAAGTTGCTGCTGCTGTACTGCAACTACTAAATTTATGTTTCCTTTTTCATTTTTATTTATGTTCAATCAAAAATCAACATAACATGTTATATAAATCATAATTTTAGTCTCTCGATACTTACACAATCAATTTAGTTTTCAAAATGGAAGTTCTTGTTTATTCTCTAAATACATATTTTATGTATCACAATATACTAATTATGATATAATAAAATTATTAATGACAAAAAAATTATTTCTAATTAATATCATATCTTTAATAAGTTGTATGAATTTAAAAATATATTTTTTATATTATATACAATATTAGCATATTTAATTAGTAATTTTAAAAATATAAAATATAATTTGTGATTTTTTATAAAATCCATGTTTATGAAATATTAGAAAATAAGTTATTTTACAATCAGATAAATTATAATACTAAAATTAACACATAGAAAATAATTTTTAATAAAGTAAATATAATTTATTTAAAATAAAAAATATTACAATGTTAAAAATTAAAGTATTAAATAAAAAATAAAAAATATTTATAACTATCTTATTTATAATAAATATATTTTTTAATTAAACTATCAACCTAAAAATATTCATATCAATTTTAAATATTATTTTATTTAATTAAATTTTCTAATTGACTATAATTGGTTAGAAGAATAAAAAAAACAGTTAAATATTATAAAAACTAAAAAAAATACACGAATTAAAAAGAAACAGATAAGTAGAAACATATTTAAACCAAGTTCATAATATTTTACAACATGGATATAATAAATGTTTATGAATAAAAGTCAAATTTAAAACTACTACACATAAATAAAAATAAAAATTACATTGGCATTTAAATATTTAATTGAATCAGATTATCAAATCTACAGTAAAAAAATGTTTAATATTCTTATATATTTACAATGGTATTTAAAATTATGAATAAATATTTTTATTAATTTATCAAATAATTTTTTTTAATCGACAATAATAAATATATTAATAAAAATAGATATTAAAAATACAAAAAATAATTATAAAATATAATTGAGTAAAAATAATAAAAAATTAAATAACTAATTAGATAATTATATTTTTTTTTACTAAATAGTTAACATATAATTACTAAATAAATTATTCAGTACATAAAAAATAAAATCAAAAATTCATACAAAAATAAAACTATCATTAAAACTCTAAACTTAATATAACAATTAAGTTAGAAAAAAAAATTTCTAAATCTACATCTAAAGAATAAAAATAACGAAAAGTGAAATTTGTTTATAAAGAATAGAAAAATAGATTATTGGATAAAGATGTTGAATAATAATAAAAAAATTGTGGTTGTTATCCAATTAAAAGTAACAGAATGGAAGAATGAGTGGGTAGTACCATTGATGAACATGAAGCTATAATTAGGGTTGGGAAAAAGTAAAGTGATGGTATTATTTTGGGAAGGTAGAATTGATTTATTTAATTGAATTTTCTCTTTTTGGTTTTCGAAAAGAGTCATTTATTGGTGTCCGTACGAGGCACCATCTTGAGTCGAGGGCGTGAGAGTGACAAGTGATGTACCCTCGTACTCACTACCCTACCCTCGTACTACCTTTCTCTCTCACCTGGTCCCATATGCAGTTCTTCTTTCGTAGCAGAACTCATATCCACAATTTTTCTTTTTCTTTTTTTTATCTTTCATCCATCAACATTTCTATCTTTTTAATTAATTCTAATTTATACCTATTATTAAACTTTAGAACTATTTTATCATTTAAATATATTTTTAAAATTATTAATTTAATTCTTTAAATTTTAAAATTATATAATTTTATTTTTTATTAATTATAAATAAATATCACTAAGATTTTATTGGATTGTGAAAAAAAAAATAAAAGAGTAAAAAAAGAAAAAGAACAATAAATTGTGTTATTTAAATTAAGAAAAAAAATGTATAGAAAATAAAAAAAATTATATGTACAATTTATAATTAATTTAATTGATCGTATTAAAAAGTAAAAAGTATTTATTAACCAAAATATACTTAAATATAAAAATATTTTGAAATAGAATTAATATTATTTAATATTAATTATTATTTTTATAAATAACAATTATTAAAGAACTAATAATTTTTTAAAAAAAATTTATTATTAAAAAAAATAATTTTAAGAAATTAAAATATTATTTAAATTATGAATAAGGTTAATAATATTTATATTCATATTATAATATATTATTTATTATTATTTATTTTAATTATGAATAACTCCTTTTATAATAATAAATTTAATTTTAATATTTAGAAATCAAATTGAAATATTATTTTATCTATTTAAAAATTTATTTATTTATCACAAATATATTATATTTATTTAAAATGTTAATAAAAATATATTTCTTAATTATATATTATTTTAATAATATTTATAATAAGGATTAATATTATTTAAATAAAAATAGTAGTTAATAAATAATATAATATTATATTTTAATATATAATTTTATCAAAATTTTTATTTTTTTATATTTTAATTATTTTAAATATTTATAATAATATTTATAATATCTTATATTTTTGTGTGGGCAATAATTTAGAAAATGAAGAAAAATTCAAGAAATGAAGAAAATATTTAAGTTTAATTTTTTTTAATCTCTTTTATTTATTATTATTTTTTAGAATTCTCACTCCCTGCTTTCCTAATCTCTTTTAATCCTTTTCATATTTTTTTTTAAATTATTTTTTATTTTTCATTTATTTTGGAATCTGAACGTATTGGAAGAATAAATCACAAGAAGGAGAGTCATATTCACTTATATAGTTGTTGGTTTAACCCATTGGTGTATATATCTTTATTAACCCCCTTCCTAAATACCTATCAGTGGTATGAGAGTCAAGTTTGTCTAACCCACGAGGAGTAGGTTAGGGATCCTAAGTTAAAGTAAATCCTTGTATCAAAAGTCTTCTTGACATGAGTCTTAGGTAAGCGTGTCCCGTCAAAGAATGACGATACAAGTAAAAAGTAAAACAAAGTTCACCACTCAGAAACACGTGATACTTCCGCTAGAGGGGGAAGTGTGTGCCAATGTGAAAGGAACTCACACTTAAGGGGAAGATTGTTATAGTTCAAGGTAAGTTGAAATTCCACATTAGGTAGAAATGGAAAGGTTGAATAGTATATAAGTGAGAAAAACACAAAAACTCTTAGTCTTAAGATTTTGGGTAAGAAGTGAAGTCATATTCACTTGTATAGTTATAGTTTACCTTATTGGTGAAAATCTCTCAATGTTAACCCTCTCTTGAATACTTAACAAATGTGCTGATGTTTATAAATCATAGAATTGCTTGGATTGATTTGAGTATGTGGTTTAATCTTGGTTCTTGAGGTTGTTTGTGTCATACACAAGATTTTTGCTTAAATAGATGGTTTTCGCTCAAGCAAATGGTCTTGAGTTACTCTCGTTTTTGCTCTAACGAGCCACCTTTCACTTGAATGAAAATGCCCAGACTTGAATATTTACTCTCGCATGTATTTTTGCTTGAGTGAAAAATGTTTCGCTGAAATAAAAATACCCTAGACTTGAAGGTGCTCTCAAATGCATTTTTTCTTAAGTAAAAATACTTCAGTTTTAAAGTTGTTCTTTGAAATGTTTTCGCTTGAATGAAATTACCTAAATTTTTAAAATTTTGTTAATTTCTAAAATAAATATATAGATAAAAATAGGTAAAAAAATTATAAAAATTTATTAACTAATACATGTTGATATAAATTAAGTAATGTATATTTATCATTGAAATATAAATAAGAATAAAAATAATAAATTATTGACACTAATTTGTATTTAAAGTATTATAAGGAATATATTATAATATTAAAAAAATTATTCTTATAACATTAAAAATCTATACATATTTGGAGTAATGTGACTTTATAACATTAAGTAAATTCTTTGAAAAAGGAAGATAAGAAGATAAAAGGGTTAAAAATAATTAGAGTAAAAAAAGAGATTATCTAATTACTTTATTTTATCAAACTTGACTCAATATAAATTCAATTAATTCAAATTCTAGTTAATTTTGTTACATCATAATAAGAAGTATTATAGTTGGGGTTGAAATAGTTGGTGGTGAAATAATGTAAATATCATTTTCCGAAATACAATCATAATTATAAGTAATATCATAACTAATATCATCGTATTCAGAAAATTGATGAAAATTAATAGATTCTTTAATCAAAGATGTATCTCAATTCTCAAAATAGGTTGTCTAATAAAAAAATAATGAAAAAAAAATCATATTAATAATTAAAAAATTATAAATAAAAATAATCAAACTCATAAATAGTATCTCACAAGCAACCTAAAAGGTAAAAGAGAAAAGAATCCATTAAAATGAGAAGGATACACTTATACAGTGAGGAGTAAATCTCACCTTTTGAAGTGAGGTTTATTTCTCACTTATATATTATAATTAAGTCTTATTTTTAATTAATGTGGAATCTTCCCAACACTATCCCTCATGAGGAAGATTTTTTTTCAACTCGAACGTGATCGATTAATAGGTGATCCAATTTAGGTCCAATAATTAATAACCAAGACTCTACATAACAACTCATTAACAACTTTATTAACAATCAAAATTTCTTAAATTATATAAAAAATATCATAATTGTAATTCAATTTAAGTCCAATAATTAATAATCAAGATTCTACGTAACAACTCGTTAACAATTTTAACAATCAAAATTTCTTAAATTATATAAAAGATATCATAATTGTAGTTAATTTAAGTTCAATAATTTGTTAACTAAGATTTAACATATTAATAAGTAGTTCAATTTAAATCAAACAATCTTATTGATCAGATTCTGATATTACGTAAAAAAATATTATGAGTGATTTTTAATTAATGTAAAAATTTTCAATAATTTTTCTTATTTAAAATATAATTTATCATGAAACTGTTTATATAAGTAATTCTATTCTATTAGTAATTTTTGTTAAATATGTTTATAAAATTAATTCCACATTTGCTCTAGTAGTATTTTTTTTTTAACTAAATTTTGTAATCTGAAAATATTTTTTTCCTCTGTCACTCTTCTCTTCTAAGTTTTTTATATGACCTTTAGTGGTCTAGAAAGAGGTACATTCTTCCTCCCGAGGCTATATCCCTCAAATTAATACCAACTCTAGCCAAACTATTTTCATATCACAAATCCTTATTTAAAAATTTAATAGAAAACTATAGAGTAGAAGAAAAAAATAAAAAGAAAGAGATATATGAAAAATGAAATTATTTTAGTTAAATATGTGTTTAAGGTCAAAATAATAAGAATAATAGTAATTAATAAGAATAATGCTTATAATAAATGTAATTAATAAATAGAAAAAGTCAAAATAATAGTAATTAATAAGAATAATGCTTATAATGAATGTAATTAACAAACAGAAAAAGTCAAAATAATAGTAATTAATAAGAATAATGCTTAGAATAAAGAATAAGACATGATTAAAAAGGAAGAAAATTTACAACAACCTTACTTCAAAATTTAGAGAAAAAAAGTTTTTCAATACATTGGTATTTTGTAACAACATGATATCCAAAATTATGACATTAAATGATTCAAGAATTCAATCAATTTATCCGAAATTTTGTTGTATATGTCGAAGGTGCTGCGTGTACAGATAGTATTTAATATAAACATTTTAAACTAGAAATAGATAAAATAATCTAGAAGAAGTTATTCAAAACAAAATTATTAGTTACATTTAAGTTTGTGAAATTTTTATTTTAGAAGAATCGAAGCTAAACAATACAATAGCTAAATGAAGGTGGAATAATCAAATATTTTTTTCAATTTTTTTCTTTTTCACTTGAAAATTTAAGTTCACTTGACTTGTTAATTTTGTTTTTCATAAGAAAAGTAAAATCATAGAACTCAAATATTTGAAATCATGAATAGTTGATTTTGACAACTTTGTTTCCAATGTTGGTAAATTTATCTTCTATAATATGTGTAAAATGTTGGTTTAATATTTTCTATAATATATAAGGGTAGTTTATCTTGTTGTAACATTGAAAGAGGTTCAAATGAAGTAAGATAAAAACAAATCAAAATACGAAAGACTAAAGTTTTAGTTGAGAAAAACTAATTATTTCTAAATAGCTTTAAAAACACTTGACTTGACTACACTATAACATGAGGACTTAATCGAATAAATCCAAAGAAACTTGAAAGTACGTATTTGTTTGTTGCAAATGCATCAGATTTTTGTAGCATTGTGAACTCTCTAATTTATTTTTGAACCCGAAAGAACTGGTTTTATTAATTATAGTGATGGATTCCTTCTTTTGAAGCTTGCACTGATTGAAAAGAATTTGTAACTCTGTAATATAAATATAAATTACTTTATTCCAATCAGTATATGAATATTTTGGTTATTTTTTGAAAGAACATTATGCTTAAGTTGTATGCAAAATACAATGTCTTATGCATCCTCTATCTTATAAATTGATCCCATTTCACATAGTTTCTTTACTTAAAAATTTTATGTCAAAATTAGAATTTAGTTTCATAATATAAGATGTAGTTACAGAGTATTTCAAAATTAATTTTTACTAATATTTTTTTGACTGTATGAGGTACCTGCATTTACACTCTAACGCTTAAGTTAGTATTTAATTTGGAATTAAGGTTAAGTGTAAAAGTGAACACTACCTAAACTAAACATATCTATTTATAATGTGAAATAATACAGAATTACTTCCGTAAACTTTAATCATGAGATCTACTATGATCGTTTATTTTCTTCTTTTTTTTACATTAAAAACAAATATTTAATAATAATAACAGATTTAAATCCAATATTATGAGATTTGTCGGGATAACATATTCTTTAACGAATATCCAGAGTGAATATTGACTATATCAAATTTATTCCGGATATGATGAGATTTCTTATTTCTTTACTTTCAGGGTTAAGATCATCTTAACCAGGGGCGGAGCTAGGAATTTTAGGTGGGGGGCCGGACCGGGTCGAATCGGGTCGGACCGGATCGGGTCAGGTTGAATCGGATCGGACCGGGTCAAAATAATTAAAAAAAATTAATATATATTCATTAAAATTAATTATCACGTAAAAATAAATATAATAAATAAAATTATTAATAAATTATAAATCATTTATATATATTTAAAATCAACATAAATAATTATATATAAAATCAAATATATATATCTGATACATTTAATTTTTTTAATTGTATTCGACGATGTTTCATGTTATAAAAATCATTAATTATTACATTTGTATTGAACTTTGCAGCAATCTCCTTTTCAATGTAAATAATCATGCAATATTATGATGGGGACGGAACAGGGGCAGGAGGTATATTTTTCATAATTTAATTATAATTTTATATAGTAATAAAAAAAATCCAAAATGTTGGGGGGACGTGGGCCCCCTAGTCCCCCTGACTCCACCCCTGATCTTAACCTACAAAAATCTCAACCAGAAGATATCCAGTATATAAGATATGTTAAATTAGTAGACACCCAATTTATTTCTAGATTCTGTTAGTTGCTAGCAACTTAAAATTGTTTTTTACGAAATGTTCAATTCTGCTCCACAATGAACAAGTCCTATAGTAGAAGATATTGGCATCCGGTACAATAAATCTCAACTTATGATAATGGGTGGCTTTGCTACTTTACTGGTGTAAATAAAATTATTGAAGACTGTACTACAAGTTGAAAACTATTTACCTGTTCAGTGCAAAGTATAGCTGTGACTTGTCACTTTCTTTTTAAAAAAACAAGTGATAGCAGGAGGCCAAGACTTATAAAACTGGAAGTTCTGGATGACAGCATAATATATAGGAAAGACAAGGCTACTATTTTGCATGTCTATTCACATAAAAGGTCCCAGACCCAAATCAAAGCGATAAAATGTTATCAATGTGATGTAATGTTGGTGATTGTTGTGGCATTTAGGAAGAGAAGAAGCTAGTCATTTAGAAAGGATAAGGACTAAATGAAGGAGTCATTTTCTAGTTAGGTTGGATGGATACCTTACACAGTCAAGAATTAGGGACTTCGGTTGGGAGGACAAAGTTAGAAATATATAGATAGATAGAAATAAAAGTATGGTTTTTTTTAGATTATTGAGTGAAGAAAAAAAATCATAAGTAGACTTTAATAAGGTGAGATTTGCACCCACTTTTATATTATATATTATGGGTCAAACAAATATATTAGGATAAACTCTGATATCATATAAAAAATAGATTTTAAATCTAATTTATCATTATAAAATTGGCTCAATAAGGTGAAGTTTGTATTCACTTTTATACACTAATTTGATCTTATCTCTAATCGATATGAGATATCTAACACATCTAGGACTCCAAATGCATATTCAAAAAATGAAAAGAATGCTAAATATGTCTATTTGAGAGCATGGGAGAATGCAAGTATCTCTTTTTATCTATTATAATTTATAGCATGAGTAAATTTACATATAATTTTGACTTATTTTGAAGTTGGACTTGGAAAAATGTAAATTATCTTATACACAGATTTATTTTAACAAAGAAAATTACTTACAATTTGGAGAGAGATAGGTGCATAAGTGTGAGAAAATAAGATTCCCATTTTCAATTACATGAGGATTAAATTAAAGATGACAATAGGTATAAGATTCCCATGTTTTGATAAGAGAATGTGTATAAAATCTTTGCTTATTTAGGTTCATTATTTTTCTTTAAAATTTATAAGATGTCATTTCAATGGTCAAAAAGATTTTATTTTTTTTTTAGTTTTCTTATTCTTTACTTTGATAGGAAGTATTTTATATAATTAGTATTTTCTTATTTGTTAATTAATTTTAGTTTTTATTATAATTTTAAATTTTGGTTATCATTAAATTTGATTAATATATACTAGAACTTATTTTTTATGATAATTTTTCTAATACATAATTTGTGTACAATGATGAACTACATGATTAAATAAAAAATAACTAGGGTAAATATGAAGAACTAGTAGAGAATGACTTATTATATGGTTATCAACTTAATCAAGAAAATATGAAAAGATTGATACTTCTCTTAATGAAAAAGATAAATTGTCAATTTTTTAAAATATGAATTGAATTTTTTCATTGTATTTTATTAATACTAGTTTACATACTCATGTTGAATTTTAATTATGTAAACATTATATATATGGATGATTATCTAATTTTGATGAATTTAAGATAATATCTCACGTACCTATATTTTAAATATTTATCAAATTTATTATTTTGAGCAAAAATTTAAAAAACATAATAGTAACTAATTCCAAATTTTAACAATAGTCACTAAAATGTTAACTAATTTCAGTAACTAATTTTGATCAAAGTTTTGCTCACATATTCATTTCAGTTACAAATTTAGTTATTGATTTTCATCACATATTTAGTTATAGAATTTACTAATAGAATCCATCACTAATTTTTACCATTATTTCAATTATTAATTTCGGTAATAATTTGAATACAAATGTTATTATAAATTAATGTCTAATATAATTTGGTAATGAATTCGTCACTATTTTGATTAATAATTTGATTTTAATAATTTAGTTATTGAAATTAATGTCTAATAAATTTTGGTCATTATCTATTATTTTCTTTGTTATATATACGGAAGTGAAAGATTTAAAAAATAAGTAAAAGAGAAAAAGTCACACTTTTTCATTTATATTTATATTTATATGTATATATATATATATATTAAATTAAGATTAAAATAATGAGCTATAATAATTTTAATAAAAAATGAAGAGATTTTATGGTTAATTATAACAAAATAGTCATTTTTATTCTATACCCTATTTATTTGGAAAATTAAAAATATTCTCTTTGTAGATAATTATTCTTTATAAAAAGAAATTTAAGAAAAATATATAAATTCAATTGGCATATTTATTATCTTTTATCAAAGTTCTTTTCAAGTAAATGACTTATTTATATTAGTATTTGATTTTTTGTATTGTTTAAGTTAATCTTTTTTGAAGGATCTTACGATTGAATTTTAAATAGAAGAAATTTCTTTACCAAAACCTAAACACATAATGATCATGACTTTCTTGATGTTTTGATAGTGACATGAAAGGATATTATCCCCTCAAAACCATTATGTTGTGAGGAATTAAATCATCAACTTCCTTTCCAAATTTTTAGCATTGACTTGGGTAATATGTTCACTAATACTCACCATCAATAAGGGTTTTTTTTATTTTCTACCTTTCAATTTCAATATTAAGTATTAAAGGCTTCAAATGAACCTTCATTTCTATAGTAAAATATCAATAAAATTTGTGTTATTTTTAGATGCCATACATGATATTTGAGTTATCCAAATATAATCTTTTACTCTAGACTTGAATCTTTATAACATTCTTCTCACTCATAATCAACAATCTACTAATAAGCATTGTATTGCTTCTCGTATTCTGCTTAAAGTATTGATACAACTCTAGTGAGAGAATCAAAGGGTTCTTCATATTCCAATTTAAAACAATTGGTCACTAGATCTCCACCTTGATTCGCAAAAGTCTTAGCTAAATTGTTTTAAGATTTCAATTAATTTTTTATTGATTAAGCTTTGTTGTTTCTCTCAATTAATCTTCCTCAATCTTTAATATCTTCTCCATTATATCTTGGTCATACTCTTTAGCTATGGTGCCTCAGGGTAATAAATCTCTTAGTATTTGGAGAGATATGGTAAAGGGGTTTCCCTCTTAGCACTTCCATCAAACAAATGTGTGTCCGCGTTCTTCTTTGGCAATAGAAATTTGGTTAATTTATTTTTCTTTGGAGTCGTAATTTTGTTGATAATTTTGATTTCTCATTTGTTATCCCTTTCTACTTTAAAAAATCTTTATCTTTGATCTACTTAACATAACACTACATTGAGGATATAACAATACGTCTTTGTCACTCTCTTTCTTTTTATTAAAATAATCAATCAAGAATTCTCCTACTCTATAATAGATTTTTTTATTCAAAAATTTCAACATCATGACCCAAAATCTCATTGCATGCCTTGGGTTGACATCATCAATAATATTAACCATCATTATATACTTTAAGTAATTTATATGAGTCTAAAATAAATATGTGTCCACTTTCATGACTTATTCTCAAACTCTAGGCTTCCCTCCTCAATTGATTCTTAGATCATATTCCTGAATTAAATATAATTATTAGTCTAGTTTCAACATAAACAAATGATACTCACAACATTTCTCACATGTCGTTTTGTTCAATAACATATAACTTGTGATCATCACATAACTTTATTTGTTCATATTTTAGAAAAATATTGAAATTTTATTAGAATTAGTAACATCTAAACAACAAGTTTGATTTTTTATTTTATTTTTTACTTTTTGAGATTATAATAATTGATAAATATAAAAAAGGTTCTAATTTTGATTTAGTTCCATCATATAAAACATCATAATTTTAACGAAAATGGTAAGTCTTGATTCCTCTCATCTAATTTGAAAGAAATTAATTGTCTATTATACCAATTACAAAGAAGAACCTCATTAAATAGAAACTCTTTCAAGAACAATGATAATCGCAAAAGAAGGAAGACTTCAACAGAGGCAAGAAGGGATAAAGAGAAAAAAAATGAGACCGAATATAAAAGTCGACATAAACTATGCTGAAGAAGGAGAGAAGAGAGGATGGAGAAGATACACTATTGATGCCAACAATAAAATATCACATGGAGGTAATGGATATACAATACTAACACAATTAAGGTCGAGAAGGAGAGAAAGTAAAAAAAAATAAAAATTAGAAGCTTTATCAAAGGCTTAAGACACAGGCAAGAAAAAAAAAAAATTACTCAGAGAGAAAAACAAAATAACGGAGAAGAAAATTGTAAATTGTGAGGAAAATACAAGCCAAAAATATCAAACTAAAATAACACTGAAAAGCTTAAGAAAAAAACGTACGTGCCACGTGAAGTAGCCCTATCATCTTATATAGAAATAATATCACGCATTCACGACTAATCAAATTGTGTTAAAAAGTACATAACATATTCCACCGACGTGCCGATTTATTCTCGGTCAAAATATAAATTTAATATCTTAGGAATATAATCAATTTTAGTGCTTAATCCATTATTATAACAATCTAAACTTATATTTATGATTAGCAGAAATGTATCATTTTGACTAAAAGGATATAAATAAAATTTAATTATCTTTTGTTGATTTATTTATTTATTTTAATAATAAAAAATTAGAAATTAAAGAAACAAAGATTTAATTGAAAAAATAATAATATTATATATTTTTATTTTTTATTATTTTATCTAAATTATAAGCATAAAGACAATTCTTATTATAAATGTGCAAGATTTCATAGTACAACCAAAAAAATATAAAAAACGTGTAAAAGAACTATATGGAAGTATCAAATCTCATTAAATATAAGGAAATAATGAATTAATAATTTGTGGGTGTGAAATGGTATCTTCTAAATACCGTTTTAACACGTGAAGATTTGTAATTAATCCGTTGGTATTTTGGTGGAAGTTTTGATTCATGTACACACTCACCTAACTTTTTTTTTTTTTTTTTTCTGAGAATGAAAACCCCACCTTAGCAATCTATGACTCATATTTTAGCCGTACAGCCTTATCCTGTGCACATCATCATCATCACTCTACCCTCTGTCCTTCATCTTACTCCCCCTGCAAAATATGACATCTTTCACAACTTTTCCATAATATAATTTTTAACTTTATTCTTATTTTTTTAAAATATTTATACAAAATTTATCTAAAATAACATTTTGTAAATCATCTAAGAAAAATTTATTATTTTATAAAGAAATTATTCATGGACAGCCATGTTTTTTTACACTCACATGATATTTACAATAAAACCCTTGCTTTTGTGTCTGATATATTATGTAAACAACAACATAATGCACTTGTTTACAATTTTGATGTATAAGAATTTAGTTTAGTAAGAATTTTTTGACAAAGAAACAAGAATTTTATAAAATGGGAAAATAATTGAAAGATGATGTTTTGATACGCAACATTTTTAAAAATTATTCAAAAACAGGCTTGACTGTATGAGCATTAAATAGATTGAACCAGTTTATATGTCTATCATGAAGAAAACAATAATATTCGTACATTCAGGAAAAAAATAATATTTTTCACTTAAATGTTGTCTTTCACGTTCAGTGCAAATATGTTACTCTTAGCGTAAATATAATTTGGTGTTATGAAAAAAATAGAGGGAAGGTTTTGAAAAAGAGGGGAATGTAAAGTTTAGTCTTTTTAAAACCAAAAAAAAAAGGGGATTGATGAGATAAAAGGAGGGTGAGAATATAAATTACCAAATAATGTCTTTTGTAAAGGGAAAGCTCACCAGGACAATGAAAATAACATTTTTGGGATGAAGAAGGCCCAAGGTTCAGGCCCAAACAGGCCCGTGTCAAAGCTTTTTCATAGCAGGTAATTATTTTATGATTCAAATTGAGATAATTTCTCTAAAATTAAGAATGGGTATGAATGTGGATTTCCAAGAACCAACTTTTAAGTTTCATAATTTTCTAGGGTGCTTTTATTGATTCTTAACTGTGATTACATGTTTAGGAATCCCCATTTTTTAAAACAAATTTTATTTTACATCTATAATTTGTTTAGTCAAAATTAGAATAAGAATGAGTTGAATAACTATTGACTAGAGAATTTTTTTTTTACGTTATACACTCAATTTTGTCCCGAAGATAAAAAGATAAATAATATAAATATATATATATATACTTTTTTTTATTATTTATTTATTTATTAATTATGATTATTTAATTATCATTAAAAAAAATAAAAAATAATATTTTTAATAAAGAAAGAGAGAATTATAAAATTAGAGATCACTAAAAATAAGATAGGAATAATTTTTTAGAAATAATTATTTTTATTTATTTATTTTATTTTTATTATGAATTTATCTATTTTCTTAAAATGAAATAAATAAATAAATAAAAAAAAAAAGAAAAAGGGGATCCAAATAAAAAATGAAGTATAGAAAAAAAAAAGATCCAAATCCAATGAACCCATGGTCCAAGGAAAAGTAACCTAATTTTTTAACATAAGGGTAACCTAAAAGCAAAGGGGGGCAGTAATAAGAAGGGGTGGTGGCTGTAAAGAGGAACAGAAAAAAAAAAAGTGAAAAGAAAAAGAGGAGAGGAAAAGGAGAAGAAAAAAGAAAGAAAAAAAAAAGGGAGGAGAGGAAGAAGAAGAAGTAGGATATTTGGAAGATAGAAAGCCAAATTTGGAAGTATTATTTCTTGGTTTTTGCATTGTCTTTTTTTATTTATTATTTTCATGCTTTTATTATTACCTTTTTACCAAAGGTGTTTGTCTTGCATTGATGTTCATAAAGGAAAATGTTTCGGTTGTTGCGTTGGTGATATTTTATATTTATGGTTTCTGAAACTTTTTCAACCAATTAGCCAATCCGCCTTTCCTTTCCCTCTCCCTCTTTTTCCTTTTGATTTCTGATCTTGTATCCGAGTTTTTATATTAAAAAAAAAAAATGGATGCTTAGCATGGAAGAGTGAATCATTAGCATATATGGAAGTGGTGTCAAAGTTCTTGACTGGCACACTGAACTCAATCACTCGCAAATGTATGGTTTTGTTTGTCACTGTTTCGATCCTTAGAGCACTGTTGTTTCCATCTTTCCCTAATTTTCGTGAGATTGAATGGAGCAACTTTGTATATATCCGCACTCTCTGACACCGGAATTTGGCAAGATAAGTTTTTTGTGGTTCCTCAGCTTGTGTGGGGATTAAACCAGAAGATTGCATTCGCAAGGGCTTGTCTTACTGCTAGAGTGCTGAATAGAACATTGTTGATGCCAAGCCGTAGTGCCTCATTGTTTTACAAAGAAATAGACCTCTTGCAACCTATTTCCTTTGACAAGATATGTCTTGAATAGAACAGAAGTGTTGGAAATGGAAAAGGGGAATGACAGCGGTGGTGCGGGATGCATATGGCCAAACCCCTTTTCTTGTTTTTTTTATTATTATCGTTTCTTCTTTTTTTATTTATCTATCTCATGTTATTGTAATTTATTTATTTATTTATTTTAGTTTATTTTATTTTATATTTTTTTTTCTTTTTTTTTTTCATTTTATCATTTTATATTTTTTTTACTTATTGTTATTATTTACTTATTTTTATTTTCTTTTATTCAAATTAGTCTATTCATCATATAATAATAAAAAATCTTGACCATTTATATATAAAAAAAAAAAATTAACAAATCTAAAATTTAATTTAACATTTTACCTAACTTGCAATTCATTAGATAATTCTAATATTCACCATATTACTACAATAAAAAAAAGGGAAATTATGTTGAATTCTAATTATATATATGACTGCACACTTTAGTATTCAATTATATAAAAATGATAATTTTAATATACTAATATCGAATAATAATCGTAATATGCTAATTTAAATTAAATAGATTTTTCTAAATACTAAATTATTATATCAATGTTGTATCAGTTTATTTTAAGGGTAATGATCAAGTATGATCGCGTGTATCATCTTATATCCTATATCTCATTTTTTATTAATATTTTTATATAAATTTATGATCATTAAATTATATGATTTATGCTACATTCTTTACATAAATATATGACCACACGCGTCATTATTTTGTTATTTTTATCAAAGTATACTCAAATTTTAATTTTATAAATATTCATTTTGTTAATGATTTCAAAAAAATTGGTACCAGCTTTTTAATATAAGTGTGAAATATACTTTTCCTCTTCATGTTAAAAAGTTGTCTAGATGTTTATATAATCATATCATTTTCTTACATCTAGTACCCATTATATTTAAATATTTTTATATCACCTATATATGAAATAATCACTTAAATATATATATATATATATATATATATATATATATGACTATAGATAAAATAAATATGTTTCAATTATTTTAAGCCAATTTATATAACAATCTATAATATCAATGTATAGTTTACACTATCTTGATTTATTGTAAGATTGATAAAAAGAATAAAATATATAATTTATTTTTTTCAAAACTCATTTCTCTTTAAAATTACTAATCATAAAATAAATAGAAAAAACAATGTTTTAGGAAGAACTACATTTTTCATTCTAAATAGAAATATGTAGGAGCAAGGTTAATATCTTGTTGGGCTTAAATAAACTTTAATTTAATATTTTTCTTTTTAAACAATAATAATTTAAGAATTATTTTCACACTATAATATTTTATTTGTTCATAAGGAAAACAAACATTATAAGGTTATATTTATCTTGCATATTTAATTGAAAGGTAACCGTCTTAAGACGGATATTGTAGGGTTCTCTACACGTAATCGACTCCCGAACCTATTATTTTGTTTCGCAGATCATTTTAATTTTTCCATAGTTTTCCTTAATAAACTATGGTGACGACTCCTTTATTCCTCTAAAAAGGGTGAATATCTTTTTGCGTTCGCCAGTCCCAGTGACCCCGGTTGCGATAATATAGAATCACAATACTTGAGATCATTAATCTTATTTATAAAGTAATTAAAATCTGCGTATTTGAATTATTTTGTAAATTTTTTATTCAAAATCAAATAGTTTTATATTTGATTTTAAAATAATTTTAAATAGCTTTTTGGGGAAAATTGCGTTAGGTACAGTATTTTAAACTTTTTTTAAATCATATATATATATATAATAAAATTTGTATATGTTAATTGATTTTATTATTAGTTACAAGAAAAAATATTATAAAAATATTTGTATAATTTTACAAGAGTATTTATTTTCTTTTACATATCCTCAATCCTCAAATGCAATACAGAAATCCAAGTTACATAGTAAATAGAAAGTAGAATAAATAGTTTTAATTAACAACCTGTTTCTTACAATTTGAAAAACTACTTATCAAGTACTCATCATTCTAACATTTCACAAAACACAAAAGTTTTGTCATAAAGTGAATCTAAAATGGTTATTACTAACAACTTATTTTTGAGAAAATATTTAATTTTAATATATATATATACATTATTTTATTTTATTTTTATTTCTTATGTAAAATATTTAGCAAAGTTTTTGTATAAAATATAGTATTATTAGTAATAGTTTTCTAAATTATTTGCATAGATGATTTGTTAAAATGTTTATAACATAATATTTATAAATAATTTATCATAACATTCTCATCTACATTGAATATAAAAATTTTTAAAAATTAACTTAATCATTTAGGTTGAAATAGTTATTTTGTAAACTTTAAATTATAAAATATGTTAGTGTGATTGATAAGTTTTTTTTACTTAGTTTTAACATTATAAATTTTTTTAAGTATTATATATTAAAAAAAAAAAAACAAACTAAGGATCCTTTGCTGTCTCTTCAACATGACTTTCTGTGAGTCAGAAATTTGGCCATCGATGATGTTAGCCAATGAATGGTTCTGATTCTGCAGCGTGGCTGGTTGTAGAGGATCAAAGTTGGATACAAACTAGCCAATAGAATCTAACAACACAACACTGGCAAATGAAGTGAGTGTGAGCACAATAAATAAAATACTAAACTCAACAAAAACAAATATTAAAAAAATAAAAAGGGTTAAAATTAAGATTAAAATTAAATTAAAACATTGGCCATGTCTCACCTCAGCATAACATGATACAGCATCCATGTGGTATCATATAATTTCAGTTCAGTTATTACCGTCTGATATGACGAAACTGCCCTCGCCCCCAATACCGTGAATCTCTCACGCCCCGTGTCCTTTCTTGTCCGTTTGCAAGAGTCAGAGCCACCATGGACGGCGGCGGCGGAAACCGAGCTGAGGCCGAGCGGTGGCTCTACACCGCCAACAAGCTGCTGAGTGCGCGTGACCTGCACGGGGCGCGCTCCTTCGCGATCCGTGCGCGCGAGTCCGACCCGACTTACGAGGCCTCCGAGCACCTCCTGACGGTGATCGACACACTCCTGGCGGGGGAGTCGCGGATCAACGACCACCACCGCGATTGGTACGGGATCCTCCAAATCCTCCGGTACACCACCAACATGGACCACATCGCCGCCCAGTATCGCCGCCTCACCCACCTCCTCGACCCCAGCCGCAACCTCTTCGCCTTCTCCAGCCAAGCCTTTTCCCTCGTCCACGACGCCTGGTCCGTACTCTCCAGCCCCGCGAAGAAAGCCTTGTACGATAGCGATCTCCGTCTGCTCACTACTCCGACGCCGCAGGCACCGCAGCCGCAACCCACGCCCAGGAGAAACACTAGATCGAGGGACAACTCGGGCGAGGCGACTCAGCCGAACCCCAATCGTCCGGAGTCCACCGAGTCGACTCGGCAGACTCGAACCCTCGAAACCGACGGGGAAACGAGTTTCTGGACCTCGTGCCCTTACTGTTACGTATTGTATGAATACCCGAAGGGTTACGAGGAGTGTACCTTGAGGTGTCAGAGTTGCCGGAGGGCGTTTCATGCGGTGGTGATACGGTCGCCGCCGCCGTTGACTGGGAAAGACGGTTCCTATTTTAGTTGGGGTTTTTTCCCGTTAGGGTTTTCCGGGAATTCGAAGGACGTGAATGGGTTATCCTCGAATTGGAACCCGTTTTCCCCTTTGTTTCCTTGCCCTTTGAAGGGGTCGTCCTATAAGAAGCCTCAGAAGAATTGGGCTTACTATGATGACGAGGCTGCCGCCGCGTTTATAGAGTTATCTGACCCGAGTGACGACGATTCCGGTGATGGGGATTGGAGGGTTGGGAAGAAGAGGGGGAGGAAGAAGAGTAGAGTTACTAAAAATTCTGGTGATGGAAGGAAGGAAACTGTGGAGCGACCTAAGAGGGGTGTTCGTGCAGGGCGTAAGAATGTGGATTCTGGTGATCCTGCTACTGCTGCTAGTGCTAGTGCTAGTGCTAGTGCTAGTGCTAGTGCTAATACTATTGCTAATGCTAATGCTAATGCCAATGGCAATGGCAAAGCTAATGATGGCTCTGCTTTGAGTTCTGGTGCAAGGGCGGAGTCTAGTAAGAAGGCTGCGTTGGGTGGTTCGAGGAGGAAGGGTGCTGGAAACTTGGGGAAGTTGGATTTGAATGTGGAGTTCAGCAATGAGGTGGAGGAGCCTTCCCGTGGAGTGCGCGATCGTGAAGGGAATGCTGCTGGACATACTGAGGATAACATTGAAGGAATTGGCTTTTTTGAAGGCCTTGAGGAGTTCCTCAGTAGCTTGCCCATCCTCAATGTTGTCGCAGATGATAAGGTTAAGGGTCATTAGTCTTCTTCTACATCCCATTTTTTTTCCTTCCTGTTCTACAATTTAGATGCTGTTACTTTCATGTCTTTACCAGATGCATAAACTCTTGCTCAGCTATTGTGAATTCTTGCCATTGTTAAATTATATAATGATTTCCCGCAATGACTCTACTTTAGTTTTGAACTACTTCATTTTTCTGTAAATTGTATGATTAAGGCAGGAATATATACATATAATTGGTTAATATTTTCATCATGTACACACATTCATTAATAAAACATTGAGAGTTTGCTTTCGACTTTACCTTAGTCCTTAACTCCCTTTTTTTGCTCTTAAATTTATAAATATCATTTTTTAATCTATTTTATATGTTTCTGTTCAGTTTTTTTCGTTGTTGTTTACTCTTTAATGCTACGTGGCTTAGCTCTTTAGCTTTATAAGGAAAATTATTTTTGGGTGAATAGTTGTTTAACTTGTTTCTTTTAGTTTGACTTTTTTTTAGTTTGATATTTTCAAATCTTATGACACAGAGATATACTGAACAAATCTGTAATTTTGTCAAAAAAGTATTTATCCTGAAGTTTAAGTTGAGGTCAACCTGTGTAAATGTTCTATTACATCCTTTCATATGTCGTATTCTGTTTTATCCAGCCTTAAAAATATCATGATGCGATGTTTTAGAAAGCAATTTATAGGATATGATGATATATGTTAAGTCCTAGCTACTGTTAATTACTCATGTAATTGCTTGTTTATAAACCTGACTCGGCATTTTCAAAATTCTAACTTTGTGGAATTTGCTGAAGCCCAACATGAGATTTCTCTTTTAACTAACCTGATTGTTGAGTTTCTACTACCAGTGGTGCCCCGTCCCCCAGGCAACAATTTGTGCATCGAATCCGGTGCTGCAAAAAGTTAGTGGTCAGTAATTATTTCTAAAACTTATATTTAGTTCCGAACCCTGAACAAAGCATGCTTATATTTTTAAATTACCATTTGACAAGTAATTACATTAGTAGTTAACAATAACAATGATCTAACACAAATCATCACATCTACAAGTTGTCTTCTGAAACAACAAGGTACTTTAACTTAAACTCCAAGATAAATGATTTTTTTTAGAGAATAACTGCTTCTTTCAATATATTTATGTCACAACATTTGAAAACAGGAAACTAAAAAAAAAATCAAACTAAAAGAAACAAATCAAACAACTAATAAGTGGGGTATTCATCCAAAAAAAAAAAAAAAAATTCTTACAAAATTAAAGAGGTAAGCCATACAACATCTGATAAGAAAACAATAGCAAAAAAATAGACAAACAAAAATTGGAAAGAAACACTTAAAATGGATTAAAAAATGTTTTTTTTATAAAGTTAATTGCAAAAAAAAAGAAAAAGTTAAGGTGCGAATAGGTATTACTTATATTATGCATTTAGGTTCTCACACACATTCCGAATTGAATGACTAAAAGAAAGCCCAAAACAAAATTTCGATGTTTTATTATCAAGTGTGTGAACATGATCAAAACATTAATCATATATATATATAAATATATATATATATATATAAATATATATATATATATATTTATATATATATATAATATGACCACAATCAGCAGAAAAATAAAGTGATCGTCCTCAAATAATTCAAAACTAACATGTTTTTGTATGGTTTGTTTACCTGATTCGGTATTTCAAAGTTTTGACTTCCTGGAATTTGTAGCAACATGGTATTTCGGTTTTTGTATTAATATGGTGAATTTTTTTTGTAATTTATTGAAATAGATAATTTTTTAAAAAATTATTATAATGGATAAATCTTGTTACGGTAATATGAGTCATATTGTGACTGGAGAAATTGTATGGTTGAATATTCATTGAAAAAGTTATTATGATTATATAGTTTCAATTTTTCTTTAAAATAAATTTAATATTATTAATTTATTTTATTTTTTATATATAAAAAATATTTTATAATATATAAGGTTGAATTTTTAAATATTAAAATTTAATTATATTAAATAAATTAAATAAAAAATATATTATAATTATTAAAATTATAAAATTAAATTTTAATAAAATTTAAAGAATAGGTGTGATAGTTGAATATATATATATATATATATATATATATATATATATATATTATAAAAAATATTATTTATATTGTATATTGTAATATCAAATTTATATGTGTAGGATTTAAGATTTATTATTAATATAATTTAGGATTTATTATTTTTATAATATGTTTTATAAAATTTATACAATAATAATATTTTAGGATAAATGATTTATAAATATAGTAATATTTAAAATATATTACAAATTTAAGATATAATTTGAAGATAGAGGAGGTTATTATTGATGAAAATGAAATACAATTTAACTCAACAAAGAAATACAACATAAATACAAAATTTTATAAATAAATACAAAAAAATACAAAACTTTATAAAGTAATATAATACAAATATAAAACCTAAATAGAATAAAAATATAAATTGTTGCATATAATTCAATGATGAAGGAAATTCAAACTTTTAATCATGTTAGAAACATTTTTATAACTTTTTATCTGAATAACATCATACATAATTGTACCATTTTCTGTTACTTTTGGCTGACTATAATAAATTTTCCCAAATTGGAGAGTAATATGAATTTTTTTCTTTAATTTGTGAAAGTTATTTGATAAGGAATTCTAAACAATTTAGGAGAACCACATTGAAATTAAGTTTCTTCATTGTTTTTTACAATTCTATTGTTGAACTACATAACCACAAAATAAGAATTTGTGAAATCTTCATAGTTTGTACTTGTAAGTGTTATCATTTGAAGATTGATATGCGAAAATAGTATGTTAGTAGTTGAGTGTAGTTGTTTGAAGTTAGAATGAATCCAATTTATAGAGTCAATGTGAAAGAACATATTTTGGTTTTCTGTATAAAAAGTAACAATTAAGATTATATAATTATGAATGAACGGACAAACTTTTAAATGTAATTGTCTTATGTGGCAGAAAAAATGTAGGATATAGATTGCACCAACAGAAATGAAATCATAAGAGTTAATTTTTATGTAATAAGATACTTCTATTTATAAGAGGTGATTGTTAGTTTGATAAGAAATTTACAGAAAATTGTTGTATATGAATGGAAAAAAGAATTACCAAAATAGGAACAATAAGATTAATGTACCAATTTTAATGATCTGAATTTTTTTATTAATTTTTTACCCATTACTTTTTTTTTTATTTTAAGTAAAAATAAAGCAAAACAATTAAAGCCACAAACATTTTAAATTAAAATTCATAAAATAGACATAAATTAATACTATAAGGTAAACAGAAATTGAAATTAATGTATTGAGCTTGTTTTTCAACGTGATCTCCTGATTTGTTTATATGGTAGTTGTTGCTAAGGTTGAGGTGGTGCAATCGACATACCATTATTATTATGTTCTTGACTTGTATGTTAATAGGTTTGTGGATGTGAAGTTGGTCGATAATATTTTATTGGTAGTGATTGATGGATTACTAATGGTGAAATTATGGAAGATGTGCCAAAAAAATTTGATTAAGAAGGAAACATGTTGAAAGTGTAAGGGATGACCCTAGAAAAAGTGATTGGGTAGCCAACATTTGGATTTGGTTTGTATACCCAAAAAATAGAGTTGATTGTTGAGGTGGATGAACAAAATATGACTATGAAGACTAACCAACATTTGGATCAATACGCATGATGACTGATGAAAAAGAGATTATGTTGATGATTGTTGTTGGTTATCTTGTTAGCTATATTGAACTACAAAAAATAACATTTAAATTAGTTATTGAATGGAAAAAAAACCTTACTACTTATTTACTAAATTACTAGTAAAAATATATACTTACATTGTTGTCATTATCTTCTTCGTCTTTAGACAAAATGTATCTTATGGTGTGTAGAAAATATCATTGATGTAGTTTATAATCTACATCATGATCAACGACTTAGTAAAGGTTTGCCAGCACAACTAATCCCCAACTGATTCACTTGATCCAAAGTATCTTTTTTATACATAAAAATGTTCTAAAATGGTTTGTCTCATACTTTTTTCAATAAAATGATGGATCAACTGATTCAAAGTAATTCTCCTAAAAAATTTCATAATTCAAACATAGCTCCAGTAATTTATACCAACGTAGTTTCCATCCAACTATATTATCATCAACCAAACCATTTCATTTAATTCATATCTTTCAATTGCAACTATACACAACAACAATAAACAAAAAATTTCAAAGTCAAACAATCAATCAACATGTTATCAAAACAAGCTACTCATACAAAATCAATCTACATATTCCAAATTAGAATTCATTCAACAAGAAGCTCCATCCTAGTGATCAAGCCATTTTCATATTCCAAAGTTATTACCCTATGGTTTTATAAAAACTTAAATAGAGGCTAGTTTCCCTTACTTGAATTGTTGCTCAAATACTCCTTTCTACTTCCAAATCTGAGCTGAGCTCCAAGCGCTCTAACTAATTGTATGAGTATTTGATTAACAAACCAATTATGTCAATATGGACCTACCCTAACATAAAATCATATTGATGGAAAAAAAAGATACATGCGTGAAACTTAGGACCCATAAGCAACTTAAGTTTAGTTTCTAAAAACGACTTAAAGAACTGAAAACTCTTATCCTACAAAAATTTAATCAGTTAAAAATTCTCTTCAAGAATTTCCTTTTTAAGTATCTTTGAAAAAAAATGAAGAATGGATTAGAAATTAAAAAAAAAGTAAAATATTTCAAAAAAAAAAATTTACATAAATTATGATTTTAGAATAATAAATAGTAAAATATTTAGTTATATATATATTTTTTTAATTTAACTAAATAATTTTCCTTCTTTACTGATTAAAATTTGCTTAAGCTGATTTCTATTTCCTTACACTACCCATTCTAATAATAAATATATGAAGATACATAAAATTATTAAGTTGTATTTATAATTGTGGATCTTAAAAAATTTAACATTTTTTTTTTAAATATATTCTCTATTTTCGTACAGGAAGGAAGCCACCACACATTAATTACTTGGGCCTCTAATAAAAGTTGAATTTCTCATAGAGTAATTAATATCTAATTAATATTCGAAGTTATCACAAACTTAATTGATGGCTGCCTACTTCACCTTAGACAGCAAAACATTATGGTACAAGAATGATACTTTTTATTTTTGTAATTCATTATTTTTATAATTTAATAATCTGATATAATAATTTATCTTAATTATTAAATTATATAAAAAATAGCTTTATTATATTTATTTTTAAAATAATGATTATTTTTCAATTAAATATATACTATAATAATTCCTTTTAATTATTAAATTAAAAAATAAATAATAAAGATAAAGAATAAATTTCTAATTAACCGTAAATTTAATCAAATTCCTAAAATTTTGGCTAGAAAATAGAAGTTTTAGGGCTATTGAAAACTTAGAAATATATTCTTCTTTTATTCACATCTATCAGTTTTTAACAATTAAAAAAATATTAAGTAAAATAATTAAAAATTATCAAAATATTTTCTTACATTATTTTTAGTTAACATTTATTTACAGTATAAAAATGTACAAAATTGCATTCTAGTTCTATTTATTCTTAAAATTTGACAATGGCGAAAACTGTCTTTACATTGGATGGTTTGGTGTTTTGATGATTCCTCCTTTATTGATTGTAACTTCTGTCATTATTCGTCACAAATGACATCATGAGAGGATTAACTTTTAAGAATATTAATTAATTATGATGAATGGAAATTTAGTTGAATTAAAGTTTATAAGTTATAAATATAATAATTAAATATTTTATTTTTTTTTTATTAAAAATCACTGTCTTTATGAAATTTCTTTTCTTTTAACTTCTTTTTTAAATTTATTTTCCATCTACTTTTACAAGTTTAACTTCCATTTTTTTTAATCAGAGCACATAAGTTAATAGGTCACAGAGTGTTGATTAATCTCATAGTTTTGATTAAAGTAAATCTTCTTTCCTTCATATGTCAAATTGTATTTTCTTTTCTTTGTTGCATCTAGAATTGGATGGATTCACATGTGTGATTTGTTGATAAAATTTAAATTTATACTAGTTTATTTAGGTTTGAATAGTAAAATGTTTGATTTGTGAATAAATTTCTTGAGAACAAGATAAAATATCCTTTAACTCATTCTCTTTTCAAGGTTTAGGATCTACTTAGGGAATAAAGAAACTTAGGTAATGAGGGTTAATCTAGACTTAATTTTACTTTAGGGTAGAAAATTTAGTTTGATTTAAGTGGGTGGAATTTGATTTGTGAGTTGGTTTACAGGATAGTTATGATGAATCAAATATATAAGGAGATTTAGTTGAATATTTTTGTTTTGAAATTTTGATATTAATGTTGTTGATACTTATTTTGATAATTGGATTTGTTTGAGAATATGTGAAATTTTATTTGTAGTTATTGATAATTTCTTTTTTATGATTTGAATGAAATTAAGAATGATAATTGAAATAGATTAAATTATACGTTGAAAGTTGGATAAAATTATTTTATTTTCATTTTAGATGAAATTTTTAGGTTATACATTTTTTTTTTTTAATCACAAGCAGATTTAATTTCACTCATAGATTTGGAAAAATGTTGAGACTGCTATGATTTCATTCAGCATAATTATTTTTCACTAAGGTAGTTTTGTAACCTCAATTTTATATGAATTTTGCTTACCAAAATTTATGAAAAAAATAGAACTAAAATTTTCAAGATAATTTTTACGGATATTTTTTTTTATATTTTGAGACCTTAATGGTAAAATATTTAAAGATAGTGTATATTATTATAATAAAGAATTTCATTATATCTTGTATCTAATACCTATTTACTATATATTTATATAATAAGTAAAGTTTGATATTTTTATACATGTTTGAGTTAAAACAAAGTTGAGAATTAATTTTAACTATATACTTTGAACATTTCACAAGCAGTAATATTAAAACTTATTACTCAATATAGTCTAGTCTTTTAAAGAATTTTGCTTTTGAATTTTTATAGAATTAAATTAATAAATCCTAATATTGTAGATGAGAAAATATATAATTTAGTTATTATTATTTAAAATAATTAACTTACTCTTTTTGTTTTGTACATTTTCTGTTTGTTGTTGTGTTTTAAAACTATGATTATTATTGAAGTAAAAGGAAATGATGTTTTGGTACAAGAACATCTAATGGATAGAAATAAGAATTCTTGACAAATGGAATTTTATTGTTTTTATATAGTTTATTTGATAAATTCCCATGAGATAAAATTTTTTACGTATATTATGATTTTGTAATAGGAATTAGTGAATAATAAATAAATGAAAAAAATAATTAATAGTATGTTGAATTTTGAAACAATATATTTAAATAGAAATATATATTTTTTTTAATTTTACAATAAACAAATAAAGTATTATATTTTATTTCTTATTACTCATTATTTACATTATTTACGCAATATTGGATTTAGTTTAATTTTCCATTAAATAGTCAGTTAAATATAAAAATTTAATTTAATTTAATTTAATTTTTAATTTAATATAAAATTCATATTAACAAAACTAATATTTGATGGTTTAGTTTGAAATAATTTTATTATTTTTGTTATTATAAATTTATTAAATATTTTTTATAAAATAATGTAAAATATTTTTTTTATAATAAAAATTATTAAACATTTGTAAAATAAAAAGGTATATTATGATTTTTTTTATATTTATAATTTTAATTTATCTCGTATTTATATAAATTATATAATTTTATATTTAAAAATTATCATACAAATTTATTATCATATAAATATTATATATATACATATATAATATAATTAAATCATAAATATATAACATTATATTTAAATATAATAAATAATTTAATTTACATTTTATTTACAATATAAAATCCGAATAAAATTATAAAGTTAAAAGAATATATAAATTCATAAAGTATAAAAAGTATTTTATTTCGATTGATTTTTAATTTTTAGATTGGTTTTAGGTTTTTTTAACCTTTTAATTTTGAACTCTATTTATGGTATTGGTTATTCTAAATTATTTTTTTCTGAAAAATATATTTGAATAAAGTTTAAATTTTGGAAGTAATTGCAGTTATTTGTTTCATATTGTTGTTTAGAAAAAAAAAAATACAAAAGAAAGTATTTCAATGAATCGTAATTACTATTAGTCTTTATTAGTGTAAAACAACATTCTTTTTTAAATTATCTAGTTGAATTGAGTTTACGTGTTTGTTGAGTAGAATTAAGTCTCTTGAAGAGTTAATTAATAAAATTGACAGGTTAATTGTGAGAGTTAATTTCTCTAAGATCATTAATAAACTTCTCTTATTTTTATTTAGAAAATAAAGAGAAATTAGTTGTTAAAACTTGTTAAAAAAAAAACTAATTCATTATGGAAAAACACGTTATACATTGATTTTAATATATTTTTTACTAAATAAAAAAATTAATATTTAATATTTGCTATTTTGATACTTTAATTATTATTTAATTTTTATTTATAATTTCATACTCAATCTTCCCCTTTTTGTTTTTAAATTTATTAAAAAAAAAAGGACTATTTCATATAAATTCCATCCACCCCACTTTCCTTAAAAAGTATATTTTAAAAAATATTAAATGTTTGTAACTTTTAGATAATTCGGACCAAAATTAGAAGTAATAATTAATTAATGATAATAATGTTGCCTTGACGGACGCATTGCCAAACACGTAAGTAAATAATAATAAATAAAAATTATTTTAATATTAATTTAAGAAATAATATTAATTTATATAATTCACGTTATCATCATTTCAATCATATATTCAAACAAAGTGAAGTAATTAAATCATCACAATAAAACAATTCAGTCACATATACTTATCACACAAATTCTTTCACATGCACATAAAATACTAGACAAATTATTCCGAAAAATTATATAAAATCCTCAATCTCAAAGACTAACACCTACTTATGCATATTGGTTATTGAGTCACAGACGCAACCCATTTAAAACCTTTTTCACCTCTAAATTGGTAATCCTTTAAGAGTCTTTTTCACCTTAGGATTACAAGTCTATCTTCATTCTAACAACCACATGCTAGGGTGATTCCTACACACCTATCAAAGAATTGGTGGCTTATCCCACCCAATGATAAGTACAGTTGAAACCTCCATCACATGATATTACTATCTATGTGATTAGAATACTATTGAAGTTTGCATACCTCCTTCAGAGACATAGAATTCCATATGTACACTAGAGCTACACCAAATAGTAACCTGTGATACCTATCTACCTCACACACAAACAACATATAATCCAATTCACAGTCCAAATTCATTGGCACCATTGTCATCAGAATTCCTTGTGACCACAATCACATCATTATCACAATTCTCATTTCTCAATTCAATCTCAATCATAATACATCACAAAAATATCTTATCAAATTTTATCATATTTCACATCTTCATACTCTTTTAATACAAATTAGAGCATAAATAATTATCCAAAAAATTAAAGTTTCGCTCAAGTAAAAATAATTTCGAGAACAATTCGCTCGTCGTGGCTACATGACCCTTAATCAATAAAAAATTTATATCTTAAGTTTTACACATTATTTTTTTACTAAATAAAAACCACTGATTAGTTAACATCCAGGGCTAAAACTTTGATGCATGACATTTTTTCAAATTCGTAACAAAAATATTTAAAATAAGATTCGTAATTTCATAGAAAATTAATTTCTTGACAACTCAACCTTTAATTACAAAAAAAAAATCATATCTTGAGATATATATATTCTTTTTATATGAAATAAAAGTCATTATTTAGATAAAATCTAGGGATACAACTTTTATGAAGATCACTTTTCGAAAATTGAAATAAAAATATGCCAAAATAGGATAGTTTCTTGGACCAAAATAATTTCTAACTCCATCTAATACAATTTCACAATTAACCCATTAATTCACTCAATTCATACTTTCACATATAAAAATCATTTAATCAAACACAATAAAAACACTTAATTAGCTTCCCTTACCTTTAAATCAAGTTTTCCCCAAATTGAGATGGATGAAAGATGCTTTATCTTACTCTTTCCTCTAGTATTCTCAGATCTTCAAAGATATAAGAATTGAATTATTGAAGAGAATTAAGAGAGATTTGAGAGAAGTTTGGAGAGAGATTAGAAAGAAAGAAAAATAAGGTTTTCTAGAAGTAAGATTAAAATAAGAGGATTAGGAAAAATTATCCTCCCATTTTACAATATGCATTTTCTTGGTTATGGGGATGGTAAAAAATTTTATCGTTGTTATGATCCTATCAATAACAAACTCTATGTTTCTCGTAATGTTGTTTTCCTTGAACACATTCCATTCTATACCATGTTAGAGTCTTCTCACAATCCTACAAAATCAAATCTCATTTGTATTGGTCTTTTTTCCAAAGACAATAATGATGTTATAGATAATATTGAAATTGAGAATTGCAGAAATGATACTTGTACTACTACATCTCAAGATGTCCCCACGACTTCCAAAACAACTCCTATGATTGTTGAGTCTCCACCTCATTGTTATCCTTTACGTGTTCATAAGTCCATTCAATCACCAAATTTTGCTTATTCTTTTTATTCTTATTCTTTTGCTTTTTTCTTAACCATAATTTATAGTTTGTCTGAGCTGTCTTCCTATCAAGAGGATGTCCTTGATCAATTTTGGCCACAGGCTATGCAAGAGAAACTTTCTGCTTTATATAAGACAACTACTTGAAACTAGATATCTCTTCCTCAATAAACAAGTTGTTTGCTCTCGGTGAGTCTACAAGATTAAAGTAAAGTCAGATGAGTCTGTTGAGCATTATAAAGCTCATCTAGTTACTAAAGGATTCTCTCAAGAATATGGGGATTATGCAAAAATCTTTGTAATAATTGTGACACCCTTCTACCCCAAAAACTTTTTAATTAATAAATAGAAAATTTCGAAGAATGAAAGTAAAAGAATTCAAATATATTCACTTCATAAATAAAAATTTACAAAAACAAGGAAAATATATTTCAAAATAAAACTCTTACTATGAGTAATATTGCATATTAGAACAACAACGATAGACTGTGAATCAGTACACTCGGTAAGTTCCTAGGAAAGAGAGGTGGGTCACTAAAGACACTCTTAAATACCAAGTCTTTCCTAACCAGAACTTTCCTAGACATGCACCCTTACACTACCACACTATTTATCCAGTAACCATAATAACTCTTTTCAGAGGTGGAAAATCGAATAAAATATTATTAGACATTGAAATAACCTTTATAAGTTCTTAACGATAAAACTTTAAATCAATTTGTTTAAGGTAAATAATCTCTTTATGTCCCAACATCACACCTAATCAGAGCATCCCCAAAAATAAAGGCATAGAAAACCTATGCTTCATCAGTCAACTCCTCTTTGTCCTCATCATAGATATGTTCACCTATAAGAACATTCAACCCGAACAAAATACCAACCACACAAACAGTAGAGTGAGAAATATATCTCACATATGTTATAGGTACATATAAGAAAATAGGCAGAACTAAACACAGACATCACACACAAACACATCACACGCACCAATACATACTCAGTTACAAACTCAATTAACTCAAATGCATTAATGCTCTTATGCTCTTATCTCCAAATGCATGTTGTACCATCGCACAAAAATGCATATGAGTAGTCCAAGAGTACATGAACTGAATCAAAAGATCCTCATAATCCACTTTCACCAGAACGAGTCTAACAGGAGCCAATCGAGATAGTATAGCTGGTCGTGGTGACCCCTCATTTCAACTCTCAAATTGGAGGTTCCTTACTCTAAAATCCCCAAGGTCAAGGTAGAAGACCATAAAGACCTTCCTTCATAGATCATATCTACCCCCAAGAAAGTATGAATGAATGAAATATGTACACGCCAATACATCACACATAAATGCACAACTCATCACATATCTCGAATAACCAAGCATAACTTGAATTTTCACACTGCTAAGTCTTTGCTTAGACTTCTCAAATGACCAAGTATAACTTGGATTTCACATAGCTAAGCCTCTGCTTAGACTTCTCATACAAATAACTCGTAAACAACTCAAGAACTCGTATCATGAGCATCTCAAAACTCAACCCAAATTTTCACAATATCTCATTCCTATAATAATTTATCATCACCTATACTAAGAATATATCTTCACTTATATATACATACTAGAATCATCACTTATATTAAAGATATCTTTTTTTTTTTTTTCTATTCTTCTATGACCTTTATTCGTTGTAAAATAAATATTTAATCTTATAATTATCCTATTAATTTGATTCTTACCTTGTTTCAAAGCTAACAAAACTATCTACAACTTTCATTCTTACATCAAAATATGATTAAATCGTTTACTATGCTTAAATTAAGAAAAACAAAAACTTTCGTTCTAATCTTGACAGCAAAACCTTTAATCACAACAAAAATCATATCTTTCGGTTTACTTACTATTTGTGAATGAAATTAATGCCAATGGTTAGCTAACATCTAGGGCTACAACTTTGTTGAAAGTCTCTTTCCCAAATTCGTAACAAAAACCTGCCAAAATAGAGAAGGTTTAATGCCTATTTATACCGGTAAAGTCGAGTTTCTCAAGATTAAATCTAACTGATAATATCTTTACAGATAATAACTGCTTGATATGATCTTTTAGAAAAAATAACCCTATATTATCTTTAATAACCTCACAATATCTTTTTGTCTAATTTTATAAATTATTTTATTTTATTTTCTAAACAAAATTAAATATTTTATTTAATCAAATAATTAAATTATATAATATATATATTCGTCTATTATATTATTATTTTCTTTCTAAAAAAAAGGATGTTACACTAGTTGCTAAGATGACTACCATTCACACTCTTATATTGTTGCATCTATTCGTCACTAGGATATCTTTCAGATGGATGTTAAAAATACTTTCTTAAATGGTGATCTAAGAGGAAGTATACATGATAGCTCCTCCAAGTGTTTCTCATAATCCAAGGGAGGTGTGTAAGTTAAAAAAGGTTTTTGATGGTCTCAAGCAAGCTTCCCGAGCTTGGTTTGAAAAGTTCTCCACAGTTATTACTTCTCTTGGATTTTGTTCTAGTGATTATGATTCTGCTTTATTTCTGAAGACTACTTCTCATTGTCGTATTATTCTCAACTTATATGTTGATGATATGATAATTATTGGGAATGAGGTGGATGAAATTGTAGAGTTAAAATTAAAGTTGACAAAACAATTTGAAATGAAGGATTTGAAACCTCTTCGTTATATCTTGGGCATTGAAGTAGCATATTCTCCTAGAGGCTACCTTCTATGTTAATCTAAGTATATTGACACTATTCTAGAATAGGTTTGTCTTTTTGATACTCGCACATTTGACACCCCTATTGAGTTCAATGTAAAATATACTCTTTCTAATGGTGTTCCTCTACTTGATCCCACTATTTATTGTACTATTAGAAATCTAGTATATCTAACAATTACTTGTCCTGATATTGCTTATGTTGTGAGTCAATTTGTTGCTTCTCCTATTACATTACATTGGATAGTTGTTCTCTCCGCATTCTCTGATATCTTTACCATAATCAGTTTTAGAGTCTTCTATTTCCCTTATCATCTTCTTTGGAATTGCGTACTTATTCTGATGCTAATTGAGTTGATGACATTATTCATCGTAAGTCTACTATAGGTTTTTGCATTTTTTTAGGAGACTTTTATTTCTTAGAAAAGTAAGAAACAAGATATTGTTTCTCATTCTTCTACTGAAGCTGAATATCTTGTCATGACTCTAACCACTACTAAAGTTGTTTCTTTCTTACATGAGTGTTTCTCTTTCTAAACCAACTCCTATGTATTGTGACAACAAGAGTGTTATTCAAATTTCTCATAACTTGATCTTTCATGAATGCACAAAGCATATTGAAATTGATTGTCATTTCACCTATCATCATCTTTAACATGGAACCATTACATTGCCTTTCATTTCTTCAACTATGCAGATTGCTAATTAGTTTACAAAATCTCACTTTGTTAAATATTTTCATTTTTTTTATTAACAAACTCTCAATGTTTCATGCTAATGCACTAATGCATCATGAGTTTGAGGGGGATGCTAGAATATTATATATTTATTGGTTAAGGATAATTTAGCCTTTATACTATTTATATATTGTCCTATTTATATCCTTGTTATAACTTGTATCTTTTAGGATTTTCTCATATGTTATTATTAGAAATTATATTTCTCTTTTCTCTTTTTCATGTCTCTTCTCTTCTTATTCTTATGTTATCATGGAAGTATATGAATGCTCAATAGGAGAAGTAATGGCAGCATGTGAAGATGAGTTTTTTAGAATATTTGGGATTTGATTGATTGAAAGAAGATCGCCATGGGGGTAATTGTTGAGTTTGAAGTTTCGATAATTTTGATCATTATCCTTTCTAATGACCCTTTTCTTTACAATAATTATATTCATCACGACTAATCTTTCCTTAAAATTTACCTTTATTAAATGGATCCATAAAGACTGATAGAGGAGTAGAGATAATTCCTTTATCAGAATCAAGATTGGCCTTAATTCGTATTTCTCCAACCAATAACTTATTAACAACAACATCAACACTAGGGATCATCCCCCCACGAATAGGGTCATAAAAAATTGAACTAAATGTTGTTGCTCTCGAAAATCTTATACACTTTGAGAGCTTGTAGTTCAACAAGTTCATTAAGAGGCAATTGATCTCACAAATTAGATATAGCATAATAAAATTCTTGAATGCTCACATTAGTTTGCTTAAGAACTTGAATATGAACTTCCAATTGGTATTGTTTTGCAAAACTAAAGTGTACATACAACTTTTTCAAATGATCCCAGAATATCTTTACCCAAATCATATTTTGTAAGGTGAATTCCTATTGATTGCGAAACAAAATTATTAATCCAAGTAATGATTTTTGAATTATTTATCTTTCAGGTTTCTAACTCTTGTGCATATGAAGGTTGAACAAGAGTTCCATCAACGTAACTCCACATTTTCCCACTCAATTGAACACTAATGGAATGTAAAATATCTTCCTTTTCATCAACCATATATTTAATTTATGATAGAGTAACAAGGAACAACAAATAAAAAATTATATAACCAAAATAGATTACCGATTTATTGCACCGAATTGCACAACAGAACAAAACTTTTGAATTGAATTGCAAATAGTATCAAGACAGATTACATTGTCTTACAACAACTTTAATCACGAACTTAACTCTGATACCATGATAACATAAAAATAAGAAAAAAAAAGACAAGGAAAAGGGAAAAAGAGAAATAGAATTTTTTATAATAATATATATATATATATATATAAATCTAAAAGATACAAGTCATAATAATGATATAAATAAAATAATATATTAATAGTATAAGACTAAATTACCCTTAACAAATAAATATGTAATATTCTATATAATATTCTAACATCTCCCAATTGAGATGGATGAAATATGTTCTATCTTACTCATTTTCTCCCATATTTTTGAATCTTCAAAGATATAATAATTGAATTATTAGAGAGAATGGAAAGAGATTTGACAGAAGTTGAAAGAGAAATTAAAGAAAGATAAAAAAGAAAGAAAAATAGAATTTTTTAGAAATAAAAATAAAATAATTATTTTAATCTCTCGCTTTCCTAAACAAGTAATTATAATTTATCTAATACTTTACCCTTATATTTTATTTATAATTAAAATTAAATATATAATTTTATTATTATTATTATTATTAATTATTAACTTAATAAAAATTAAATAATACTACTACTGTGAACTAGTATTTGTTGGATTAATTATATTTTTAAAATTTAAATATAATTTTTTTTATATAAAATATATAGATAATAAATTAAATAATGTATCTACTTTCTATTCATAAATCTTATACTATTGTAATATTAATAAATTTTTATTTATATTGATTTTAAGGAATAACAAAGGTAATTAAAATCTGCTTTCCAAGAAGATTAGTTTCAACGTTAATTAAAAGTATTAAATACTTCAAGACATTCAACTTTTTATACAAATGGCTGTGGAATCAAAGCCTCAATTTAATGTGGTGGCTTTCTAGCCTTTGCTGGTTAGACAGGGAATGAAACTACCACATAGTACAACATCTTCAATAAGAGTTTCTTAAAATCATCTTTTAAGAACAATTAATGCTTCTTATTTTGAAATATTATTGGAACATGTAAAGTTTTTTTTTTTATATATATAAAAAATTTTAATTAAAATTTTCTTAATCATAAAATATTAATTTTTCAATTTAAAATTAAAAAAAAAGAGAGAAAAATAATCAATTTTTTTAATATCTAATATCCAGAAAATAAAAAAATTATAAATATACATATATTTTTTTAATTTCTTACTTTTTAGAGTAAAATATCTATAAATTTCTTATAAGTGACGTATCATTACAGGACCATAAAACAGAATTTTGTACTAAGAATATTTCCAAGGAGAGATGTTTAATAAAATTCTTAGATAAACTATAAATATGCTTGATGTAATTTATTATTGGAAGAATTTTTCTAGTTGAGGTAAATTACTTAAAATATATTGAAAATTGTTTCACCCACTAACTCTTCAACCAATTTATATTAATAAATGTTGCTATTTACATTCATTAAATTTAAATTAAAAAATATAAAATAATAAATTATTTAAAATTTCTTTTATTAAAATATGTAGGACCACATTTTATATTTTTCAATATGGTAAGTGAATTCATGTAAGTTGTTTCTATTGGATCAAAACTAAAAAAAAAAATTATTATTTATGGAATATTTTTCAAGGATTTTTTTTTTTTGAAAAAAAATTAATTACTCATTAAATATTTTTCACAAATTTATTTTTATAGAAATTTTTTATAAATTTATTTGTGAGAAATTTTTTATAAATTTGTTTGTGAAAAAGTTTCCCCTATATTTATTTGTGGAAAATTTCCCATGGATTTTTTGTGGTTTTTTGTGAGAAATTTCCTACTAGCCTTTTTAACTACAAATTTGTGGTAGTGGAAAATTTGTGGGTAAAAAGCTAGTAGGAAATTTTTCACAAAATACCACAAAAAATGCATGAGAAATTTTCTACAAACAAATTCATGGAAAAATTTTTCATAAACAAGTTTATAAAAAATTTCCCACAAATAAATTTATGAAAATTTTTTATAAAAATAAATATGTGGAAAATATTAAATGAATAATTAATTTTTTTTCCAAAAAAAATTCCGTGAGAAATATTTCATGGATAATAAATATTTTTTTTTTTAGTATGAGTTTTTTCTATTAGAAATCATTTAAGATATTTCCATTAGGAGCCATTCAATTGCTTCTCATATTAAAAAATAAAAAAATATAGGTCCTATTAAATAACATTAAAAAAATATAGGTCCTATTAAATAACATAAAAAAATAAAATTTAAACCCAAACCCTAAACAACTCACTATTTCATATTTTTTAATTTAAATTTAACTATGATATATAATAATATTTATTAGTGAGTTACTTTTACAATTTATTATATAAACTAGATTCCTATGATAAGTTATTTTAAGTCACTTGTAATTTGTTTAAGCACTTCACTAAATATCTCCTATTAAAGATGTTCTAGATGAACTAAAATCTAATATTATTTTAAAATATTTACAATTTTTTTAAATAATAAAAGAATATTTAATATAAAAAATATTTTTATAAAAAGAAATTGATTTTTGAGGTCTAAAATTACAAAAAGGAAATATATATGTCCTTCGCGAATTTATTATAAGAATTGACATTTTTGTTAATATTTTCTTTTTAAAAGGTTCTTATTAATTATACTCTAAAAAAACATTAAACTAAAACAAATTATATTTTTCATTGAATTATCTTTTAAAAAAATAAAACATTTCAATTTTTTTTCTGGGTATTTTTAATATATATATATATATATAAATATATAAATATATAAAGCGTATTCTTCTTTAATTACATATTTTAATATTTGTTAAGTATATTACTGTTTATTTGTTTATATTTTAATACCAGAGAGGAAAAGTGTGACGAATTGTTTTTTTTTTCTTGTATTAAAATAGTAATTCTACTTCCCTTAAATAGAAAATGCAATACACCTCTCCCTCTTCTCTCTATGTATAGTATAGTCGTAATTTGCATTTGTTAAACTAAAACTAAAAAATAAAAATAAATTAATATTCAATTATATTGATTTTAAATAAATTCATTATGTATTTGAATGAGATTTTACATTAATTAAATATAAAATATAATTATAATATATAAGTGAGGAATAAATTTTATATTTTTAATAAATTTTAGGAATAATTTAAATATAATAATTTTTTTATATAATATTAAAATTTAGTTAACAAAATTATTAAATTTAAATTAAATTATTTATTAATGAATCATATTCGAGTTGAGAAAATTTTTTTGACATAAAAAAATATTAAAAAAATTTATATAAATTAAAAATGAGAATTAATTATAATATATAAAATTAAAAATAAACTTTACGTTTTGAAAGACAAGAAAAAAAACTTATCTCAATTCTCCTTCTAGACCAAGGTGGGTAACTTTTTAACATTTGGAGAAATTTCAGTCCTAACATTGTTTTAACAATATTTTTTAATTTAAATATACATTTTTTTTTAATTATCGAGAATGTAGAGAATAGTTTGAGAATTGTTTTTTTATCATAGAGTTGATAAAAAAAATTTTGAAATCTTTTTTGAAAAATATCTTTGAACAGTGTTATTATATTAAATGGAACCATGTCTGTATTTTCGCAAAAGAGAGGAGGAAAAATGTACTATTGTGACTTTCCAAGGTTGAATTACCTAACATGTAGGAAACTTCAATTTCATTACAATGTATTTACTCAATCTATTAACCTCTAAATAACAACGTAACAAAAACACTTTTAAGGAAACTTGCTTTTGCTTCCTTGGTTGCTCATTTTAAGGAAACTTTTAAGGAAACTACATGTAAAAGGATTCCTATGTAACATCTTGCCTCCTATGTAACATCTTGCCTGTAACATCCTTCTATCCCAAAACGTTTTTAATTAATAAATATAAATTGACAAAAGATAAAAGTAAAAGAATTTAAATATATTTATTTTATAAAAAAGAATTATGAAAACAAGAAAATATAATTTCGAAATAAAACTCTTACTGAGTCATATTGCCTACTAGAACAACGACGGTATACTGTGAATCGATACACCCAGTGAGTTCCCAGGAAAGAGAGGTGGGTCACTAACGGACACTCTTAAATACCAAATCTTTCCTAGGCAGAACTTTTCTAGACATACACTCTCACACTACCACTGTATATCCAGTTACAATAATAACTCTTTGAAGATATAGAAAATAAAATATTACTAGGCGTTGACATAGCCTTTATAAGTTCTTATTAACAAAACATAATAAACTTTAAATATACTTCTTTAAAATAAATAATCTTCCTATTTCCCGACTTCCCACCTAATAAGAGCACTTACGAAATCAAGGCTTAGGAGACTTAGCTTTCTCATTCAACTCTTCTTTGTCCTTATCACCGACATGTTCACCTATAAGAATATTTAACCCAAACAAAACACCAACCACACAAATAGAAGAGTGAGGAATATATCTCACATATGTTAGGTACATATAAGAAAAATAGGTAAACTAACAAAAGGCATCACACACATCAATACACACTCAGTCACAAACTCAAATGCTTTAATGCTTTTATGCTCTTATCTCTAAATGCATGTGGTACCATCGCAACGCAAACGCAAATGAGTAGTCCAGGAGGACATGGAGCGGATCTAAGGACCCTATCAATCCACTCTCACTAGAACGAGTCTAACAGGAGCCAGTCGGGATAGTATAGCCGGCCGTGGTGGCCCCTCATTTCAACTCTCAAATGAGGGGTTCCCTACTCTAAAATCCCCAAGGTCAAGGTAGAAGACCATAAAAACCCTCCTTCATAGATCGCATCTACCCCCAACAAAAGTATGAATGAATGAATGAAATATGATCACACAAATGCAACACACAAATGCATAACACATCTCGAATGACCAAGCATAACTTGGATTTTAACGCTGCTAAGCCTCTGCTTAGACTTCACAAATGACCAAGAATAACTTGGATTTTCACACTGCTAAGCCATCGCTTAGACTTCTCCAAACACACCACAAACTCGCAAACAACGCAATAACTCATGAGTCTCTCAATACTCTACTGAAATTTTCACAATATCACATTTCACAATCCAATTACAATCACAATACATGACCAAATCACACATCACATAACTAAATAGTTTAATTATAACTTTTTATCACATTTCAACCAGTATCTCCAGTTATATTTAAATGTTGTTGTAAAAGAAGAAAACTATGAGTAAGAAAAGTGGTATGTGGCGTTGTTATACCAGAATGCATCTTAGACCTTCAAACGAAAGGATGTTAACAACTGGTTTCCAGCCTATATACCTTGTTTATATATACACAAAGACAACCACTTGTAATAAAGACAACAACTTATAATAATTTATAAACACAACAACTCATAATAGTTTATAAAAACAACAATTTATAATAATTTATAAAAACATCAACTTTTATAATAATAGGATAATTCCCTCAAATTCATATTGAGGACTTATGGTTGCCTCAAAATAAACAATCCTATGAGGCTTAGGGGTTGCCTCTCTACCCAAAATCCTCATATGCATCTCATATGCGAGACATTTCCCACTTCCCCTCTTACCTCGAATAAAGACGTCTTGTATGCTACGCTCTGCAACGTACTACGTGACGCCTCGAGACGCTATGCTCCTAATTCCTCACGTATCGCCCCTAGTCTTCTCCTTTGAGACTTTTTCCAAAGGTTAGGAAAATTTGGAATGAAAAATAGAGAATCTGACGCCTATTTATATAGGTAGAGTCGGGCTTTTGAAGAACAGATTCGATTAATAATATATTAACAAAATTATTTTTTTTAAAATATCAATATTCTCACAATATCTTTAATATATTAATAATCTTCTGGTATATCTTTTATAATAATTTCATATATTTTAAAATACTAATGATATGATAATATCATAATATCTGATAAAATATTAATAATTTCACAATATCTATTTATAATCACTAATCCAATATTTTATTTTAGAAAATATTTTATTTTATCTTGTAAACCCAATTATAATTATTTAACTAAATAATTAAGTTACAAATATATATATATATATATATATTTATTATACATTTTTTTTTCAAAAATAGGAATGTTACATTGCCTAATAAGATGAATTGAGATTATAGAGGCAAGTTGGACAAGTGAAGAGATGAAGAAAGATTTATAGTTATTACAATATGCTTGTTTTTGTCTTAATATTCTAACATGGTATCCAGAGCAAGGTTTGAGATTAGAGTTGTGTAAGACAATAAAATTTGTCTTATTCAACCCAGAAGTTTTGTTCTGCTGTGCAATTTGGTGGTTTCCTTTGAGAGTTTCTTTTGAGGGTTTCTTTTGGTGATTCCTTTCAATGGTTTCTTTTAGTGGTTTCCTTTGATGGGTTCTTTTTGGTGGTTCCCTTTGAGGGTTCATTTTGGTAGTTCTCTTTTTTTATGGTTTCTTTTGGTGGTTTCCTTTGGTGGGTTTCTTTTGGTGGTTCCCTTTGATGAGTTCCTTTTGGTGGTTCCCTTTGAGGGTTCCTTTTGGTGGTTCTCTTTAAGAGTTCCTTTTGGTGGTTTCTTTTCGTGGTTCTTTTTTATGGTTCATTTTGGTGGTTCTCTTTGGGGGTTCCTTTTGGTGGTTCTCTTTAGGGGTTTCTTTTGGTGGTTCTCTTTGATGAGTTCATTTTGGTGGTTCCCTTTGAGGGTTCCTTTTGGTGGTTCCTTTTGATGGTTTCTTTTGGTGGTTCCTTTTGGTGGTTCCCTTTGGTGGGTTCATTTTGGTGGTTCCTTTGGTGGGTTCGTTTTGGTAGCTCCTTCTGGTAGTTCTCTTTTGATGGTTCCCTTTGGGGATTCCTTTTGGTGATTCCTTTTGGTGGTTCCCTTTGGGGGTTCCTTTTGGTGGTTTCCTTTGGTAATTCTCTTTTGGTGGTTCCCTTTGATAGTTCTCTTGGTGGTTCTCTTGGTGGTTCTAATGGCGCTAACGCCATTAGTTTCTTGTCGGCAAATTGTTGCTGGTTGACTTACCAGCATCAATTTGAGGAGGATGTTAATGAAAAATATATTTTATTATCTTTTATAAACTAGCGGTTAAGAAAAAAAAAAAAAAAGCTTTCATAGAAAATCATGTCTTATTACAATATGTTTGTTTTTGTCTTAATATTCTAAAAATAGTAAACTTTAATATATGAATCAGATACATTAATCAATAATATGAACTAAATTAAATTTAGATCAAATTATCTGTTAATGAATTTTATTTGAATGTGTATCTGGTAATAATTAAAACTTTTTCAACCATATAAAATTATTATAATTTATTAATAAATGATTCATGTTTAATAATTATATAAATTTTAAAATAAAATTTATTTTTTATTTATATATTATAATTAAATTTTATTTTTAGTTAATATAGAATTTTTTTACAATTTAAAACTAACAAACTGAAATTAAAACGTAACTTAAAATTTTCTCAATAAAATTAAATCTTTCTTTTTTTAATAATACACCTCTTATTTATTAATTGTTTTTTATTTATAAAAAAAATAACAATTTATATAAATCTTATAAAAAAATAAAAAATAAAAATGGTTGAATTTATGTGGAATAAATTTAGCATAGTATTTCTGTCCTCCGGAAGAAGTAAGATAAAAGTAAACATTGGAACTATTAATATTAATTAGTCGATTATAATTTGAACTTAGAGTGACTTCACTGTGCCACTTGAAATGGTAATAAACGATAATAATAAGTAATAGTTATTGTGTTGAAAGAAAAGGAGGGTAGGGTATAATGTTGTACTTTTGAATCTCCATTGTTGTATTAACTTACCATTCTTAGTATGTACTTACATAACGTGTTTCATTAAGAGAAGGTCAACTTACAAAAGGAAATTACAAAATGGTCTTGCTAATTGTCTATAAAAGGCGAATCATAGAGTGTTTCGAATATATGCACACTTGTTCTTCATTCCTGGATATCTATTAGTAATTGAAATTCAAGCAGTTATGGCTTCTCGTTGTTGCATCGTTTTTGCTTTCATAATTGCTGTTTCCTTTTCAAGCACGGACATGACATTAGCAAAACGTGACCTCTTACAGATTCCACAACTCCCTAATCCACTTCCACAACTCCATACATTCCCCCCACTCACAATCTCACTCCCCCCAATCAGAGTGCCTGAAATCCCAAACCTTGGAATCCCACTCCCCCCAATCAGAGTGCCTGAAATCTCACTCCCCCCAATCAGAGTGCCTGAAATCCCAAACCTTGGAATCCCACTCCCCCCAATCAGAGTGCTTCCTCCAGTGGGAGTACCACCTGTGCCTCTAGTCCAACCACTCATACCATAGTCATCTTTGCACTCTCCTAATATCCAAGTCTCACCCCTCCCACCAATTCACATCCCATTCCTTTCTCCACCACCTTCAACCAACATTCCACTTTCGATTTGGATTTTGGGTTCTTGTCCTTTTCTGCATGCTTTCTCTCAACTCTAATAAGTGATTTAGATGATGATCACATGAATTATGTAACTTGTGTGCTGTTTTTAATTTTGAGTGTTTCATTTCCTTGTCGCCTTTCAATATGTGTAATTCCAGTTCCACTTCCGCATTACTTCATGTAGTGTATGTGCCTAGAGTCTACAGACTCATTACTGTGGAATGAATGTATTTTATCATAAATGTTTCTTTCTTGTTCTCTTTCGCACAATATGCTATGTATTGCTAATGTTTAATACCCTCACTTCATAACTAACAACAAATAAAATATATAAAATATATTATAGTATGAGTCTAAGAGATTGAGATATGATGTATAGAAGCATTGACAATAAAATTGAATTGGACAGTTAGTTTAAAAATCAGTAGTTTTTTTTTGTGTAGTTGTTAGGAAAATTTTACTTTATCTAAGAACTTCGATCTCATTTCCAACATATTCTTATAGGGTGAACCTTGTGAAGAGGATAAGTCTTAAATAACATGTGTTGTGACCTCAACCTTATCAATGAATTTCATGACTTTATCTACAACACTACTACTAGAAAAAGAAAGAATAGTACACAACAAAATTTATATATATATATATATATATATCATTCATTTATGAATCTATCGGTCTAAATTTAATTTTTATTTGAAATTTTCACATCTTTCTTATTTTTCAATCACCTAATATTTTTCAGATAATTGATAATAAATTATTTTAATAAATACAACTTAGAATTACGTATTGAGAGACTCACTTTGACTTGGAGATTTAGCTTGTCTATAATAAGTTGAAATATAAGAACATGACATAAAATTATCTAAGAATCCGAGCATGTTATTATACATAAAAGAATTTCATTCAAGTCCCCACTAGTGGTGATGTCTTGTATTTCTATCATTCTAACAATCTGAGATGAGTATTAGAAAATAATATAAATACAGACAATTAAAATAAAAACGAAAAAACAACAATAATAGATAATAACGTAATTTCATATATGAAAAAGAAATTATAATCACACCCTCTCTTTAAATACCCTCTCTTAAAATAAAAGAAAGAAAAATAATTATTAAGAGAATGTTAAAGGGATGAATTGATTTTTCTCTCTTACTTTTTCTCTCAAACACTACAGTAATAAAAAAAGGAAAGGAAAGAAAGTGAATGAGATGAGTTTCAAGGAAAATACTCTGTTGCTCAAATAGTTTACCATCATGGCCTCAAGAAAAAACTGTCGATAATATCTATTACAATTTGTTATAGTTTGTCAATAAGGGATGTGCTCCTTTGTATTTTAATAAGCTTACAAATAGTGTGTTCGTCAGTACCAGCATGAGGGGTAATTTAAAACCATACATTATTTATACGCATCCTTCCACGAAATTCTGAGATTAAACTTTATGATTATGAAATTTATTCTCCGGGTGGTATTGATGTTTTAAAAACATTTGATTATATACCTAATCTAATTATGTATGTAATATAATTATGTACGTAATAACGAATATTCAACATCTGATAACCTTCTAATTTATTATATACGTTAAAATTGATTGATTTCTTTTCAAAATAATAATTAAGTTATATTTTTATTACATCATTAATAATTTTTAATTTTTACTTTTGTGGATTCTAATAGACTTACAAATAATGTGTTCGTCAGTACTAGCATGAGGGGTGATTGGAAACCATACATTTCTAATGTATCCTTCCACGAAATTCTAAGATTAAACTTTATTATTATTAAATTTATTCTCCGCCGGGTGGTATTGATGTTTAAAAACCCCTTTCATTATATACGTAATCTAATTATGTACGTAATAACGAATATTCAACATCTCATAACCTTCTAACTTATTAACTATGTTAAAAATGATTTATTTTCAAATTAGTAAAACAAATAATAATTAAGTTATATTTTTATTACATCACTAATAATTTTTAATTTATTTTTCAAGATAGTCATATTAACCTATGTTAATCCCTCTGTCAAATAATTCACTTATAGGATGTTTATCCAATTTTATCCCCTCTAAGTAATGAAAACCTTGTTAAAGCTTAAGGATGGTACAATAATTAACCCGCGTCAACGAAGAAGATATAACAAATTATCTACAGAACTAACCAAAATGATAAAGAGGTTTGTAAACCTGTGTTTCGTTAGGACAACAGACCCTAAGAAGAAATATTCTCAAATGGCTTATCATCATGGTCTTAAGAAGAAACTCTCAATAATATCTATTACAATTTGTTACAATTTGTCAACAAGGGAGATGCTCCTGTGAATTCTAATAGGCTTACAAATCATATATTCGTCAGTACCAGAATTAGGGGTAACTGGAAACCATATATTTCGATACACATCCTTCAACGAAATTCTAAGATTAAACTTTATTATTATGAAATTTATTTTCCTTGTGGTATTGATGATTTAAAAACCTTTATTATATACGTAATCTAATTATGTATGTAATCTAATTATGTACGTAATAATGAATATTCAACTTCTCATGGACTTCTAATTTATTAATTACATTAAAATTGATTTCTTCTCAAAATAGTAAAAAAAAATATTAATTAAGTTATATTTTTATGACATCATTAACAATTTTCAATTTTTTTTCAAGATAGTCATATTAACTCATGTTATACCATCTCCCAAATAATCCACTTAACTTAGAGGATGTTCATCTCAATCTTATTCCCTCTAAGTGATGAAGACCTTATTAAAAAGATCAGGATGGTATAATACATTAACCCGCATCCATGAAGAAGATATAACAAAAATTTTCTACAAAACTGACCTAAATGACGAAAGATGTTTGTAAACCTGTGTTTCGTTGGGACAAGAGACCAACGAAGAAATTTTGTCAAATGACTTACAATCATGACCTCAAGAAGAAATTCTCCCGATAATATCTATTACAATTTGTTACGGTTTGTAAAAAAGGGAGGTGCTCCTGTGGATTCTAATAGACACAAATCATGTGTTCGTTAGTACCAGAATTAGGAGTAATTGGAAATCATACATTTCGACGCGCATCCTTCCACGAAATTTTGATATTAAACTTTATTATTATGAAATTTATTTTCTTGGTGGTATTGATGTTTTAAAAAAATTTATTATATACGTAATCTAATTATATATGTAATCTAATTATGTACGTAATAATGAATATTCAACCTCTCATAGACTTTTAACTTATTAATTGCATTAAAAATGATTTCTTTTCAAAATAGTAAAAAAATAATAAGTTATATTTTTATGACATCATTAATAATTTTCAATTTTTTTCAAGATAATCATGTTAACCAATGTTATACCCTCTGCTAAATAATCCACTTATAAGATGTTCATCCCAATTTTATCCCTTCTAAGTAATAAAGACCTTGTTAAAAAGCTCAGGATGGTACAATACATTCACCCACATCAATAAAGAATATATAACAAAAATTATGTACAAAACTTACCAAAATAACAAAAGAAGATGTTTGTAAACTTGTGTTTCGTTGGGACAAGATACTCTACAAAGAAATATTCTCAAATGTCTTATAATCATGTCATCAAGAAGAAACTCCCGTTAATATCTACTACAATTTGTTATAGTTTGTCAACAAGGGAGTTGCTTCTGTGGATTCTAATAGGCTTACAAATTATGTGTTCGTTAGTACCAACATTAGGGGTGATTGGAAACCATACATTTTTACGTGCATCCTTCCACGAAGTTCTGAGATTAAACTTTATTATTATAAAATTTATTCTCCGAGAGGTATTGATGTTTTAAAGACATTTGATTATGTACGTAATCTAATTATGTACGTAATAACGAATATTCAACATTTCATAACCTTCTAACTTATTAATTATGTTAAAAATGATTTCTTTTCAAAATAGTAAAAAAAAATTATAATTAAGTTATATTTTTATGACATTATTAATAATTTTCAATATAGTCATATTAACCCATGGTAATCCCTTTGCCAAATAATCCACTAAAGATTTTCATCCCAATTTTACTCCCTCTAAATAATGAAAACTTTGTTAAAGTCCAGGATGGTATAATATATTGAATCGCGTCACTAAAGAAGATATAACAAAAATTATCTACATAACCGACCAAAATGACAAAGAAGTTTGTAAACTTGTGTTTAATTGGAACAAGAGACCTACGAAGAAATATTCTCAAATGACTTATAATCATGGCCTCAAGAAGAAATTCCCGATAATATTTATTACAATTTGTTATAGTTTGTTAGAAAGGGAGGTGCTCTTATAGATTCTAATAAGCATACAAATCATGTGTTTGTCAGTACTAGCATGAGAGGGGATTGGAAACCATACATTTCTACGCGCATCCTTCTACAAAATTCTGACATTAAACTTTATATTACTATGAAATTTATTTTATGGATGATATTAATATTTTAAAAACCTTTGATTATGTACGTAATCTAATTATGTACGTAATAATAAATATTTAATCTATCATAGCTTTCTAACTTATTACTTACATTAAAAATGATTTCTCTTTTCAAAATAGTAAAAAAAAAATAATTAAGTTATATTTATATGACATCACTAATAATTTTCAATTTTTTTTCAAGATAGTCCTATTAAACAATGTTAATCCCTCTGCCAAATAATTCACTTAGAGTATATTCATCCCAATTTTACCTCCTCTAAGTAATGAAAACCTCAGGTATGGTACAGTAAATTGACCCGCGTAAATGAAGAAGATATAACAAAAATTTTCTATAAAACCTAGCAAATGACAAAAGATGTTTGTAAACATATATTTCGTTGGGACAAGAGACCTTACGAAGAAATATTCTCAAATTATTTATAATTATGTTGTCAAGAACAAAACTTCTGATAATATCTATTACAATTTGTTACACTTTGTCAACAAGAGAGTGCTCCTGTGGATATTCTAATAGGCATACAAATCATGTGTTCATTAGTACCAGCATGAGGTTGATTGGAAATCATACATTTTCACGCGTATCTATCTATCTACCAAATTCTGAGATTAAACTTTATTATTATGAAATTTATTGTACGGATGATATTGGTGTTTTAAAGACCTTTGATTATGTACGTAATCTAATTATGTACGTAATAACGAATATTTAACCTCTCATAGACTTCTAACCTATCAATTACATTAAAAATGATTTCTTTTCAAAATAATAGAAAAAAATAATTAAGTTATATTTTTATAACATCACTAATAATTTTTAATTTTTTTTTCATGATAGTCATATTAACCAATGTTAATTCTTCTGCAATATAATAAATATACTTCATCCAAATTTTACCTCCTCTAAGTAACCAAGACCTTGTTAAAGTTCAGGATGGTACAATACATTAACCTGCGTCAATGAAGAAGATATAATAAAAATTATATATAGAACCAACAAAATGATAAAAAATGTTTGTAAACCTGTTGGTTTACCATCATGACCTTAAGAAAAAACTGCCGATAATATTTATTACAATATGTTACAAGTTTGTCAACAAGAATGTGCTCCTATGGATTCTAATAGGCTTACAAATTATGTGTTCGTCAATATCAGCATGAAGGGTGATTGGAAACCATACATTTCTATGCGCATCCTTTCATAAAATTCTGAGATTAAACTTTATTATTATGAAATTTATTCTACTGATAGTATTAATGTTTTAAAGACCTTTGATTAAGTACGTAATCTAATTATGTACGTAAGTATGAACATAATAACGAATATTTAATCTCTTGTAGACTTCTAACCTATTAATATTTTTATGACATTATTAATAATTTTTAATTTTTTTTCAAGATACTCATATTAACCAATGTTAATCCTTCTGTCAAATAATCTAATTAGAGATGTTTATTTCAATTTTACCTTCTCTAAATGATAAAGACCTTGTTAAATATCACATATGAATTTTACAAACTTTTTAAACACATTTTTTGCTTTCGTGGTCTTCCTTGACGTTCTCTTAATACCTTCATATCTCAGCCAATCCACATCGCACCTCTTCCTCTTCTTCTTTTATTTTTCTCTCTTATTTTAGTCCTAAAAATTAAAATTGTTGTATTTTCCCTCTAAGTACTTAAAAAAAATTAGTTATTTTAAATTTATATTAATAAAATGAATTATAGTATTTTATTAGTGTATTAATGAAGAATAGAATGATTAACCCATTATTCAACTCTCTTTTATTTTTTTCATTTCAATTTCAATGAAATGAAGTTTATTAGGTAAATGGTTAAAATGTGATTTAAAAATAAATATTTATAAAAAATTACTTTTTATTATTAATTAAAGTAATACAAAATATTTAAATTTATCGACAATAATAAAATAAAGAGTTTAAATACTCTTTAAATTTATTCACATTAAATATAATATGAAATAATTAAATAAAAGAAATCATCTCATCTTATTATACTAATATGTTTTAATGAAATTATATTTATCTTCTTGTAGATGAAAATAATATTTTTTAAACAATAATAATAATTAAATATATATTTTAAATTTGAATTTTTTACTGATTAAACATAATAGTTTCTAAATATTTTTTATTTATTATTTTATCTTTATTTATAAATGAAACAATTTGATGAATTATTAAGAGGAGATAAAATAACTAAAATTTTTTTATAAAAAAAATTAATTTAATATTAAAATAATTCACTTAGTATTTTTATTTAAAACGAGTTTAATCTAATAAAAAATATATTTTAATTTAGTTTATAATTTATATTTATGATTTATTTTAATTTTATTTTAATTGTAAACAAAATATTTAACTTTTCATAATCAATCAAAAGATATTACATTTACTTACAAATTTATTTTAATAATTTTATATATACTATGCTATGAATTTTTTCAGAAAATTACATTTATCTTCTTATATTATATTAGATAACTTTTACATATTTTATAGTTTTAAAATTCAAACTTATCTTCTTTTTTTTTTAAATACAATTGCACTTACATTACGTACAATTTTAAAAATAAATATTAATATTTTTTAATAAATGAAAATCCTCTTTTTCATATTTTTATTAAATAATTAAAAGTAAATAAACATAATTAAATATATTTATCCAGATGATTAGTATTAATTTTTTTTTGCCAATGAAAACGTGTTTATATCAATGTTTTCTTTTTCAAAAGAAGAAATTAAAAATAAGCATGGAGTTAAATTTGGAAAACAATAGGGTGAAAATAGTAATACCTTTCTAATCGACGTAGTTGTTATATTGGATTTGAGTACAGGCGGAAAAAAGGTAAACCTATATTACGAAAATATAATATGTATGTGACAATTTTTTCAAGCCACGACCATTTCCACCGAATATTTTTTTTAAATAACATAAATTTATTTATTATTTATCCAAATAATATATTATTTATGAAACTAAATAATACATTAATATATTTTTATTTTTATTTTTTAAATTTAATTTTTATAAGAGCTTTTTTTAAGTATACAATATATAATTTTTGGTATAAGAGTTTTTTGAAATTTATTTTTTATAAAATATTTTCTTAAAAATTTAGTTTTTAAGATTTTTTTTAATAATTTCTTTTTATAATATATAATATTTATTTTGTTACGTGTGTCATTACTATATATATTTTTTATTTTTTAAAAAAAGTTAAATTTAAAATTTATTTTAAAATTAATATTAAAATATATTAACTTGAGAAGTACAAACAAGATATATTATTGTCCATTTGATTTTAATTTTCCACCAATATTGGCACCAGCGTGCGTCAGTCATTGTACAGTATACTTCTGTTGGACCTATTAATGAAATAGTAGTGCATTAATTCAGATGGAATAAAAAAAAAGGTGAAATGTGATTAGGGCCCAATCCTAAAACTGGATGGCATCATGATGGGCTTTTCTTAATAACTTTTCAGTAATTTTTTATCCAAACTTTTGGATTGTGTCTTCTTTACAGGGTTGGCCTGCTTTGGTTTATGATATTAATAAAGTACTTGAGACTTGGGAATGGATTGATCTATATCGTGGTACAGCAGTAATTAATTAGGTTTTAATATTTTCATAGTTACATTGAGTTTAGCATTAGGAAAATAGGTTTGTGAAAAAAAAAATATAATATTATTTACATTATGATAATATTACGTACATACATAATGTACGTAATATAATTATGTACGTAATATTATTATTTTTTTATAATTATTTTATATTATTAATAATTAATTATAAATTTTATATATTGTATAACTATTTAAAACATATAAGAGGAAGAAAATTAATAAAAAAATAAAAATCAACTAAATATTAAGAGAAAATATTTCTATAAGATGAAAATTATTAGGATGGAAATCGGAAATTTATAGTTATGGAGGAGATAGAATGTTGATAAATATATACAAACATATTAGAATTATGATTGAACAACAATATATGGTTAGATATGAAAAAAAAATTGGTCAACTTTACTAACATTAATATAATTTTTTAAATTTAAAAAAAATGTTGAGTTAGACAAAAAGTTAACTCCTTAGCTGACACTGCTACGTGTTAGAGTGAATATAACAGAACAATAATTCAGCGATATTTATGGTGAGGGTGAAGAAGATGAGATTTTGTATAATAAGGAGATTTGTTTGTTTGTCGTGGATGTGTGTTGTAATTTAAAGAAATTTAAAGAACGGTTGCTTTTCGTTCTCTTTTAGACTAATATGTTAGAAACTAAAAGAGGATATAAAAGATACTGAAAGATGATTTATTCATTGATACGAGTATGACTTATATAGCCTACAAAATGATATAAATAACTCTAAAATCTGATGTAACAGAACGAAAAATACGGTAACTACTACCGTAAGGCTTATTCAAAGCAAAAACTGAAAAACTACTAACATTCCCTCCCTTAAGCTAGACATACTTGCAACTAGCTTACTTATGTGACATTTATTACTCCAAGCATATTACAAAGCTTTTCAAACCTCTCAAGCTTCAAGGATTTTGTCATTATGTCTGCCACTTGGTTTTCTGAACTGCAATAACTTAGTCTCACAATTTCATCCTTTACCAAATCTCTGAGAAAATGAAATCTTACTACGATGTGTTTGCTTCTACCATGAAAGACTGGGTTTTTGGATAATTGAATGGTAGAATTGTTGTCACATAATATCACAGTGCTAGATGCTTCCCTCTCTTCAGCTCCAAGTTGTTCTAGAATTCCTCTAATCCAAATACATTGGCAAGCACATGATGCTGCAGCAATGTATTCTGCCTCAGTGGTGGATAAGCTTACAACGGGTTGCTTCTTTGATGCCCAAGACACGGCTCCAGACCCCATTATAAGTACTAGACCAGAAGTACTTTTGTGATCATCTAAGTCTCCTGTATAGTTGCTGTCAGTATAAGCTATAAGGCCTGCACTTTTCCTTCCCATTTTGTAAAAAATCTCGTATTCTGTAGTTCCTTTCACATATCTGAGAAGTCGTTTTGTTGCCGCCCAGTGAGATTCCTTTGGATCGGCCATGTACCTACTGATTAGACTAACCCCAAACATTAAGTCAGGACGAGTTACACTTAGATACATGAAACTGTCCACTGCTTGTTTGAATTTTGTTGCATCTACTCTAGAGCCATCTTCATCCTTTGATAGATGAGTTCCTAGAACAATTGGGTTTCTTACTGGATTACAATCTGTCATGTTGAAACGTACTAATATTTCTTGAGCATATCTTCGTTGACAGATGAAAATTCCAACCTCACTTTGAATTACTTCTATCCCAAGAAAATGTCTCATTCTTCCAAATCAGACATATCAAACTCTCACATCATTGAGGCTTTAAATTGTTCATACATTCTTTTATTGTTTTAAGTGAAAATCAAATCATCCACATAAAGGCTAACGATCAAAATGTTGCCTTCAATTTTCTTGGTAACAAAGTGTGTTTATTGGGACATTTTCGAAATTCTCTTTAGTAAAGTATGTCTAAATTTTGCTATACGATGCTCTTGAAGCTTTTTTAAGCCCGTATAGTGCCTTTTTCAACTTGTAAACTTTGTCTTCATTTCCTTCTTTGATGAAACCTTCAGGTTGTTGTACATACACTTCTTCCTTGAGCTCACCATGGAGAAAGGCACTCTTGACGTCAAGTTAGAATACCTTCCATCCATGTTGAGCTGCTAAAGCTAACAGTATTCGCACAGTGTCAAGCCTTGCCACTAGAGCAAACACTTCGGTGTAGTCCACACCATACTGCTGTGAGTATCATTTTGCCACCAATCGTACCTTGTGCTTCTCAACATTCCCACGTTCATTGAGCTTGGTTTTAAAGATCCATTTAACCCCAATAGGTGTGACTCCATTTGGGACATCAGTCAGTTCCCATGTTTTGTTTCTTTCAATTGATTTAATCTCCATATTCATTGCTTCTCTCCACTTCAAGCTTTGAGAAACTTCTTCGTAGGAGCAAGGATCATTGCCATTTTCAGCCATCATTAGTGCCATTAGACTTGCTTCTTCGACAAGAGAGAAGTTTGTGTAATCTGCCATCCAAACTGGTTTCCTTCTATGACGTATTTTCCTCCCTTTAACTGGGCAGTCGTGTTTCTCATTAGTGTTTGTTTCTTCATTTTGTGCAGATCCTTGATCTTCACTTCTATTTGTAATGTCTTCTTCCCAGTCTAGTGTATCATTTTTCTGGCTTTCTTCAATTCCTTCCCAATCCCAAGTTTTATCTTCTTCAAAGATCACATCTCTTCTTATAATGACTCTTTTTGCTATGGGATCAAATAAATTGTAAGCTTTAGATTCATCACTGACTCCTAAAAAAACGCACTGTTTACTTTTGCTGTCGAGCTTGCTTCGCTTCTGATCTGGTACATGAGCATGAGCTATGCATTCGAAGATTCGAAAGTGATCCACCTTTGACTTTTCACCACTCCATGCTTCCTCTGGAGTTTTTTGTTCAATTGCTGACGTTGGACTCCTATTTTGTACATGGATATACCATTTGGCTGCTTCAGGCCAGAAAGCTTTGGGGACTTGTCTCTCATTTAGTGTTGCTCGTATTGCGTCCATGAGCGTTTTAATTTTCCTTTCAGCAATCCCATTTTGTGTAGGTGTATAGGCAGTGGTTAATTGTCTGGAAATTCCTTGATCTCTACAGAAGTCTTCAAACTCTGTTGAGGTAAATTCACCTCCTCGATCGGTTCTTAGACAAGTGATGAATGCACTAGTTTCCTTTTCAACACCAGCTTTGAACTTTTTATACATAGTAAATGCTATTGACTTCTCTTGCAAAAAATAGACCCAAGTTTTGCGAGAAAAATCATCAATAAAGTTTAATATATACCTTTTATTGTTGTTTGAGGATAGTGTTATGGGACCGCAAATATCAGCATGTATTAACTGAAGTTGTCTTGAGGCCCTCCACAAACTTTTCTTCGATATTGCCTCTCGATGCTGCTTGTCGGTGAGACAAGTAATGCAAATCCCTTTTTAGGGCTTTAACAGTGGAAGTCCAATGACCATCTTCTTGCATGGAAGTGTATATAATCCTTTGTAGTTAAGGTGGCCAAAACGACAATGCCACAAGTGGGCTTCTTGGTCTGAGGTGGTATCAACTTGTATGCATAAGGAATCTTTAAGTACTGTAGTAGCTGTTATGTAAAACATCTGATTTCCCTTCATATTGGTGTGCATGATTAACCCTTTCTCTGGATGAAACACTTTGCAACTGCCATCTTGTATTAAAATAGATAACCCCTTTTCTTGAAGTTGGCCTAAGCTCAACAAATTGTTTTTAAGTTCAGGGACAAAGTAAACATCAGATATTACCTAAGTAATGCCATTTGAACACGGATGTTTCCTTTGCCTACAACTGACATTGTTGTGTTGTTTCCAAGTTTCACAGTTATGCATAATCCTTCCATGTCCACAAACCATTCCCGATTTCCTGTCATGTGATTGTTGCACCCGGAGTCCAGGAACCATATTTCTTCATGAATTGTTTGATGCAATTCTTCATATGCCACAAGTAAGAGTTCTTCATCTTCTTCAAGCTCTGCATAATTAGTCTTCTCCCAATCTGGGCACTCATATTGAAAGTGACACAACTTGTGACACTTAAAACACTCAATAAATGTTTTATTGAATGGTTATCTGTCTCTACCTCTTCCTCTTCCTCTGTTGTTGCGTCCTCCTCTGAATGAGACCCGACCTTTTCTGAATGAGCCCCGACCTCCTCTACCTTTAGGAGGTTGATCATCATTGGTTATCAGCAAGACCTGTTCCTCTGTTTGGAATCCTTGCATGCATTGCTCATGCACTAGGAGACTGCCATGCAATTCATCAATGCTTAAAACATCCAAATCATTTGATTCCTCTATTGAGCATACAACATAGTTGAACTTGGATGTCAAAGATCTGAGTATTTTGTTAACAATCGTGCTTTCCTTAATTACTTCACCATTTGTTTTTATTTTGTTGACCACATGAAGCGTTCTGCCCATGTAGTTATCAATGGTCTCCCCTTCTTTCATAGCAAGTAACTCAAATTCTCGTCTCAATGCCTGGAGTTGTGCTCGTTTTACCTTTGTGGATCCCTGATACTTCCTCTGTATGGAGTTCCATATTGCCTTTGAGGTGCTTTTGTCAAGAATAGTTTCAGGAATTTCTTTGTCAATGGCTTCAAACAGAAAATTCTTGACTTTTAAATCTTTGATCTTAGCCTCTTCAATACTTTTTCGTTGTGCCTCGGTTGGAGTTGCAAGAATTGGAATACCTTCTTCTATAAGCTGCCACATTTCTTTGCTTAGTAAGAAGTTCTCCATAATCATTGACCAGAAATCATAGTGACCATCAAACTTTGGGATAGCGGGTTGAACAAATTTTCTAGCTGACATATTTAACTTTAAGGCTATTTTCTTTTCCTCAAATGTATTCATGCAAGTTAATTCTTTACACTTTTCTCTCTCCTCGTCACTTTTCTCTCTCTTTAATTTAACTTTTCTCTCTCCTCAATTTCTCACTTTCCTTTTTTCCTCTCTCTTCAATTTCTCACTTTCCTCTTTTCCTCTCCTGCGGATCGCGTTTCTCCCAAACCCTAGGTGGCCGCGTATCTCTCTCCTCAATGTCATGTTTCTAGTGTGCAATCTTCCAGTTCGCCATCTGTAGGTCGCCATCTAAGGGTCGTCTTCTCTGGTTCGCGGTGGTTCACGGTGGTTCATTGTTGGACGTTCTATCTTCCGATGCAGCGTTTTCTGTCATTCATGGGGCATTCTTTGCCGGTGCCACGTTCTCTACCGGTGTCGCGTTCTCTACGGGTGTCGCGTTCTCTACGGGTGTCGCGTTCTCTGCCTCCGGTACACTTGATTTTACTTAGTGTTTCTCTCACTCACTGTTTCTCCCTCACACACTTGCGCACTGTATCAAGCCCCTTACGGAGCTCTGATACCAATTGTTAGAAACTAAAAGAGGATATAAAAGATACTGAGAAAGATGATTTATTCATTGATACGAGTATGGTTTATATAGCCTACAAAATGAGATAACCAACCCTAAAATCTGATGTAACAGAACGAAAAATATGGTAACTACTACCGTAAGACTTATTCAAAGCAAAAACTGAAAAACTACTAACATAATCTTTCATTTGGGACGGTTGAAAAATGATTAAATAACATTGTGATGTGCATTTGTATGCATTTGCATTGTCTTTGAATCTGATTTTAAATTCTTGTTGAAGAAAATTATATAGTTAGGATTCGAGAGATTGAGTTGTTACTTATTTGTGTTTCTGTAGTAAACAGGGGTTAGGGAAAGTTAGAGAGTCCGCTAGAAAGTTAGAACTTTAGTTCGGAGTGGTTGATCAGTTTTATAAATACTGTATAATTCTCATCTTATCAATTCAATATGATTACAGTTGAGTTTTATTTATGGTTCCTGTTGTCTCTACATACTGAATGTATTTGTGATTGCACTTTACTTTTTATTGAGATTTTCTATTATTTATTGGTTTCACTCTCTAGGTTTTGTTAAATGATTTTTGTTAATGTTTCAAAAATTGAGATCTATTTAACTTAATTTGACACAATGACCAAAATAGTCGAAGAATACTCATTTTTTCTAATTCAAGAAAGGACAACTTGAAGCATATTAAGTTTTACGGTCTTGGGTCAAGTCTGTGCTTGAAAGCACGACTTCACTTTATTTATATATTTTTGTTTTAAATTGAAGAAGTCGTGTAATATGACTTCAGTTTTTTAAAATTAAATCCGAAATTTATAGCGGTGGAAGTGATAGAATGTTGATGGATATATACAAACATATTAGAATTATGATTGAACAATGTACTCTTAGATATAAAAAATAATTACTCTTGGTCACCTTTACTAACGTTAGTATAATTTTTTAAAGTTTAAAAATGTTCAGTTAGACAAAAAGATTAACTACTAATTTGACACTAGTACGTGTTAGAGTGAATGTTACATAAAAATAATTCAGTGATATTTATGGTGAGGGTGACGAAGATGAGATTTTGTATAATAAGGAGATTTGTCTGTTTGTCGTGGATGTGTGTTATAATTTAAAGAAATTTAAAGGACTGTTCCTTTTCGTTCTCTTCTAGACTAATCTTTCATTTGGGACAGTTGAAAAATAATTAAATAACTTTGTGATGTGCATTTGTATGCATTGCGTTATCTTTGAATCTGATCAATTTTAAATTCATGTTGAAGAAAATTATGTAGTTAGGATTCAAGAGATTGAGTTGTTACTTATTTGTGTTTCTGCAATCAACTTTATAAATACTGTATAATTCTCATCTTATCCATTCAATATGATTGCAGTTGAGTTTTATTTATGGTTCCCATTGTCTCTGCATGCTGAATGTATTTGTGATTGTTTCTTACTCTTCATTGATATTTTCTATTGTTTGTTGGTTTCACTATCTATCTAGGTTTTGTTAAATGATTTTTGTTAGTGTTTCAAAAACTGAGATCTATTTAACTTAATTTGACAGAATGACCAAAATAGTCGAAGAGTACTCGTTTTTTCTAATTCATGAAAAGACAACTTGAAGGAGACTAAATTTTTCGGTTTTGGGTCAAGTTGTGCTTGGAAGCAGGACGTTTCAGAGCATGACTTTGCATTTTATTGAATCCGAAATTTATAGCTATGGACGAGATAGAATGTTGATAAATATATAAAAACATATTAGAATTATGATTGAACAATGTACTCTTAGATATAAAAAATAATTTAAAGTTGTCTTCTCTTGGCCACCTTTACTAACGTAGACACTGGTATATGTTAAAGTGAATGTAACAGAACAATAATTCAACTATATTTATGGTGAGGGTGATGGAGATTTGTCGGTTTTTGTAGAAGGGGCATTTTTATTTAAAAATTACCTAAAAGGGTTAAGTTGACCCATTTTTAGTTTTTTGGGTCAAGTCGTGTTTTCAAAGTACGACTTCATTTTGTAGAAGTTGTGCTACATAACACGATTTTATAGTTTTTAATTTTTTTTTTCGAAAATACATTGAAGTCGTGTTATCAAGTACAACTTCACTTTTTTTTTAAATAATTAAAGAAGTCGTATTATCAAGTACGACTTCACTTTATAATTTTTTTTTAAAATTTACCTCTATTTTTGTATTTATTTAGTTAGGATTTGAATTTTGTTAATTGATCATTTTAGTTATGATTAATCTATTAGATTCATCATTGGAAAAAATTGAAAAGGATGAAATTAAAGATAAATAAATTAATTGAAAATGAAATAATACAAAATAAATTCAACGTGGATATTTTATATAATCATAACAATTTTTACAAACAATAATTAAATACATTAATCATTAATTTTATTCTTCACACAAATCCTAAAATAAAAAAAAATAACCACAACTTCAATTTCAATGATTTTTTTAAAAAGGTGAAGTCTTGTTAATAGTATAACTTTTTTATTTAAAAAAAAAGTGAAATCGTACTTAATAGTACAACTTCTTTAATTTTTTTTAAAAAGGGTAAAGTCGTGTTGATAGCAAAACTTATTTAATTATTAAATAAAAAAAAAGGGTGAAGTCGTGTTTGATAACACGACTTCTTTAATTATTTAAAAAAAGAAAGATAATAGCACGACTTCAGTGTATTTTTAAAAAAAAAAATTAAAAAATGTAAAGCTGTGTTATGAAGCACGACTTTTATATATTGAAGTCGTACTTTGAAAGCACGACTTGATCCAACAAAATAAAAATGGGTCAACTTAACCCTTTAGGTAATTTTTGAATAAAAATGCCCCTTCTCCGTACAAAAGACAGATTTGTTTGTTTGTCGTGGATGCGTGTTGTAATTTAAAGAAATTTAAAAAATTGTTCCTTTTGGTTCTCTTCTAGACTAATCTTTCATTTGGGACTGTTGAAAAATGATTAAATAACTTTGTGGTGTGCATTTGTATGCATTTGCGTTGTCTTTGAATCTGATCAATTTCAAATTCACATTGAAGAAAATTATGTAGTTAGGATTCGAGAGATTAAGTTGTTACTTATTTGTGTTTCTGCAATAAATAAAGGTTAGAGAAAGTTAGAGAGTCCGTTAGGAACTTTATAAATACTGTATAATTCTCATGTTATCAATTCAATATGATTGCAGTTGAGTTTTATTTATTTTATTTATGATTCCCGTTGTCTTTGCATGCTGAATGTATTTGTGATTTATCTTACTCTTTAGTGAGATTTTCTATTGTTTATTGGTTTTACTTTCTAGGTTTTGTTAAATAATTTTTGTAATTGTTTCAAAAACTGAGATCTATTTAACTTAATTTGATAGAATGACCAAAATAGTCGAAGAATTCTCGTTTTTTCTAATTCATGAAAAAAATAACTTGAAGGAGACTAAGTTTCACGGTCTTGGGTTAAGTCGTGTAGAAGTCGTGCTTGACTTTACATTTTTTGTTTTTTTAAAAACTAAAGAAGTCATGCTCACTTTATTTATATATTTTTTTTAAGTTGAAGAAGTTGTGCTTCACTTTTTTTTTTTTTTTTAAATTGAACCCATAGTATCAAATACAACTTTTTCAATTTAAAAAAAAAAAAGGTAAAGTTGTGCTATCATGCACGATTTCAATGTGTTTTAAAAAAGATTGAAGTCATGTCCCAAGACTGTAAAACTTAGTCAAATGAACCCTTCTGGTAAAAATGCATAGAAAATTCATGTACTTGCGACCTGTGAGGGTTTGTATTTATAAATGAGAAATAAGAAACTATTTGCTTGATTATTAATCTTATTAAAATTGAACTCGTTTTTGTATAGCTCACAATTTGCATGTTAAGCATGATAAGTGTTAGCCTCTGAGGTTAAAGATTCATATGATTATTCAGATGATTTATTCTAGTATATTAGGTGTTTGCATACAACTGAATGTGAGCAATGTTTGTAACAGAAGTGGGTTTTGAGTCTAACTCAACCTCATAAAACCAGCGTATGAGGTGAGGTTTGCACCACTTTGTATATATTAATTTTGTCATATCTTTAGGTGATGTGGGATCTCCAACACACTTTCTCCACGTCGAGATTTCATTAACTCGAACATAGGACTAGACATTTATAAGACTAGACACTTGTGGGACAAAACATTTATGGGTGGGGGATGACGTGATAGGCCCAACAACCTTGTTAGGATAGGCTTTGATATCATAATAGAAGTGGACTTTGAGCCTAACTCAACCTCATAAAACCGGCTTATGAGATGAGGTTTGCATGATTCTCATCCACATTATATATTCTAATTTGACTTCCGGCTCATTAATTAGATTCACGTACGGGCTTGGAGGGAAGGCCCAAAGGCTGTGAAGATGGTGAAGGCCCTGTGTGGGTTCACCCACAACCTCGCAATGGAAAAAGGGTGCAAGGTGGTGGCCACGAAAGTGGCACCAAACGAGCCTTTAAGGTTTGGTATACCCCATTGGAAGATGTTGTCGGGTAACGTGATAGGCACAACAACCTTGTTAGGATAGGCACAACAATCTTGTTAGGATAGGCTTTGATATCATAACAGAAGTGGGCTTTGAGTCTAACTCAACCTCATAAAACCAGCTTATGAGGTGAGGTTTGCACCACTTTATATATATATATATATATATATATTAATTTGATCATATCTTTATGTAACGTGGGATCTCCAACAGTTTGTACTTTGAATTTGATTATGTAGACTCTATGAATTGGTGAAAAATTGAATTATTGGATAGATCTGAGATGTTTTTAACTATGTTTGATCTTTCTTATATTAACTTATCCTTAATATGTTTGTGTTGTAATTTTATTGTAATGTTATAATATTATAATTATGTTCTAACACGAAATCAGATAATATTGCAGCTGAATCTTTTATAACTGTTTCTGAAGAATTGGAACTTATATGTTGTATACTATTTTTATGAGAAATACAAGAATCATAAAATGAAATTTTTAGGCTGCAAATTCAATCAATGGCAAATGTTTACTTGTTTATGAATATGTACTATGTGGTTAAATGAATTTACGAATTATGATATGTTTAGGTAAAGTATTGTCTTTTGTGATTAATTGGAATTTAGAAATGTGAAATAATGATTGTTCGGTTCGTTAAAAAAATAATAATAATATTTTTTATTTAAATAAAAATTTAAATTAAAATGTTATTAATCGATAATATATTTTCTATTAAGTGAAAATTTAAATTAATATATTCAAAAATAAAAAAAAATATTTATTTATCTTATGCATTAAAATAAATTATTTTATTAAAATTTAAATTAAATATTAGAAAAAAATATTTAAATTTAAATATTATTATTTGATAAAATAATTATATTAAATAATATATTTTTCTACATATTAATTAATCAAAATTAATTCAAAACTCATTAACTAAATAAATTTTAATAAATAATAATTAATATTTTTTTACAATTTTATTTCATTGTTATTCATATATTAATTCATTAGTTATTTTTTATTTTTTTATTAGTGTTCATTTACTAATAGTTTTAACAATAAATACAGTTGCCATTTAGTGAATTTTCAAAGAAAATAAAATAAAGAAAAATTTAATTATCTAAAATTTGGAAGAAAAAATGTTATTTTTTTAAATGCCTTATTAAAAATATTGTTATGTATTTTTCATATTTTTTTTTATATTCTTTGAAAGGAAGTTTGTAAGACTTAACTATGTTTTTTTTTTTAGAGAACTATGCTCTAAGATGTTGAGTTTTGAAATCTGAGACTCACAAGAGTTATTCTTATCATTTTGATCAAGTATACCTTATAAATAAATAAAAAACTAAAAAAAAATATCTAACAACTTATTAGATTTATAAAGTTGATCCAAGATTAAGAAAATTTATTATATAAAAAAAACAAAATTATTCTAAAATTTTATCATGTAAATTATTCCTGTGCAAGGCACGATCATAGCAGTTCAAAACATAATGCACACAAAAGGGTAAGCTAGTGAAAATAAAATGGGACCATAAAATTTATTTAAAACCATTAATCTAGAAGCATACATAATTTCACACAAGTGTAAGGGCCTACAAAAGACTTTACACCTTTAAATCATAATCATAATCAAGACCGATGCCTTCCGGAAGACTATATGGATTTCAGATATCTAGGGCTAACACCTAATGTGTACTCCAGGACCATGGGCCTAACCGGTTGACCATTGAGTCTTTTTCACCCCAGGATCATCCACAAAACATCTCCACACCCATCACACATTAGGGTAGCCTCACAAACTATCTTAAAGACAATTGGTAAGACCTCCATCGACCTTCACCACATGGCAATCTTAGTCTATGTGACTTAAAGAGTCATTAAGATCTGGATACCCTATAACATATCCCTAAACCCATACACACTACTTTACCAACATCATACTCATATAAAATCAAATTCCCTTCAATAGGAGTACTAAGGCCTCATGCCAACATATAACTCATCATTTCAACATACACCAAGACCTCATGCCAACATAAATATCATTCATAGTCTCGTACCGTTATAAATGAAAATTTTTAAGTTGAATTCTCCTTTCCAATACAGGATAACAATCATATCAACTCAATCTTCATACAATCACAGAATCCAACATAGTCTTTGCATGATCAATAAACATTCAAACCACACAAGTCAAAAATCAATAAATTTCCTCCACATACAGTTTAACAAAATTTCCAAGTTCTCATAATCCATTTCTATTAGTCGCAACTCCTAAAACATAAATGAAATCTAATTGTTCTCACTATTCTAATTGTTCTCACAATTCTAAAATCTTAGGTCCTAGGGTTCTAGGTAAATCTTAAACAAAACTAGCTACCACTGTGTCAATGTTCACATATCCTTTTTTTTTTTCATTTCCCAAATATAGGCCAAGCTACAATTATTTTATTTAGAAATTCTACAGAAAAGTCACTTTGATTTACTAGACTCAATTCATAAATTTGACACATCTAAACATGCTAAATTAGTTTATATCAGGTTCTTTTCAAGAAAAATTAATGGGGTAGGTAGCTCAAAGTGATACTTCTACAAAATTTCACAATTGAATAAGAATTTAATTTAGCTTAACTTAAACAAATTTTAACATGTGATTTAATATAAGTTCTTCAAAATCTACCCAATCTCTAATTTCAATTACTAAATCTGCTATAAATCAGACTTAAATTCTTAACTCATTTGGAAATACAAGAACATCTTACCAAAACAGCAACAATAACAAACAAGCTATGATTAAAATATTTCAATCACAATAGTTTCATTTAACAAATCTTAAATCACACAGTTTAACTCAAATTAGGTAAATTTTTTATTCATTAAGCATTCCCAATTTTCCAAGCTCTCAAACCATAGGTATAAATCTCAAAACAGTCATCCATTCAATTTCAGATTCAATTTTCCAACATCTCATAGAACTTAAAATTTAAACTAGTTTCCCTTACCTGTTTTTAGAATCTAAAATGTCCTTTTCCTTCCTATTAGATAGAGTTGTAGGTGTTGTAACTGACTTCTCAAGTACCTGATTCACAAACTAAACACATCTCTAAGAACCTAAACTAGCATAGAGCTATATTGATGGAGGAAAGACTACATGCAAGCAGAGCAAGACCCACATGCAGGGCAAAACAGTTTGGGTGAAAATAGGAGTTTCAATTAGGTACCTTCAAATCTTGAAAAGGATGAGAAAGGAGGAAGATAGGTTAAAGAGAAAAGGATTTTAGAGAGATAGTGGATTTAAAATAATGAAAATTGAAGGGTTTAATTCTTTTATTTATAATTCTATTAAAATTTTATTAAATACCTTTACCATTTCACCACTTAAAACTCATTGTCTCGCTTAGTCTATCTATTACTGATCCTTACAATTAATACAAATATTATTTTATCATTATTAATTTATAAACATTTAATATATTTTAATTAATTATAATCTAATAATAATAAAAATAATTTTATTATAATCTATTTTCTATTAATAATGAATTATTTATGAAGTATATATTTTTATTATTTTTAATGAAATTATACGGATAAATTTTAGTTTTAACTATTATTGTAAATAATATTTGTAACAAGTTAATAATTAATTATAAACAATATTTGTAGAAAATTTAAAATTTAAAAATAATTATAAATAATATATAAAATAATAATAAATTTAAAATTAGTCACACATAATTTATAGATAGTGATAAAATTTATATTTATTAATAAATTAATTAAAATAAAATTGATAATAACATCTTATATAGCGATCAAATACGATGCAGTACTTCGAAAAATAGTACTTATATGTGGATTTTGCACAATTATAGATAATACTTTTATTTTCTTTACAACTTTTATCTCAGGTTTAAATTCATTATTATTATTTTCATATATTACAAATGATATTATTTCTTAATTTATCCTACAAACTTAAAAAAAAACATTACATTTTATTTATGTATTATTTAATTATAATTAAATTTCATTTTTTTTTAATATATGAGATTTTGAACTATAATTGAATTAGTGATAAAAGAGAAAATAACATGTCTAAGAAAAAGATATGTAATATATATGATTAGATTTACATATATGATTTATTAAACATGTAAAAGAAAAGAAGTAATGAGAGGGAGGAGATTAGGGAGGAGGAGGAGTGGTGGAAGGTGGTGGAGGGCGTGAACAGAAGAAGGGGAGGATGCAAGGAAAAGGAGGAGGAAGAGGAAAGAATGGTGGAAATGGAAGATTTGGAACATTTGGAGATGGAAATAGTGGTGGCAGAGGTGGGAATATTGTTGTTAAAGGTGTTGAACTCTCCTTCAAATGCCTTCCTGCTACTGCACTCTCCATCATCATTGATAACCAAATACAAATCACTAAACTCAGAATCATCCTTCTCTTGCCCTCAAACTCCATCTTCCAACTTTTTCTTTTTCAATCAATCTCCAATTCTCAAACTCTGCATATTCCAAAGATTTCTATTTTCCCTTTTTATACACAGATTCAATATCTTCAATATCATCTTCTAATTAACTATCTTTAAATTTCATATATACGTTTCTCTTATACTTATTACTTTTTATTATATAATAATATTCTCATTCAATATACTTTATTCCTTCTTAATTGAATATTTATTTTTTTTGAAACATACAACATTTCCTTTCAATATATTAAACTACCTCTTAATGGAATTTTTACTATTAATAAATATTTAATGTATTCATTTTTCTTAATTCAATAATTGATTTTAAAAAAATTAAAAACATATAATGAGCAGAAAGATAATGTATCCTCTTATTAATAGAGACAAGAAATAATTATAATATTTTCACAGAAATAAAATATCAGAAGATTTCTACAAGGACAAAATATTATAATAGAATGAAACTGTGTGCATTTTGCCATATACAGGCCCAACAGTGTGTGTGTTTTTTTTATGTGACTGTTATATGCTTACAATAACCACAAATTGGACTAATTAGTTTTGGTTTCAGCAAATCACCATTCAATCCTCTATTAAAAAATTTTTAAATATCCAATTAATATATTTTTAAATTTAATTAATATCTTTTTAATAAAATTTATGGCCAAAATAATTATGTCCGTTTAAAATTTAATCGATCTAAAGTAATTAAAAATTAATCAAAAGAAAATTAAAATCAATTAAAACAAAATTTGTTTTAGATTTTTTTTGATATATTTTTTATTTGGTTAAGATTTTAAATTTGAAATAAAAAATCATATTTAAATATAAAATTAAATAATAATTTATAAAAATTATATTTTTATTATATTATCTATAATAATATATAAAAATATTTTTTTTATAATTTTTTATATTATTTTAATTTTTATCTTATCGTTTAAATTATTTTAATTTATTTAAAATATATTTTATTTTATTTTTTTATTTATAATTTTTCTTTCTTTTTTTTATTAATTATTTTTTAATTTCTCTGTTATAATCATGGTTAACTATTTAAAAATATTTTATTTATATCAATTAAAATAAATATAAAAATTAATTAAAAAATACAAATACAAATGCACTTATATTTTCTTTCTATTTTTCTAATATTTATAATATATTTATAAAACAGAATAGAAATTTGTATTATAATTTTAAAATATAAAATTATATAATTTATTTATAAATATAAAAGAATTAAAATTATAAATAAAACATAATTTATTTTTATATTTAATAATTTTTAAAAACATATTTTATAATTTTTTAAAAAATATTAAAAATTTATAATAAAAACTATCAAAATTAAATAAAAATATTGATTTAATTTGAATTAAATTTTATATTAAATTAAATTAAATCAAATTATTTATAAAATAATATTAAAAAATTAAACACGAATATAAATTTTGTGGTATATGTATATTATTTTTCAAATATTATATTATCTCTCCGTTTGCTTAATAGTAAAATGATAAATGTATTCTAAAATTTTATACCTTTGACATAAATTTTATTAACAAAATGTTAAATGTATATTTAAATATATATTTAAAAAGATGTTAATTGGATGTTTATGAAAAATTTGAGTGTATATTAATTATTACCTATACTTAATAATATGTCGAAAATATAAAATTTAATGGAGGCAGATATTATTTTTGTTATGTTAATAAATAAAAAATATTGAAACAACTACCACACACGCCCTAAATTATGTGAAAGAAAAAAAATATTATTTATGATAAAATAGATTTTATAATGTTTAAAATTTAATTAATAAAATAATAATTGATTATAAAAAAAAAAAAAGATAGATTCCTTATTTTATTAAAATGAAAAATCATATGTTTTAAATTAATTAAAAACTAGTCAAATATACGAATGCTAATTTTATATTTTATTTAAATTTTATATTAAATTAAAATCAAACTTATCTGTACATATCCTAAATTAAATACAATTGACCTAAAAATTTATATCTATGAATTATACATTTAAACAAATCAATTAAATTGATCCATAGCTAGCCACGTGAGTCTAATAAAAAAATAAATATAGAAAAAATATCATAATAAAAAATATATATTAATTAATTTACTATGTTGTCACTAAAAGATATTATTCTCTAATTTAATTATTCGCATTAATCAATCATCACAAAATGTTTTGTGATATTTTAACATTTTTTATTTATTTCTACAATCAACACAAAACAAAATTGAAGTATTTTATCTCCAAACCAAAATGAAAAATAAATAATACCATTTTCTATCTAAAATAAAAAATTATTTTAAATCTTACTAGAATCTAATAAAAACTTAAATATTTTTTTCAAATCAAAATTTTAAGAACTAAATAATTAAATTTCAAATCATATTTTAATTATTTACTTATTAATAATTCACAAGATTATCTTATTATTTGTTTTTATTATATAATTCTGAAATAATATTTTTATTCATTTTTATATTAAAATTCATATCATTTAAATATTAATAATTTCAAAATTTTCATATTATAGACATAATGAATTGTAATAGAGTTGTTTTAGGATACATGTATATGAAATAGAAGAAATTTTTTATAATGCTGAATAAATAGAAATAGAAGGATTTTGTCTAACTAGTATTTTAGTTTGGTGGATTATATATTAAAAAAATGTGTATTTTGCACAACTAAAATTTATGTTAAATTTTTTAACTTGTAAATTATATTTTTGATTTATAATAAACATTTTATATTTTGATATATTATTATTCTAATTACTAATATTTTTTAAAAAATATATTGAAATTTAAGAAAGATAATATGCTTCTCACTGTGATCCAGCAGAGGTTTGACTCGATTGCTATGCAACTTGATGTTCTTGAAATGGCAAAGACAAGAGCAATCTCCATAATGATATGGTTAATTCTCATTAATAAGTTTAACTTTTTCAACAAATAATTAGAAGGAAGGGTTGATTACCAAACACATTGTAAAGCAATAACTCAGTGGGTTGAATAATAGGAAAAAGAGAGAGGAGTTTGATATCCTACTTTTGAATCTTTCACTGTTCATACTAACCAACCACTACCTATATCACACTACTCTAGTAACATCAAATGCACCATGTTTAATCAAAGGAAGGTGACCTAACATAAACGAACACCGAATCGTTATATTTCATCGATTTCAAGTTAATTATATAAATAAAAAATAAATTTTATCTTTTAAATTAATTTTAAAAATAAATTAAAATTATAATCATTTCTAAATAATATAAAAAATTGGTTAATAAAATTATTAATAAAATGTAATATAGAATTATGATTAGTAATAAGGTTATTAGTAATAGATTGGATATCATTGTTTAATCATTTATATAAATCTTATCTTTTAAATTAATTAGTTTTTGTACAATTAAGGATTATTTTTAAAAGAATTACATGAAAATGTTAAATTAACCGAATTTTGATTTTTAGAGTCAAGTCGTGTTGTATAAAAATTGTGTTGTATAAAAATCGTGTTGCATAAAAGTTGTGCTTTTCTTTTAAATTCATATTAGATAATCTCCAAACAGTACAAAACACGTTGAAAGATTTCTAATTATTGATGAATTGGATTTCTAATTATTGATGAGTCTTTCATCAACGGTTAAGAAACCCTCCACGTAATCGAATCTCTCATCCTCTATTTTCCCTCCACATAATCGAATCTCTCATCTCTATTTTCCCATACAGAGAAATAAGATATTTTTTATTTTTACAATACCTTTCAAAATTTGAAACCTGATATTTTTTAATATATATATATATATATATATATTATATATCATACACTAATAAAATTTCAACATTACATTAAAAAAAAATGAAATGGAATGATATTTTCTGTTCCTTAAGAAAAATTAATAAATTGGATTAAAGAATATCATCATACTAACTCTTCCACATAAATTTTACTTGAAAATAGCGCTTTAACTGTAGAAAAAGCTAATTAATTTGAAGGGTAAGTTAGGTGCGGAATATTTTGTAGATGATCTTCAGCAATGAATCATGCCCTATAAAAGGAAGCCACCAATGTTTGGAATATCCACACTTCATTCCTCTTATTGAAATTGAAGTTAGAATTAAACCAGACATGGGCTCTCAGAGTTGCATGATCATGGCCTTCTTCATTGTGATTTCCTTCTCAAGCGTTGAGATGGCATTAGCATCACGCCATCTCCTGCAGGCAACATTACCACCTATTCCTACATTACCACCTATTCCTACATTCCCAACTATTCCTAACATCCCCATTCCAAGTCTCCCACAAATCACTCTCCCACCCACTAATTCATTCCCCTCATTTCCCAACATTCCAACCACTATCCCTTCCATCCCCTTCCTCTCTCCACCACCTTCAACCACCACCTCCCCCTGAACCTCCTCTCCTCCACCTCAACACATTCACAACCACTACTCTCTATTCTGGATTTCGCTTCTTTCTTCCTCTCATGTTTAACCCATACATTATACAATACTCACGTTACTTTATTATAACCATGTTTCTTATATACTGCATGTAGTTTATCTTCTGTTCGAGATAAACTTTTTATCTTTTCAATCTTCTGTTTGTTCTTTGCATTTTAATACATGTATTTATGTTGCACTTCTGCATTACTTCATGTACCTGGACACCATTACTATATACTCTACCATTCTCTTTCTATCTTCCTTTCTGCTTCACTTTACAGAATCTACATTTGTTAATCTTCATTGTTTCAACTTTGTAAAGTTGCAATCAGCTATTCGTAACTTGAACAAACAAAATTATAATGTCTGTTATTTAATTTCAAAAATCAAATTATTTCTCTACATCAAAAACTGAATAATATTTTATACATAATGTTTCAAGAAATATATATTATATATCGAGCACGTTAATAAAAAAATTCATATTTTCCATTAGACAAATTTATTAAAAAATATAAATTTTTCACTACTATAAAATATTAATAAAAAATTATTTTTTTAAAGAAATTCATAAAAAATTTTCCATGTAGAAAATATTTTTCATAAAAAAATTTATTAAAAAATATGGTTCTATTGAATGAAGATAAATCAAAGAGGTTTGTCCAAGAAATTTTCAGAATTTTATTAAACTAAGAATGAGATAAATTTGAGAAATTTGGTAAGGTAGTAATAAATTATATTAGAGAGATTTGTGTAGAAAATTTAAGTCACCCCCTATTTATATAGGTAAAAATTAAAAAAAAAAAAAAAATATATATATATATATATATATAAAGTAAATTTGTTTCAACGTTGCAAATCTAAGAAAGAAATTAACCGTAATATACGTTACTTTTTCACTTAAGAATCATTAATTTTATTATAATTATAAGCATCGTGCTTCTTAATTTCAATTCCGTATAACAGTGGGAAAAGTTTATTCAACAGTGTGTTAGAGTTGCTCTTAGTGAGTAAATTCGGATTTTTTTTTAAATATTATTTTTATTAAGTTAAAGATTAGAAAGGTCATTGATTCTAACTTTTTGTTATTCTTCAATAAATTGGTTGATGGATTTTATCAGAGAAATAATGTAATTTTTTCATTGTAATATAAATAATAGAAAAACTCCAAGATATTAGAAAACTCCTATACTTAATAACAGGACTTATATTTTAGTTTTTAACATTAAATAAAAGAAAAACTAAAAAAAAAAAAAACTTTTCATGGATATTGGATGTTGGTATTTTAAGGGGTGTCCATTTTTTGTTTCCTTTTTTGTATATATTATTTTCTCTCCTATTTCTTCCTATTTTACTTATTTCATTTCTATTTTTCTATTTATTCAAACAAAACCTAAAATTTATTTTCAATTTATGATATAAAATTGAATCTATTATTTTTTTATATAAATATTTATTGAAATTTTATTATATATATATATATTTGAATATCCATAATGTACATAACATATAATTAATAACTCAGCCAATCAATTAAAAAGAAGTAAAATGCTTCAATTATTTTATCTACACATTAATGCTTCAATTTATTGGTAAACATTATTGTTGAACAAGAATAACCAATGGATATTGGTGTAAAACAGTACACAAAATTAACTTTTTGGTAAATAGTGCATTAAAGGAAGACACATAATGCCAAGAAGGTTAACTCAATTTAGATAACCAACTCTCAGATATTCCCTCATCTCTAACTCAAATCCTTGAAAGAGTTGGTCACCACATAAAATACTTCTTTTCAAACTCAGAAGGTTGAACTAACTAAACATTGCAGAAAACTATAGTGGTTATCCAAATCATACCACCTTTATGAAACTAACTAAAGATTGCAGAAAACTCTAGTGGTTCTCCAAACCATAGCACCTTTATCAAGCTAACTAAGGATTGAAAAACCTCTAGTTGATCTCCAAACTAATTAATTATAGCACCTTTCAAACCACCCTAGCTCTATATAAAACCAAGTACTATACCCTCAAGTCTCATACAATCTCAAAGCAAATTCCCTCTCAAAATACACTTCCAACTCTTCTGAACTATTCAACCATGGCCTCAGGCAAATCATTCATCACACCCTTCTTTCTTGTGGTGCTTGTCACCTTCTCAAGCATGAGTTTGAGCCTAGCATCTCGCCACCTTCTGCAGACAACCACAACACCAAATTTGCCTGGCACTCCCACCACTCTGCCTAACCCAACAACACTTCCACCTTTGCCTTCAAACCCAACACTGCCTCAGGGAAATCTTCCTCCTTTGCCCACTATCCCTACCATGCCAAGTCTTCCATCACTTCCATCACTTCCTACCACTATTCCAAAACTCCCTTCCCTCAATCTCCCTCCTATGTCAGCTTCATTGCCAAATATTCCCTCCTTCCCCTTCTTCTCCCCACCACCTTCTACCTCTAGCCCTTAAACAGCTTCTCATGTTGCATTATGTGCTTAGGCTTAGCATATTGCAGGCAATAGACATTGCAGTATTTCTTTCGTGTTTGAGTGTGAGAGTTGTATTAGGTTATGACTTTATCTTTGTTGTTCAGTGTGCTTTCTTTTAACTTCTTTTGTATTCATGAGATTGGCACTATTGCTTCTACTGTACCATTTTTATATTATGGTCTATGGATGTTGAACTACACATTTAGTTACAACTATGATGTTTTCTTTCTCCCCTTTGTATCTATCTCATATATTTGAGGCTTTTCGTCTCAACTTTGCCTTCTGCTAAACTAATTATTAATGGCATCGAGGTCTCAGATTAGTTCCCTAAGAAAAAACTGTGGCAAATTGTTTAATTAATTAGTAAAGAAAAGAAGTGAATATTAGCATTCAAAACGAGAAATTATGATCATGAACTCTAATCATCGAATCTGGTATTTCATGATCATGCATAGTTGCACCATAAACACTTTTTGCTTAACTCAGAAGTAAAAAAGCAGGAAAAAAAATAACAATTATATTTAACAAGCTAATAGGGTTACATGATTTTTTTTTTGTCACAATAGAATATACGCAAATCGATCGGTAGTTAAATCTGTGTAGACTTGTCCAATTCTTGAATTTTCAATGCTTTTGAAATGGTGAAATTGAAATACATTTAGCAGGAGTGTTGTGATATAACTCTAAGGCAGCAATAAGCTCTCAGTTAGTTAAACCAACAACAAAATCAATTCTCTCCCCTCATTCACTTCAACATAAACTCTGCAATCATAAAATTAGTTTGGACATACACCATAGTAATAGATAAGAGATTCAAAATTACGTTTTTCAAAATCAATTCTATCTAGCTTTAAGACAAGATTTCAAAGAGGACAAGTCACTTTGGTTGGCATTTCTAAATTATCTTCTTTTTAACAATGTATTCAGTTATGGAACATTTCAGTTTGCTTCGTAGATCATGCTTTTATTGATTGTCAATCTCAAAGTCTCCATATTTAAATTGGTGAGGAGAGATAAGGTGATTCATCTTCTAAACCGATTTTAAAAAATAAGTTAAAGTCACAGACATTAACTAATTTTGTCATCCTGCCATCACTTCCAATATTAAAATATAAGACTCTGCCTAGCAAATGGCTACTGAACCACCTTGCATAAGTTCATTTAAGAATGTTCCGCAAGTAACTTTTTTACTGTTTCTTGAATCTTCAAAGTTACTTTCGCCCAACCACCTAGGGAAGTTTCACATTTATAAGGCCGAGTGCCTTTATATCTAGTTCTTCCTCCTCTTCGTTTGGTGTATTATTCTAGCTTCAGACTTGGTACAGCCGTATATGGGTGCCAAGTAACACCTAGCCTATATGCTTTTGTTACTGATTGTAAATTAAAATGAATTTCTAACAATTACATCAAATAAATATCTCAAATAAAATTTTGAAATTAATCATTTTCTCAATAATACCTTTCCTTATAATCAGACTAATGGAGTATCTTTTAAATTTTTTAATATTTTGTTTGGATTTGGAAATGGATTTTTCAGAGTGAAAAAGAAAAAGAAAATTAAAAAAATAGAATTTCTTTTGTAAATTAAAAAAAAAATTAAATTAAATACAAAGTAAAATGATTTTTTATTATTATTTTTTAATATATTTTATTAAATAAAATTATTTTTTTATTATTATTTTTTAACGATACTAACTTATACTAATATATTTTATAATATTTTAATATTTAAAAGGATTAATTTTATTATATTATTTGAAAAAAAAAAACTAAATAAGAGTCAAAAATATAGATTACATTTTTTTATCTCTTAATATTTCTAACTCTTATTACAATAGTCTTACGTTTATTGTCGCCCAACTGAAGAATCCTCTCCAGACCTGATATCTGCTCCCGTACAAATTACATGATCATAATAGTTAACATGCACAACATAGCAAAGCTGGGTAAGCTAAGGCTTTACAAAAATATAAAAAATTATCACAACCTATACAAAGGAGCATCTATAAATTAATGAACTATACAAAGATATTACACAACGTACTCAAGTGTAAGGGTTTATCTAAGACTTTACACATATCAAAATTTACATATCACAAACAAGACCAATGTCTTCTAGATCTCGGATATCGCTAATGTATTAAAACATGGACCACGGGTCTTATAACAACCGATTAACTGAGTCTGTTTCACTGAACGCCATCCATGTGTCAAAAATAGGACCATGGATCACAACTGACTAACTGAATCTATTTCACCTCATTGTTATCCACATCAGGGTAGTCGCATCTAGTTGTCTTTTTAGAGCAATTGATGAAACCTCCGTCAACCCCTCACCACATGTGATCTTAGTCTATATGACCTTGAACTACATCGAGTTCTGGATACCTTATTACATATCCCTAGATTCATACACACTAAATTATTTCATGTCACATTTCATTCAAATTATAATAAACTTCTCTTCAATATGAACTACACGGTCTCTTGGACATTTCATATTCAAGAAATAAACCCTCCTATCAAGGAGTCACACAGCCTTAGTGCCAATTCATGTTTCTCATTACCAATCACATGATATTATTCATTTGTCACATTATCAATTTTGAAATTTCAACACAATTTCCTTGTTCTAGAACAGGACCAATCTATAGATGATTCAACTTGAATCTCTTTGATCCATTGACTCATTTTTATTTTCAAAAGTACTAAAATACAAGTTATAATTGGGTTTCATAGGCAAGGATCAAAGGATTCAAATTATTCTTCTACACAATTTAGCTACGTAAGGTGGTCCTCAAAGTCATAGCTCAAATCATAATCCATTTACTACCAATCCAGTCAGATTCATACATTTCATTGGCAAACCACACAAAAGTTTATTACAATTACAACATTCATTCAAGTGCATTCAGTTAGGTGTCAATACTACATCCAATTAAATATGTACTACTCTAAATTTCAACATGTCCAGGCTATCAAACAAGCAATTTCAACAACATTTTATTCAGTACATCAGTCTCATCCAAAAACCAACAAATTTTCAATTCTAGTTCTCAGTCTTGTCATAATCAGAGTGGATCTTATGCAGATTAAAATTCTGCAGAAGAGTTAGCCTTTGATCTTTTGGTCAAATTTTCCTTCTTAACATTGCTAGAGGGTTTAGATAAATCAATTTGGTAGTTTTGTTAAAACATTAGGTCACTAATTCAAAGTAAGCTCTTCTCAAAATTTCAATCAACCAATTACAAAATATTGCAGCACAAAATTAACTCAAGCCAGATTTTCATAGTTTTACAGGTTTCTATCCAAATTGAGAATTTCATCACATACCATTTCATACCCTTCAATAGACCAAATCAGACATAAAATAACCAATTCTTTTAACTTGCACTCATTCACACAAAATTTAATATATATATATATATATATATATATATATATATTCCAATACATTAATTTCATCAACAAAATCTATTTCAGTTCAACATAGTAATAATTATCATAGAAATCAAAGAATTAATTTAACCCCCAATTGAACACTAGCACATCCCTACTCAAAGTCCTATCAGTTTGTAATCATCACTCTTGGAAACTGTTTTCATAAATTGAGGGTCAATGATTTAAGGTATACTCTCTCCAAGGTTTAACCAACCACATTCCAATTTATCACATCAGAACAAAATCATCAATTTAAGCCAGATTTCCAGTTCTACATGTTTGCATTCAATTTGGAATATTATCACATACTATATCATACACATCAATAGGCCAAATCATCACACGCATTACAATTTCCACATTATAACATATCAACATTCAATTAAACATCATAGCATAATTAATTTAAAGGAACATTTCAAAGCAACAAGCTTCCAAAATTACACACCAATACCTGAAATCTCAAACCTCCACAGTATGGAATGACCAAATCAAGCACAGATTTATCCTCAACTTAACCACAACTCAGAAACTTCATAGAATCATAGAACTAACTAGCTTCCCTTACCTTAAAGGGGTTCCTAAAACAATGTCCTGTCACTGCCTCTAAACAAAGTTCCAAGTGTTCTAATTTGCTTTGTGAGTGTCTGATCATCAAATCAAACACATTACTATGGACCCAACCTAACATGGAACCATATGGAAGCAAAAGAAAGTGCATGCATGGAGGTTCCAAAACGCTCAAAATAGTCACCCAACCTAACCTTTGCAAAATAGATCATTGAAAACTTATCCAAATGGAGATTTCAATCGGTCCAAAGTGTTCTACTCTTTAAGAGCTTCCTAGTTGTATGTCAGATCTTGAAAATGATAAGAAATGAGTGAGAGATCATAAAGGATTTAAAAAAAAGAAGTTTTAGAGAGATGGTAAAACTGAATAATAAAGAATTAAATTTTTAGTTTTCTATTTATATACTTGAAAACTTAACTAAACAATTTTCACCTTTTACCAAGGTCAATTTGTCCTTCTCACTTAACTACTCTTTATTAGGTCCTTACAATTTTTAATTATTTATTATTATTAAAAAACAACATTTATAATTAATTATGAAATATCTATAATCAATTATGAAATTATCAAAGATACAAATAAAAAAGAGTGAAGAATATATCTCACATATGTTATATATACGTATAAGAAAATAGGTAGAATTAAACACCACACGCATCAATACATACTTAGTCTCAAGCTTACTCCATTAACTCAAATTCATGCATGTGCTACCATCATACGAAACACACATGAATAGTCTAGTAGAACATGAACCGGATCAAAAGACCCTATCAATCCAATCTCACCAGAATGAGTCTAACAAGAGTCAATCGGGATAGTATAGCTTGGTCGTGATTGCCTTTCATTTCAATTCTCAAATGAGAAGTTTCCTACCCTAAAATCCCCAAGATCAAGGTAGAAGATCATAGAGACCCTCCTTCATAGATCGTATCTAACATCAAGAAAGTATGAATAAATGAAATATAATATGTACACACAAATGCATGATACATAAATGCATAACTCATCACTTATTTTGAATGACTTGGATTTCACCCTACTAAGTCGATGCTTAGATTTCTCAAAATACACAAATAACTCACAATTAAATTACAATTTCACTCTGCTAAGTCGAAGCTTAGATTATTTTAAAACACACAAATAACCCTTAATTAAATCACAACTCATTATATTAACACAAACTAATTGAGGGCTTATAGTTATCTCAAAGCAAACAAAATCCTATTGAGGCTCAAGGGTTGTCTCTCTACCCAAAATTCTCATAAGTACCCACATATGACACATTCTTCACTTTTCCTCTTACCTCGAATGATGATATATGACACCTTGAGATGTTACGTTATGCGACGCCTTGAGATGCTACGTGACACGTTGAGATATTACACTACACGACGCCTTGAGATGTTACGCTACATGACACCTTAAGATGTTATACTACGCGACGCCTTAAGATACTACGTTATGCAATGCCTTAAGATATTACTTTACATGACGCTTTGAGATGCTACGCTCCCAACTTCTCACATATCACCTTTAGTCGCCTCCTCTATGACATTTCCCAAACGTCGAAGTAAATATGGAATGAAAAATAAAAAATATTTAACACTTATTTATATAGATAGAGTTAGGCTTATGAAGATTAAATTCAACTAATAATATTTTTTAAAATATTAATCGTCTTACGTTATCTTTTTAGAATATCAACAATCCCGTATTATCTTTTTAAAATATTAATAACCTCACAATATATTTTTAAAATATTAATAACATCATGATTTCTTTTAAAATATTACTAACCTCACAATATCTCTTAAAATATTAATAATATATCAGTATCTTCTAAAATATTAATAATATCATAATATTTTTTAAAATATTAATAATCTCACAATATTTTTTAAAATATCACATTATTTATTTCTAACAACTATCTTTTCTCTAACCATCTAATTTTATTTTATTTTATAAAATATTTTATTTTATTTTCTAAACCCAATTAAATATTTTATTTAATAAAATAATTAAATTATATATATATATTATTTTTAAAAAAAATTGGATAAGAATCACTACTAATAATAAATTTGTCTTCCGATATAACTAGATCAAAATTCATAACACTGAAATAAAAATAAATTTACTTACAGAAATTAAAATTATTAAAAATAAACATAGAAGATTGATGAGAAATTAATAAATTCAAATCAACTCATACATACGAAAATTTTACGTAAATATTTGAGATATAAAATATATTAAAACAACAATTATAATATAGTGACGTTGTCTTTTAATGGATATATCAACCCACATCATATAAAAATAGAATTATAATATGAATAATAATTAAAATATATATCACTTCAATTTACCTTACGATATACAAAAAGTTGAATTTGTATAAATTCTTTTACCCACATATTATGTTAATTCAATTTCAATAAAAAAGAAGAATCAATCTTTTAAGTTTTGATTGATGTAAAATAGAAGGGTATTCCATAATTGAAGAAGTTTGTGGAGGGTCCAATTGAATGAAAAGGTTTTGATTGAATTTGAATTTATTTTTTTCGATTCTAGGGCCATGATAGCGTCTACAAAAATGATTTCATATTAATTGTTTTTGTGTCGTCATCTTTCCCAAACAAATGGAATTCATTATATGTGCCAAAAACATCAACTTCTTATTTCTCCTCATATAACCCTTTACTTAATATTATATTTATATATATATATATATATATATATATATATATATATATAAATAATAGATCCAAGCATTCATTATATCATTATATATTATTTATAAAATTATTATTATATATTTATTGTTTCCAACTTTAGTTTCTCGTTTAAATAAAATTAAATATTAAAAAATTGTATTTATCCTTTTTAAAATTATATTAAACCACACTCACATCCCTCTTGTCTTGATCTTCATTTTTCTTATGTTCTAAATAAAATGATATAAAAAAAAAGTTGAATTATGTTTAATTTTTATTTTGTAAAAATAAAATGGATAAATAATTTGTATTTTTTAAATATTTAAAAGAAAATTAAAATAATTCATAATTAGAATATCGATATAAAGGATAACGAGTGAGAGATGAAAAATTTTCAAAACATTTTCTTAAAATATGTTACTCATACTTTAAACACTATTCAATGTTTAGATAACAAGTTCAAAATAAAAAGAATAAGCATAAATATTTTTTATATTATTATTCGTGTCAATGTGAGACTATATCTAGTTTTCAATAATACATCAAATTTTACTAACAAATTATAATTGTAAATAAGTATTAGTTAATAATTTTGTCTAAGTCTTATTATAATATATGAGTATTCATAATATTTATGATTATGACTTTATGCACAACCTAATTATTTTTTATTCATTTTATAATTGTTCTTAATTTTGTACAACACAACACATGCATGTATTCTTTAAATAAAATAATTATTCTTTTACTTTGTATAATATACGAGTATTTTTTAAACACAATAGTCATTCTTAATTTTATACAATACATAAGTATTTTATTAAATAAAATTGTCACTTTTGATATTGTACAACACAAATATTCTCTCAATGATAATTTATTTTACACACAATAAAGGTATAGATGAGAAAAGAGTAATATTTACAATATTGAATTTTTTTTCTTTTTATATTTAGGTTTACTGTCTCAAGAGATGAATATAATGATTTAAATCATTAAAACTAAATAACTCTAAAATATGTATGAAATATAGAGTTTAATTCATTTTCAGAGGTACACCAATGGATGAGTAAAGTTAAAGTGTTTTATAACGTGCATTGTAACTCTTTTCTTATGTCAAAGTTATTTATCTTATATCGTTCTTGTTTTCCATATACATGATTTCAAGAAGATGGTTGTTGTGTTTGTAAGTAGTTTTGTGAAAGTTGTTATCTAGTGATTTTCTTCTTGAATTTTAATCTTTTATTTGATCTTTATTTGAGTTTTTAGTGTGTTGAAGAAGCTTTTAAAAAATATGCATTATTGCATTATTTTTTATAACTGATAAATATTAAATACTTAATCATTTTTTTCCCATAGTTTATTTATGCTTTTTATTTTAAGTAGAAAGTTTTTTCACATTTTTGTCCAAAACATCACTTTGTTGGTATAGTAGTGAATTGGTAGCATTGACACAACTAACTTTTCTTTTTTTCTCTTTTGAACACATCTTTCCATTTGAAAGATATTTCTTTTATCTTTGAACATTGAGCATGAACTTCCTTATAAGTCAAAAAAATCTTCACTCAAAAAAATAAACAGGTCAAATGTATTTAAGTTTTATATATAAAAATACTTAAAAAAAGATGGACATATAGATTATACAATAGATCACAATTTCTGATAAATTTAAACTCTTATCAAATATATCATGAACATATGCAAAGATATATATAGACAGACATAACATATTATATTATGTAAGTATAAAAGATGGTCAAACTTGATATAGCAAATTTATACAATTAAAAACATGTTAGATGATCAAAAGATGTAACAAATTGTTATTTTTCTTAAGATAATTTTTAAAACTTGTTTGCATTTAATCAATATATTTTAATAATTGAGGTTATCAAAGGTTGAATCTACTAACATTCATCTCCCTTCTATTTTTTAAAATGGACACTCACTTCCTTATCTATTTAATAAATGACACTAACCTCTCTTTTATCTTTAATAGAGTAACACTTTTTTTTTTAAAAATATCATATTAATTAAAATTTAAATATAAACTTATGAAACTTTTAAATTATTTTTTTAAAATATAAAAATAAATTTTTTTAATAAATATACTAAAGAAGGTGGATATCACTTTATTAAAAATATAAGGGGAATAAGTTTTATTTATTAAAAATACGAGGAAGATAAATATTTACTTAAAAGTTATAAAAAATATAAATGTTATTTTACCAAAAATATAAATGAGATAAGTATTTATTTAAAAATTAGAAGAAATGCGTTTGTTTGGGTAGCACATTTAAAAATTTATAAATATAATCTGATTATTTAAAATAATATAATTTTAAATTCACTTTAAAAAATTAGAATTTAATTTTTTTATAATATCTCCAATCTTATATTTATATTTTTTTATTTATATTCTCGTATTAACTCGATTAATATATTATTATTTAATTTTAATTAAAACATTGTCAATTTGGTTAGGATAAAGATTTTATAAAATATTATGAATTCAAATAAAAATAAAACTAGTTAATTTGATATATTATTTTAATAATATTAATTAAATTTATTATTGAAATTTTATTTCAAATGATAAAACTTTTAACCAACCTTAATTAATTGTTTTGATCAATATCAGTTAAGAATTTTTTTAATTTATTAAAATATCCATAAAAACATTTATAGTCAATCACATAAAAAATAATAATATATATACATCTATTTTTTAATATTGATGTGACATTTATAAAACATTATTTTACGTTTAGTATACATCAAAATTTAAATATGAGAAAAGTAATTTGTTTAAAAGATTTTCAGATAGTATATTATATTACGTTTAACGATTTATAAATGTTATATTTATATAAAAATAAATATGAATATATATTTAATATTTTCCAAAAAAAAATAACGAAATAGATTGTTACTTTTAGGTTTAGGCTATCTCTTCTATTATGCTTCTAGTGTCATATATGGAAGTTATTTTCCAATTTAATTTATAATAAGATAAAGTCTAAAAGTGGATTCTCTATCTACCTTAGTTCCTTTTAGCAACTTTATTTCTGGGCCAGCATTTCCTAACACTTTTTCAATAATTCCATTTTATTTATTTCAGCTTTTCGTCTACAAAATAATAGTATTCATACTTATTTCTCATGCCAAGGACGTACAATAATTAGTAGCGTTGAATAAAAAATTAATTATTTTTACAAATTAGAAAGAAAAACAGTTTAATAATTAAGTTTTTTTTTTCTTAAGATAGTTTACTTTGAAATGAAAATAAATGTTACTCTACTAGCCTTCACCAAAATTATATATAATTGGAAGACATTAAATATTTACGCCGTATTTTTGGTTAGGCTGACCATAACATATTCAACTGCACCTACCTAACAAATTAGAGGAGGAAATGAATAATAATGGCTTAAAGAGTAGGACTACGTATACTTTACAGTATATACCACTCTTCTCGTGAACATAAGACGTATAAATAATGTGGTATTATTAATATTACTGTTACTATATCTAACATCAATCACAACCTACTAATCTATCAACTATGCCAACTTTAATTGCGTTCCTCCTTTATTAATGCCACTACTTTCCTACAACCTTTGCTACAACAATTATGTTTTATCTTCATTTTTAATAATGTTTTATGCTACAATAAGTATTTCTCTCTCATGTTTGTGAAGAGAAAGAACACCACGAAACCCTTTCTCTCTCGTGTGTTTGTGGATTAGACAAGGAGATGGCACCACCAAGTATTTCTTTATGCACCCACAAACAACTTATCCACTATTCCATTTTCACATTCCAAACTTTTCGGAACGGTAAGTGAGAATTTCTTTATGAAAGTGTGAAACATTGACAAACTAATATTTGGAAGTAGGAAAAGTTATAAAAACATTTTTGAAAATGAAAGTTCATATCATAAATTAGCTATATTAAATTAACACCTATGCTTACATGGCAATGTGATAATTAAATTTATATGCATGGATTATATGTAATAGTTTAATCAATTGGATTTATGTTAAAGCTTTTTTTCTTTTTCTTTTTTAAATAGGGAAGAGGCAGGGATTTTGAATAAGGGGGGTAAAATTAACTATTTTATTTAGGTTTAGAATCTATATTTTATATATATTAAATGTGAATAATTATTTAAAATTCAAAAAGAATATTAATTATAAAATAATATAATTCAAATTTTATATAAATTTTATCTCAATCTTAATTTAAATTTGTTAATTTTATCAAAATTATATATTAAAATATTAATATTAATTTTTTATTTTAAATATTAATATGTATGGAATAAGTTAATGAATATTTTATATTATAAATTATTCAATAATATTTTCAATATTACTCGTTAAATATAAATTTGATAAAATAAATTTATTTTGTTAACTTTATTGAATTTCGACTTAATTTAAATAATATTCTATATAAAACTAGAATATTATAAAATATTAAAATAATTAAATAATAAATAAAAAAACTTATATTTATATTTCATATTCGAATATTACATAATATAATAATAATAATAATAATAATATATTATTATTATTATTATTATTATTATTATTATTATTATTATTATTATTAAATAATAATAATAATAATAGTATAATAGTAACAAAAAAAATTCTTAACTTATCTTTTTATTATAAGAAAAATAGTATAAGTATTATTTTATTTTTAATATTTTATAATCTTATTAAATAATATATATATATATATAAGATTATATATTTATTATTTTAAATTAGATAAATTTAATTTTAACTTAATTTATATATAATTTTTGTATAATTTCATATGAGATACAATTTAAATATATTAGATTAAAAATTATTAATAAAATATTAATAAACTTTTATTTTATTATAAATGTAAAATATGAATAATTTGGTTCGTTAAAAAAATGAAAATATTATTAACATTATTAATATATAATTTAATAATGTGAGTTAGATAGAAAATTGGTTTGAAATCTTATAAAATGTTCTTAGTGGTTTTGGATTTTGTTTATAACTATTACTATATGGAATCATTCAGAATTTTGTTTGATAATTATATGGTAATATACATATCATGCAATTTTGTTGTTAGATGCACAATTACAACTTTAAGATCCTCTATAAGAATTTTTAATTTTAACTATAGTTAAATAAATATAATCATTTTATAAATATAATAAATAATATCATCTTATACACTTTCATATATTTATTTGGTTAGAATAATAAAAATAATAACAAGTCTTGAAAAAGTATAAAAAAGAAGTCAACTTTCACTTTCATAGACAATATGTCACCAAGGCATAAGTGTTAACTTTAACAAATCAAATTAATAGCAAAACCAAATTGAGAAATTTGTTTACTTTAAAGGATATTTCTATAATTTTTATACTTCTAGGGATCAGATTGAAAACGCACCATTTTTTCTAGAACAAAATGCCATTTACTTATTTTTAGAATGTAAAAGGGAGATGCATGAAGAGTTTTTTTTTTCACGTAAATAAAGAGGACATATTTTTTTGAATATTTGTTATTTTGGTTTTTACTTGAAAAACCCAATCAGGAACCGCCACGTGTCTAAAACAGGCTGAAATTCAACCCCTTCCCGCTCAAGTTGATTCCAGAAGCTTCTTTGTCGCTTCCAATTTGGTTCAGTTGCTCAAGTTGATTTCAGAAGCTTCCTAACGAAACCAGTTCAACAGAATTTACAAATAAAACATATAGTAATGTTCCCTCTTCCCGGTTCAGGCCACCTCCTTTCGGTTTCCATGACTAGGGGGGCTTATGTACCGGATAGGTATCGGCCTGCCCTTAATCAACCACTTCTCGGACAGTGGCCGATAGGGTGTCGTCCTCAACCGATGTCATCTCGGCGTATTCTAACTGAAGCCCACTAAGCGTAATTCTCGCGTAGTGGATAGTCAGTTACTACCTACTCAAGTATTATGTTACCCTCTTTTTCTCTTATAAATTGAGATCAGGTAACCAGGTAAATTCTCTCCATTCGGTTCACAACCGGCCAAGATACTAGAAGAGTTGAAGACGTCCAAGAGATACTCGGCTCTTGTAAGTACAAAAATAAAGGAAGAAAAAGAAAGATAACAAATTAAAAATAGGTTAGGAAAGAATTAATATAGAAAAATAAACTTATATTAGACTAAAATGCTTAAAATTTTTATTATAAAGGATTAATATATAAATAAAAACATTTTAAAAATTAAATAAATAAAGTATTATATGAAAATTCAATATTAGATTATATATTATTTAAGTATTGAGTGAATGATTTATTATTTATTTTTAAACGATAATCAAATAAATTTAAAATACTTAGAAGTATTATCTTTATTTAGATGGAATGTTGAGTAGAGTTAAGTGTATTTATTACTATAAATACTTTTTAATATTATTGAACATAGTATTTTATGTTCTGTTTTCAATATTTAGTTTGTTTACAAAAGTTAAGACAAAATGTTGAATTAAAAACAATAGAAAAGCACTATCTAAGTAGAAAAAACATATTTTTCACCACAATCAATCCTTTGTGTACAATTAAAGATAGTATATAAGATAGAAAACTTGTATTTTCTTATAAAAGAGGCGTTAAAAATATATGAAATTTCATTTAATACACTTTGATTTGTATTTTTTATCATCGTCAAATTTTAGATGATATCCTTTAAAAGATATTTTCAACATTTTGCAACAACTACATTTTGGAAATATATATATATAATTTTGCAAAACTAAAAAATAATTATAATTTATGTAACAAATCCTTCTTTAAAATTAAGTTTTGTTAAAGATGTATTTTTATTCTCTTTCTTATTATATGTGTACTTTATACTATTTAGATTTATGATTTAAAATTTAAGTCAACATGTAGAGGTAGATGAATAAATTGAAAACTACATAATACAATATTATTTATATATAACAAATCATAAGAAATTAAAATATTTTATAAATAACTTTAAAAAAATTATGAACTTTTTTAAAGAATTAACCTCTATTTTCATCTTTAATATAAAGCAAATAAAATATATTATTTTATTTTAAAAAAAATTATTTAGTTGAATCATAATGAATGAAAATCTAATAATTTCTATAAAATTTATTGATAATAATAAAGAATCTAATATTGAAAATATTTATTTAATAAATAATAATAATAATATTAACGATGATGATAATTGAATTAATAATTATGTTTAATTTTTTAATGTTTATATTTAAATAATTTTTTTTTCTTTTTTAATATATATAATATTTGTGATAATTTTTTTTTTTTTTCATTATTATAAATAATATTTGTAACAAATTAAAAAATAATTATAATATTTTAAATAATAAAAAATTTAAAACCAGTCACAAATAATATATAAATAGTGATGATGTAATGAACTAAAAATGTTATTAAAATTGTTTATAATATCTCAATATATATAAAAATATTAATTTTATTATATTGTTTGGCTATATATATATATATATGAATAAAGTTTAAAATGGTTCACAAAATATCATTAACTCCCCTATATCAGCCCTAATCTACTACTTTTCAACTGATGAACTCTTTCCAGACCTGATACTTACTTCTATGCAAAGTATATGAACAATCACATCTAAGTGTAAGGGTCTATCTAAGGCTTTACACATAAAAAAAATCACACATCCCAAACAAGAATGACGCATTCCTGAAGATTGTATGAATATCGGACATCTAAGACTAGCATTTGATGTTTCAAAAACAGGAACATGGGTTTTATCACGATTGAATAACTGAGTATGTTTCACCTCAGCGCCATCCCCTTGCTACTCACAACAAACATCACATCAGGGTAGCCCCATCTAGTTGCTTCCTTAAGTAATTGACGAGACTTCGATTGATCACTCACCACATGTGGTCTCAATCTACATGACATTGATCCAAATTGAGGTTTGGATACCTTATACCATATCCTTAGATCCATACACACTAAGTTACTATATACTACACTCCATTAAAATTCATAACTCTCTCTTCAGACGTACACGGCCTTATGCCCACTTTCATGCTCATCAATCTCATATCACTTCACATTTATCATCATTCAACATAATATACATGAAATCTCACCCTTAGCACCTTCACTTAAGAGAGGTAAGCACTGAGCAAAATCTAAGTTCGCTCAGCGGATTAGGTCCAGAGGACAATCCCAAAATTGAGACCAATTCGCTCAGCACGGTGTTAATGCACTCAGTGCAGCGAAATTTGCTTAGTGGATCTTGTTGAACTCAATAGATTAAAACCCAAGAGTACTCCTAGCCCCTGGAGCCCAATCCGCTTAGTGTACAAGGCCTGCACTCAACAAATTTTATGCAGCACAAATTATATAGAAAAGGGTAACTCCCTAGTAGACCTAAATTCTAAACTTCAATTGAAATCTAAACATTGTACCAGTTCAAAAATCACTTCTATCACACTTATTTGACAAAATAATGGGTCTAAAAAGGTAAATTAACCTTTTCACACTATAACATATTCCACTTCTACAAACAATATCAGATTTTAGATTATATTTCTTAATACACACACAAACTTGTCCTCAATTAGAAATCAATTCATCAATTAAATCACTCCAATATCATCAATAAAATCATTCAAGACAACCAAATTTCAGTTCAAACACATCATCGTTCATCATAGACCTATATTTTAGAAATCAATTTCAATTTAACATTTACACAACTCAACTCAAACCCTAACATTTTATACTCACCCAATCTGGAAAATTGGATTTCTCTTCCCAAATCTAATCACAATCTTAGGAAATTACATAGAATCTTTAGTAATTAATTAGCTTCTCTTACCTCAAATAGATTTTCGAAACAACTTGTAATCTTCTTCCATGATCAAACTTCCAAAATGCTTCAAAGTACTTTATGAGTGCCTAAACAACAAATCTAACTCATTACCATGAAATTCCTCTTGCATAGAGCAAATTAAAGCCAAGAAGAATCACATGCAAGGAGGGTTTCCCAAAACAACTACTAACCCTAACCCTTAGGGCAAAATAGAACACAAAAAACTTACCCAAACAGAGATTTCAATCGGTCTAAAGTTCTCTACTTTCCAAAAGCTTCACAATGGTGTACTTAGATCTTGAAAGTGATAAAGGAAGAGGAAGAAAAATTAGAGAGAAAGTAGATAATTTATAGGAAAAAGAATTTTAGAGATAGTGGATTTAGAAGTAATAAAGATTGAAAGGTTAAGTTTTTTTAATTTATAACTCTTTTTAAAACTTTATTAAACAGTTTTACCCTTAACTACTTAAGTCATTAATTTATTAGAATTAACTGGGTCCTTATAGATGAAATCTATATCTAATACTTAATTTATAATATTTTTTAATTTATTTAAGAATTTTTAAAAGTATGAAAATGCTATTATTTAAAGAATATTTGAGAAATTGTTTTGAAAAAAAATAATATTTAAATGTTTATTGCGAATAATATCTGTGATGTAAGTTTATATATTAGTGAAATTTTAAAATTTTAAAAAATTGTAGTTTTTGAGATGAATTAATATAAAAATATTTTATTTTTATTTGTTTTAGAAAAGATTTTTATTATTTAAAATATCTTTTATAGAAAAATATTAAATGAAAATAATTCTTAAAAAAATTACATTCTTGAATTAGATAAAAAAAATAAAATAAATTTTACCAATAAAATTTAGACTCTTACTATTAACTAATTAGAATGTGAATGAAATTTGTTGATTGATGTTATTTGATGAATATAAATTATATGTATAACTCTTGGTTACATGGTGTTGAAGTTTCATGAAGTTCGATCCTAACATTTTTAATTACTTGTTGATTAATTTTTTCAGAGAATATTTTGTAATTTTATCTTACATTTTGTATTTCTTTTTCACAATTACCTTCCATTTATAAAGCTAATTTTTGTTTTCCATAGTTAGTAAATTTTGCTAAGTATTATACAAATTCCTTAATAAATCAATACGACTTGATAAGTTTACCGAATATGTAACACAAAACTCTTGCCCCTTCTATACAATATATTCTATTTTTCTCTCAATTTTTAACGACTAAAATATCAAGAACATAGTTATATTAAATATTTTTAAAATATTTTAATTATTATAATGGTGTTACCTTCACAAAATTACTCTACCCTCTCATATAAAATACATACATATGTTCTCTAAAATTGAGGATTGAATTGGATTTAATAAAATCTATTATCCGAAAGGGTATGGAAAATAAAAAATTTAGGAAGTGTTTAACTTATGTGCTTTTCTTTATCTTTATTTTTTATAAAACATATATGAATAATAAATTCAAAACATATTATATTAATAGATAGGTAGAGTTAGTTCATGGAATTTTTTTTTAACATCAAAACTTAATATTTAAGCTAATGAATAATGAATTTAATTGAATTCAAACACTTAAAGTATCTAATCTAAAATATTTGAATTGGATTAAATTGATCTAGGTTTATGGATATTCTTATTGTACTATAAGAAAAATAAAAAGCATTGTCAACAATGTTTAAGTGCTTCATTTTGCTGCCGAAATTTCAGTTTAATTTTTAGTCAAGCATTGAGTGGGACATCTCACATTTATAGTCTTCTCGAAGGGTCAGTTAAGTCTTTTTCTTCTTCTTTTTTTTCTTTTTCATATTTCATCAATGCTATGATTTTGACTACGTCTATTCAGTTCTCTCTTTAATTAATTGTGCTTAAGTTCCTCATATTTTACTTAATCTACGACTTTGCTCTTCTTAATTTTTAATTTTAATTAATTTCATTTAATTCTTATAATTTGCAATCACTGTAACATTTCATCCAATAATTAATATAAAAACTTGTGATGTATAATTGATTTTAGAAAAGGTTAGACTAAATTGTAATTTGGGTCCATGTTAAAAAACTCTTCATATTTATTTTTTATTTCTTTATTTTTATACTCTCTATTTTAGAAATTTTCCAATTTTAATTCAATGTTCAATTTTAGACGTTTTATTTATTTATTTATTTTGCTCCAATTTTTAAGTCCAATGTTTACGGACCATAAAATATATTTTAATAAATTAAAATAAATAAAAAAAGAATATGAAAAATTGAGAATTACACCAAAGATTTTATAAAATTTATAGATTAAAAATTTCAAATCAAGAACATTTTGGGAATCAAAAATGTAATTTAGCCAACCAATCATAAAGAAAATATTAAATAAAATAATTTATAAGATGCAAGGAAACCTACATTTATTTCATTATTTATATTACACTTTTATTCTGTTTTCTTATTAATCATTGAATGAATTTTTGGGATGAAAGATTAAATTTAAAGAATTGCAAAGTTATTATGAGAATAAATATGAACAATTAAATTAAAGAGACCTAAAGTACATATAGGTTAAGTAGGAACCCAAACAATGTAACTAGACCTACATATACTCTCTCTCTATATATATATATATATCTATCTCTATCTTTCTCTCTCTCTCTCTCTTTATATATTGTGAACATTATTATCATTTCATAATTACAAGGCAGTGAAATAAATGAGAACAATTATTGAGGATGGTGCAGAAACAAAATAAGTGTTTAGGTGACGCATTTTAGAAGACAATGCATTGAATCAAAGGGAAAAGCAATGAAGTTTGTAAATAAACAAGGGTGATGTAGAATTACAGTCTCCGGTGGCAGAAAATGATGGCTATCTGCAAAGATAGATGACTGCTAAAAAGGTATAAAGTGGGTCACTCATGCATCTACATCTCACATACTCTTCTTCTTCCATTTTAATTATAATGAACAATGCACAGTGCACACCAACAAATGACAACATTTAATTAACATCAAATGACAAGTGTCAATCTCTTTGATAAACATCATTCAGTGTCAAACATTCAACTGTTCCTTTTTAGAATCCATGAAACCAGCATCATCCAAGGTGGACTATAAAACTCCACTGGCAGAGACCCTTCTGTCACCACCACCTATAGTTTCTTACTTTACACTTTCTTAGCTTCAACAACACCATTTCTTCAACATGGCCTCTCTCAGATTTTGCTTCTTAGCTTTTTTCATTGTTTTCTCACTTCACACCATTGCTGAGGTCCAAGCTACCAGAAAACTCTTGGCTCCAAGCATTCCTGAGTTTGGCAACCTTCCAAGGTTTAAACTTCCCCCAATCCAATGGCCTGAGTACAGGTTGCCTCCATTTCTCAGACCTAACTACCCTCCAATTCCTCCAAGCTACTACTTTTACACTCCACCTGCAACCTCAGCCACAACCAAAACCAAAACTGAAACCAAAACCAAAACTTCTTCCAACCCTTGAGGACATTCATACAATTTGATATCTTCATATTGTTCTTATTTTAGCAGTAAAATAAAGGTTCATGGCCATGCACAAGCTTTCTCACCATCTTTATTTACTTTCTGCTTTAATTTGTATTCCTTGTCGATCCCCTCATTTAATTCCATGTTTTATGTTCACACTGTTTGGTGGTGTATGAATGAAGAAAATGTACTTGCTTCTTTAATATTACTGGAAATATATCATGACTCACGAGAGTTTTTTCTATTCAAATCGAGGTTTTATTATGATTCTGGTCGCGAGATGTTGTGATTATTACAAGCATTGCCACTGCTAATTCTGGTATAAAATTGTTTTGTGTATACTTGAAATAAATAATTCACCAATATCGAACACCACAATATTTATTTCACCATTGATACTTAAAAGTTAGATTAGAATATGAAATTTAAACTTTTTTACTTTTTTTCGAAAAAATAAAAATAGAATATTATCACCATTAAATTCGTAATGGGGTCACGGAAAATAATTAAAAAATAATAATTAAATCATTACTAATATTTATTAGAAAAAATATTATTTAAAAAAAATTATTTTAAATTTTTAATTATATAGATCTTAAAAAAAGTATCAACATTTTAAGTTTGATAATGGATTATATATTATTTATATTTTAAAATATTTATCTCACATGTAATTAAAATATTAATTTAATTTTTACAGATGTATACTTATTATATAATTTAAAAATATTATTACATTGAAAATATTTATATTGAAGTAATTTTTTGTTTGTACGTATTATTAGATATAATGAAAAATTAAAGTTGTATAATATTTTAGAATAAAAATGATTAACATTTTTTTAATTATATCAACTCATGCATCTTAAAATAAACAATTAACAGTATTTAACTGAGAAAAAAATTTATTTGGCTTGAGAAAAAAAATTTCAACTGAACAACTCCCATTATTTTTGAAGAATAGAAATAGTTTGAATATACATAATTTTGATCTCATTATTTAATATTATCTTATTTTTTAAAAAAAAAAGTATTTAATATTGATAGCAATATGTTTGATGTTCTCTAAATTGAAAAGCAAATGGACTGGGCTGGGCTCATGCACAAAATGAAACATTCATGGACAATCCAAACAAAGCCCATGCCAAATTGGAACTAATTAAAAAAAAAAAGGAGAAAATTTGATGGTTTTTGTAAATTTTTCTTCATAGATTTCTTTTTATAAATATTAAATCTGTAATTTATTATTCATAAATGAATTACTTCCGGATCAAACCCATAAAAAAATTGTCAGAAAAATATATATAAAAACAAATCTACATTTTAAGTTAGAAATGGTTAAAAAATAAATAATTTATCAAAAACTTACATATGTGGCTGCTGGGATTCGAGCCCAGGTCTCCACGGCCACAACGTGGAATTCTTACCACTAAACTACAGCCACTTCATGATTTCGATTTCATATTTATTTTATTTTTCTAAATACAAAATTATGAATATACTAAATTTTCTGACTTTTAAACCTAAGGCAACGCAATGCCACTTTTCAATATATAGAAAAGACCTGAAATCAAAATCACTTGTATTTCACCCACACCCCCATATTACACATAGGTTAAACTCAATGATTTAATTTTATAATAAAAAAATTTTATATTAGTTTTTTTTTTTATTTAGCTTTACGTTTCTATTATAATTTTTTTCTTCCATATATATATTTATTGTGTTTTATCTTTCATATATATATATATATAATAAATAATATTCACTATTCATTCCTTTTAATTTTCTTACTTTTCTCCTATTTTTTCTCTTTTTTTCAACAATTAATAATAAGTTATCTATTAATATAATTATATTTTGTCTTAATGTATGATTAAAGATGATTATAAATTTGAGGTTACAAAATCTAATAATAATGATAAGGACAAATAAATTCATAAGATTACAAGTAAAAAAAAGTTATAATTCATACACTTTTGTTTTAAATAAAAAAAATATTAAGATAATGGAGTGGGAGATTGAATATGTGTTATTAGATTTATTAATATATACATCATAGATTTTTTTTATTACTTATAGGTAAATTAAATATTTGTCTCGTGACATTCGATATTATTCTCATATCTTATTTTATTAGTCTCATAAAATATATATTAAAAAAATATTTTTAATTATGGTTTAATTTCGTTGTATAATTTCATAATATGAAACATTATCGATAAATATGACATAATTCATGAGTTTAAGTATTTTGTATGTTTAGGATTTTAAAATATTTCACCAAATAATAATATCATACAATAAAATAGATTAAATTAGTAAAATAAATAAATAAAAAGTTGATTTTATAGAATTAAGTTAAACATATACTTATTACTAATTTTTTAAGATAGTATCAAAGCTTTTCCTTATCTTACTATTTAACTATTATTAGATAATTTTCTTAATATATTTAGTTTTAAATGTGAGGCGTGAGTTACAATCACTCCTATCCTTGATATAAGAAAGTATTATAAATCTATATAATAAGTGGAATGTAAATATTATCTTATAAACTGATTTTATAAAATTAAATTAAATTCATATTCACTTTCTAATAATACCACTACTATATCTTGAGATATATAAACAAAATAACTAAAGACTTACACGGTAGGGTTGAGATAATATACACCCAACTTATTTTAAATTTTAAGGATTCATTTTATAAATGAAGTACTACTAAATAAAAAATTGTATAACATAATAATATAAGTTAAGATGTAGAATAGAATTTTATTTTTCTATCCGTTTCTTAATTATTAAACAACTTAAACTTAAAAATATAGAAATTATTATTATTATTATTATTATAATATATATATATATATATTAATTTACTAGAAAAAAAAAGGAATTTGTAAGAATTAAAATTTAATATACTGGCATATTAAAATGTTTGTACTTCTAAATTTAACATTTAAGAACTTTTTGCTATTAGATTGATCTATCTCAAATCCATAACTTTAAAAATTGGTCAGATGTTCATTTTAAATGGTGTGGTTGTGCAAATTAGTCGTGGAAAGTGCTCTCATATACAAATTGTATTAAAATTTCTCTCTTAGAGGTATGAGTATGCCCAAGTGAATATAAGAGACACATCAATCAATCCACTTGAATATATGGATACATGTTCTTTTAAAAATCATTTAAAAAATATTAAAAAATCATATTCTTCCAATGTTCATATTCTAATCTCTAAATTCAATACTCTCTTTCACTTTATTTTAACATCCAATCTGGTATTATAATATCTAGAAAAACATATTATCAATAATAGTCTATAATAATTTTTTATTCTATAAAAACTAATTCAAAAACTCATCTTTAATAATAATATGAAAAATTATCATAACTCAACATCCTATTCATATTTAATAAAGTCTTTGTAAATTTAACATTCATCATTAAATTATCTTTTCTCATTAAGTTTTCTAACTTATGGTATTATTTTAATATTTAAAATAAATATTTTACCTAACTTTAAATTTTTTATTTAATTCTTTTATCTTTACAAAACTAAAGATTTTATAACTCCTAAAATACTTAATTCACATACCAATTACAAATCTAGACTAATATAGATTTATATTTAAGTTAAAATTCCCACATAAAAAAAATTTGAATCTCCATGTAAGTAAATAGCTAATGTAAGTAAATACCTAAGAGAACAAAGAAAATTATAGAAAAAAGAACTTACTCTGAATAAGATTTTCATTGGTAGAATTTACTCTATTTTGTTAGTAACATTGGGTGGGTTTATATCTTAGAAAAGTGAGAAATAGAGTGAAAAAAAGGTAAAAAAAAAAAAATTCTAAAAAGATGATCAATTTATATTCATATTTTAAGATTGATGATTATAATAAATTTCATATTATATTTTAAATTATTATTAAAAATAAAATAAAAATTATTTATATATATTAAAAATTTTCATATTATATATAAAAAAAGAGAAGAGATCTATTTAAGTATTTATTTTTCACATTCATTTTTTTTAAAATTAATAATTTAAAATAATAATTCATCTTAAATTACAAAAAAAATAAAAAATAAAAAAATAAGTAAACACATGTACTTATTTATATTAGTTTAGTTTAGTTAAATTTTATTTTAATCTCTTTTTAAGAAATTTTTAAAAAAATTTATAATAAATAATAATTACATAAATTTTAGTTACTTAACGAGTACACTGCATTACTATTTATAAACTATTTTAATCCTCTCCTAGAAATAAATATTTTTTAATCACTAAAATACTCTTAACTTATAAATAAAAAATATTTAAAAAATTAAAAACTATTAAAGATGAGATATATTCTTTGTTGAAAAGAGATAATAAATTTTATAAGAAAATATTATAATATAATTATATATTTTTTTCAAAGAAATTTTTTACGTATAAACTATGTAAGATATAAATAAAAAAAATGCAAAAAATCGTGCAAAGAATTAAGTATGATATAATAATTTTTTTTTCTTTTTATAAAAAAAACTTGTCTTTTTTTATAGACAGAGTTTTAAATAGTTAGAGATTTTGATATAATTTTTTTTCTTTTTTAACTTTGTCAAATTCTTTTAAACAGGTAAGGTGTTAAATACAGAAGACTTTATAAAAAAATATATAATTTTCATTATATTTCTCTAAAATTTTATAACTTAAATTACTTAATGTAATCATTTGATTATTCTAAATATCTTTAAAATATATTAAGTATTAAAAAATTATAAATATAAAGAATGCATAATATTTTTTAGAATCTAATTAAATATTGTATATTTAAATTTATTTACAAAGGTTTTAAAAAAAATATTTACTGTCTAAATCTAATCACAGTTAAATTAAATTATCAATTTCAAGATTTAATCTTATTTAGTGTAGTAATAGATGGATTAATCTATCTATCTATTCTCTCTCTCTATATATATATTGTCTCTCTCTCTCTCTCTATATATATATATAATATCAATTTAGGGTCTATAATATATAGATTAATATACACTATTTTTTTTTGGAAGTACCTAAATTAGGATTTGGGCCGATTACTTTATGCACTTTAATAATTTTTTCTTGAACTTTTTTTAACTTTATGGATTGACTAATGCGGAATATAAAATTACATTTTAAGTGTGATTTTTTTTTTGTCTGTAGTATTAAATTATCAATTGTGTAATTCTCATATTTTATTTTACGAAAATTAGTTTTTCATTTTAAATTTTGTCTAAAAAAACCAAAACTTACACCAAGACATCTTTAAAATTCCAATTTTCACTTGAAAACATTTTTTTTTCTTTTTTATTCTGTCTATTTATATAATTAATTTACATCCATTAAATATTTTTTTTTTAAAATGTTCACAGATTTTATTTGCAATTGATTATTAAAAATGTCAGAAATCTGAATCCAAATCTAATTAACTAGAGCATTAAAATACTTATGAGAATAAATTAGAGAGGTAGGGAAGTGGGGAACGGCAACTCCCAGCCCCAAGCACAAAAGCATTGCTAGCGACAACGGGAACGCTGCATAATTTCCTTCCCAACTTTCGCATATCTGTAAGATTCCAACCTTCATTTCTAGTTTCATCTTTTTCTTTCTAACTTTCCCTCAATGCCGCAGTATTCTTCTGTTCTTGGAAACAAGAATGAAATTTAAAAAAAATAAAAATCATTCAAGATATTTGCAATTCATTTGTGGATTTTTTATGATAATTGAATACCAATAAGGCTTTTCAGATGTCAGTAGCTATGTCTGCCACTTGATTGAACTTTTGTTTTTTTTTTCTTTTTTTTTTGTGTCTTTATACATATGTATGTATCTATCATTCCTATGAAGGTGGTATTATATCTCTGTCTTGACAAATAAATATTCTGTTCTTTTTAGGTGGATTCATGAAGTTTCAAATGAAACTGAATATCTGATTTTCTAAACTTTATAGGAAAATGCAATTGTTTGGTGTGTATACTATATAAATTTTAATTTACTTTATAGTTAGTATGATGATTGGATTGCAATCCATGTGACTTTGCAGGGGCTTATAATTTTGCTCCAGTAGGATGGGGAGTGTTACTGAAGAGAAGTTGAGGTTTTGTATAGACAGAGGGGGCACATTTACTGATGTGTATGCAGAAATCCCGGGTCGGTCTGATGGCCAAGTTTTGAAGCTTCTGTCAGTTGACCCTTTGAACTATGATGATGCACCGGTGGAAGGGATTCGGAGGATTCTTGAAGAGTTCATTGGTGAGAAAATTCCACGCAACTCGAAGATACCCACTGATAAGATTGAGTGGATAAGGATGGGTACAACTGTGGCAACAAATGCACTTCTGGAGCGCAAGGGAGAAAGGATTGCTGTGTGTGTGACTCAAGGCTTTCGTGATTTACTCCAGATTGGTAACCAGGCTCGCCCCAGCATATTTGACCTTACTGTGTCAAAGCCTTCAAATCTCTATGAAGAAGTTGTAGAGGTCGAAGAGAGAGTTCAGCTTGTTCAGTCTGAGGGAGAAGAAGAAAAGCAGGGTGCTTCTTCATTGCTGGTTAAAGGAATTTCTGGTGAGCTTGTTAGGATTGTGAAGCCTCTTAACGAAGAAGCATTGAAGCCTGTACTGAAAAGGTTATTGGAGAAAGGAATTAGTTGTTTGGCTGTTTTTCTGATGCATTCATACACTTATCCACAGCATGAACAACAGGTTGAGAAGTTAGCTTTGAGTCTGGGATTCAGACATGTTTCTATATCATCTGCTCTGAGTCCCATGGTCCGTGCTGTTCCTCGTGGTCTAACAGCTAGTGTAGATGCTTATCTGACCCCAGTTATTAAAGAATATCTATCAGGATTCATCTCCAAATTTGATGAGGGAATTGGAAAGTTGAATGTTTTGTTCATGCAATCAGATGGAGGACTAGCTCCTGAGAGTTCCTTCTCAGGGCACAAAGCAATTTTGTCTGGCCCTGCTGGAGGAGTTGTTGGTTACTCGCAAACTCTTTTTGGACTTGAAACAGATAGACCATTAATTGGGTTTGATATGGGAGGAACATCTACAGATGTGAGTCGATATGCTGGTAGTTATGAGCAAGTGTTGGAAACCCAAATTGCTGGTACCATCATTCAAGCACCTCAGCTTGACATAAACACTGTAGCTGCTGGCGGTGGTTCAAAGTTGAAGTTCCAATTTGGTGCCTTTCAAGCTGGACCAGAATCAGTTGGAGCACACCCTGGTCCTGTATGTTACCGGAAAGGAGGAGAGTTGGCAATTACTGATGCTAACCTAATTCTCGGATATGTAATTCCTGATTATTTCCCTTCTATATTTGGGCCAAATGAAGATCAGCCTCTTGATGTCAAGTCAACCAGAGGAGAGTTTGAGGAGCTTGCTAGGCAAATAAATTCTTACCGAAGGAATCAGGATCCATCTTCAAAAGACATGACGGTGGAAGAAATTGCACTTGGGTTTGTGGATGTTGCTAACGAGACAATGTGTCGTCCAATAAGGCAGTTGACTGAAATGAAGGGCCATGAGACAAAGAACCATTCACTTGCATGCTTTGGAGGTGCTGGACCTCAGCATGCTTGTGCTATTGCTAGGTCGTTAGGTATGAAAGAAGTGCTCATTCACAAATTTTGTGGGATCTTAAGTGCATATGGAATGGGATTGGCAAATGTTGTAGAAGAGGCACAAGAGCCTTATTCTGCAGTATATGGAGCTGAATCTATTATTGAGGTCTCACAACGAGAATCTGTTTTACTGAGACAGGTAAAGCAGAAGTTGAAAAATCAAGCATTTAAAGAGGAAAATATTTCAACAGAGACATATTTAAACTTGAGATATGAAGGTACAGACACTGCCATCATGGTCAAAAGACAAATAGCTGAAGATGAGCAATCATATGATTATGCCACTGAGTTTGAGAGGTTGTTTCATCAGGAGTATGGTTTTAAAATCCAGAACAGAAATATTTTGATCTGTGATGTTAGAGTTCGTGGTATAGGAGTTACCAATATATTGAGGCCGCAGGCTATAGAACCTGCCTCTGGCAGTCCCATAGTTGAAGGCTACTATAAGGTTTACTTTGGGAATGGTTGGCAGGAAACACCTCTCTATAAGCTTGAAAAGCTGGGGTATGGCCATATGATGTCTGGGCCAGCAATAGTCATGAATGGCAACAGTACTGTGATTGTAGAACCCAACTGTAGAGCCATCATAACCAAATATGCAAATATCAAGATTGCAATAGATTCCCCTTTAACCAGTGTTAAAATATCAGATAAAGTTGCAGATGTTGTACAACTCTCCATCTTCAATCACAGATTTATGGGTATAGCTGAGCAGATGGGAAGGACACTGCAAAGAACTTCCATTTCAACAAATATCAAAGAACGACTTGATTTTTCCTGTGCTCTATTTGACCCTATTGGGGGCCTAGTTGCAAATGCACCTCATGTTCCTGTCCATCTAGGTGCTATGTCTAGTACAGTTCGGTGGCAGCTCAGTTACTGGGGTGACAATTTAAGTGAAGGGGATGTTTTGGTTACTAACCATCCATCAGCTGGAGGTAGCCATCTTCCTGATATAACTGTTATTACACCTGTTTTCTTCAATGGGAACTTGGTGTTTTTTGTGGCAAATAGAGGGCATCATGCAGAGATCGGGGGTACTACTCCTGGAAGCATGCCTCCATTTTCAAAGTCCATATTGGAGGAAGGAGCTGCCATTAAGGCATTTAAGCTTGTGGAAAAAGGCGTCTTTCAAGAAGAGGGAATCATTAAGCTTCTGCAGTTCCCAAGCACTGATGGTCAGGGAAATAAGATCCCAGGATCTCGCAGGATTCAAGATAACTTATCAGATCTGCGAGCTCAAGTAGCAGCAAATCAAAGAGGAATTACTCTAGTTCAAGAGCTCATTGAGCAGTATGGTCTGGAAACTGTTCAGGCTTACATGAATTACGTACAGATGAATGCAGAAGCAGCAGTAAGAGAGATGCTGAAGTCTGTTGGTCATAGAATTTCATCCAAGTCAAATGAACTTGCGACTATTGAAGAAGAGGACTACATGGATGATGGATCCATTATTCATTTGAAACTGAGCATTGACTCTAGTAAAGGAGAAGCAGTTTTCGACTTTACTGGGACAAGTGCTGAAGTTTATGGTAATTGGAATGCACCAGAAGCTGTAACATCTGCCGCTGTCATATACTGTCTCCGCTGTTTAGTGAACGTTGATATTCCTCTCAATCAAGGTTGTTTGGCTCCAGTGAAGATTCTTATCCCAGAGGGTTCATTTCTCTCTCCTAGTGATACTGCTGCTGTAGTAGGAGGTAATGTCCTTACATCTCAGAGGATAACTGATGTTATATTCACTGCTTTTCAAGCATCTGCTTGTTCACAGGGATGTATGAATAATTTTACATTTGGAGATGATACTTTTGGTTACTATGAAACCATTGGAGGTGGAAGTGGGGCTGGTCCTACATGGGATGGGACTAGTGGGGTACAGTGCCACATGACAAATACAAGAATGACTGATCCTGAGATATTTGAGCAAAGATATCCAGTAATTCTGCATAAGTTTGGACTTAGAGAAAACAGTGGTGGAGATGGATTTCATAAAGGTGGGGATGGTCTTGTTAGAGAAATAGAGTTTAGGCGCCAAGTAATTGTTAGCATTCTTTCTGAGAGGCGTGTCCATGCACCAAGAGGGCTCAACGGAGGAAAAGATGGAGCTCGTGGAGCCAACTACCTTATAAAGAAAGATAAACGAAAGATTTATCTTGGTGGTAAGAATACAGTCGAGGTGCTTCCGGGGGAAGTTCTTCAGATTTTGACTCCTGGTGGCGGCGGATGGGGTTCTCCATTGTGAAGTTTCTTCTGTTAGATGAGAAAATTGTAAGTAACAACTTTATGTTTGATGTTTTGGTTAGATGGTATCAAAAGTTGTGTTGTTATTATGGATTGATATGCGATACACTCTTGCATGCACAACAATAAAATTAAATAATTGGATCTCTTTCTTAATATGTTCAATTACTTTCACAACTTTCATCCCCAACTTGATCACACAATTCCCTTCTCCTACACAAATATTTTTATTTCGTAATGTTGAGAGTTCTCTATACAAGGGGAGCTAGATTTTTTTTTTTTCTTTTTAAGTCTAAGCTAACGTTTATATATATATATATAAACAATTCTTTTTAAGTTTTTGGGGCACGTGGTATCAGTCAGAAGGATCTCAATATATCCTTCTAAAGTGAAAGCGGTACTGGTAAGTTATTGGGGATTAGTGGGATGCTACAGAAAGTTCATTGAAGGTTTCTCCATAATAGTAGTCTTTTTAACATAACTAACTCAGAAAAAGTCAACTACTCAGAAAAAGTCAACTATTTGCTTGGCGAGTAGAGTTCTCAGTTACGAAGGACTTGGATTGGTGTTGATATAAAATAAGAAGGTGGTAACTTACTTAGGGGCGCTCATTTCGATTCGATTTTTAATCAAATTTTTATGAGAACCAAATATAAAAATCAAATGCGGTTTGGTTTGATTTTAATTAATATAAAATTTGAATCAAATCAAACTAATATTTACGGTTTAGTTTGAATATGCCATTTTTATTATTATTAAATTTTTAAATATTTTTTTAAAAGATTATAAAATATATATATTTTTAAATTATTACATATTTTATAACGAAATTTGTTAAATATAGAAATATTTTATAATTTTTATTTTTATAATTTTTATTTTATTTATAATTTTAATTATTTTATATTTATAAATAAATTATATATTTTTATACTTAAAAATTATAATACAATTTTATTATAAGTATATATATTATAAACATTAAGTATATATATTATAAACATTGAAGAAAATACAAATATTGAATATTTTTTTTATTATATTCTTTTATTCACACAAATAAAATATTTTTTTAAAATTTAATCAGAAAAAAAAAATAAAAATAAAATTCAATAACTAATTAAAAAAATAGAAAAATTATAAATATATTATTATAAATAATATAATAAAAATAATAATTTAGGAAAAATATTTTATATATTATTATAAATAGTATAATAAAAAAAATTTATGAGATATATATTTATTAGTTATTATTTAATTTTAAAAATATAATTTTATATTAAAATATAATAAGATGTTTGGTTTGGTATATTTGTTTGAAGTTTTTTTTTTTTTTTTTTATCGGTTCGATTTTGAACATCCTTAAACTTACCCATCTTAAGTTTGGAGAAGTGATTCTCTTTTTAAAGATTTAGAGATACTAGGCCAAGTTCATTTTATACAACATTATATAAAATAAATATATATTTTTACAAATAATTTTTTTATTTTTAATTTAATAGTTTTATTTTTTAATTTAAAAAATCATTATTTGATAAAAAAAAACGTAACATTATAGCATTTCACTTTAAAAATAATTGTACTTTTTTTTTATATAAAATTAAAACATAAAAATATAATTTTTTTAGACATTAATCGACAATTTCAATTTTACAAAATAACTATTATAAACATGATTTATAAGTATTTTGTCATAATAAATTTTTTTTATTTTTTCACATGATTATTTAAAATAATTCTTTCAAAATCATTTATTTTCTATTTTTTAAAATTATATTATTTTAATTAAGATGTTCCCGATTCTATTTAATTAAACTTTTCAACAAATATTTAAATCAATCATAAAAAATAATTATACTTCAATTTTAATTAAATATAAAATTATTTTATCATTTTTGTTATTATAAGATTTTTAAATATTTTCTAGAAAATTATAAAATATTTTTTTTAAAATTATTATAAATTTTATAATAAAAATTATTAAATATAAAATTATCTTACTATTTTTATTTATATTATTATTATTATTATTTTATAATATAATTTTAATTACTGTTATATGTAACGAACCAAAATTATACCTATTTTTCATCTATAACAGAATAAAATCTACCCATTAATTATTAATAATTTCAAAACATCATAAAATATAAAATATCTAAACACATAAAATATTCACTTTATTCAAGTTTATCACTTGAAAATAAAAAGTCTTTACAAAAACTCATAATAAATTGAAAGTTGTAAAGTTATTTTTCAGCACAAAATTAATTCCTCTTTAAGCAAAACTTGAAGCTATTGTTTAGCTTTCACCTGCATTGTTATCTGTTCCCGTGTCAAAACACGATCATCGTAGTATCAACAAAACAACAAACACAAACAGAAAGGGTAAGCTAATATAAACAAAACCAATCAAAATATATATAATTCATAATTTCATGCTCACAATCATTTATCTAAATATATTAAAATGTTCAAACCATCATAGTCGTTCTCAATCACACACATTCATCACACTCATTCATTCACAACACCTAATATGCTAGACAGACTCTTCCAGAAAATTATATGGAATCCTTAATCTTAGAGGTTAGCACCTAACATACGGTTACCGGGCCATAAACACAACCCATTCAGAGTCTTTTTCACCTCAGGATTGGTAATCCCTTCAGAGTCTTTTTCACCTCAGGATTACACACCTATCACCATTCTGGTAACCGTATGTCAAGGTGATTCCCACACACACCTATCAAAGAACTGATGGCTCCTCCCATACAGTGATAAGTGCAGTCGAAACCTCCATCGACCTCCACCACATGGTACTCTTGTCTATGTGACTAAAATACCATTAAAGTCTGGATACCTCCTTCAGAGACATCTAAAATTCCATATGTACACTAAAGCTACACCAAATAGTACCCCATGGTAACTATTTGGCTCACACACAACAATACAATCCAATTCACACTTCATCACAATCTCATAGACACACAACCATCTTATCTCATTGGCACCACTGCCATCTAAATCTCATTGGCACCACTGCCATCACAATTCATTAGCTCCACTACCATCTTAATCTCATTGGCACCACTGCCATCACAAATCCTTGTGACCTCAGTCACAATTCACAAACAAAATTCACATCATTATCACTAATATCATCTCAATAAAACTCCAATCATAATACATCACCAAATTACATATCACATAACTTGATAATTTAATTATAACCTTTTATCACATTTCACATATATATATACTCTTTTAATATAAATTAGAACATGAATGATTATCCAAAAAAATATAAACTTTTGCTCAAGTAAAAATACTTTAAAAAACGTTTCGTTCATCCTCGCAACATGAACTTTAATCACTCAAAAATTCATATCTTATGTTTTACACATTATTTTATGTGAAATAAAAGTCATTAATTAGCTAACATCTAGGGCTAAAACTTTTATGAAGAAAAATTTCCCAAATTATTAACCAAAATATCCCAAAAGGGGTTCGTAATTTCATAGCGAATAATTTTCCTAACAGCTCGAGCTTTAATTACGAAAAAAATCGTATCTTGAGTTACACATATCCTTTTTAGGTGAAATAAAAGCCAAGAGTTAGATAACATCTAGAACTACAACTTTCATGAAGAACACTTTTCGAAATTCTAAATAAAATCAAGTCAAAATAGGATCACAATCTCAGAGTGAAACCCAAATCACACTTTCAAATATAAAATCAATATAGTTTTCATAAATTTCACATAATAACACAAAAACACGTATAATAATTCAACAAATCATGAATAATTTTTTTTAATTAGCTTTCCTTACCTTTAAAAGATCTCAAAACGCAATTCTATTAGGATAGAATTAATCTACTCTTCACGCTCTTTTCCCTGGTGTTCTCGAATTTTCAAAAAGATAAGAATTGAAGGAGAATTCTTGAAAAGAATTGAGAGAAATTTGAGAGAATGAAAATTAAGGTTTTCTAAAAATAAGAGTGAAAAATGAGAGGATTAGGGTTAAATAGACTATTTATAATCTCTCCCTTCGTAAATAAGTGGGCTTAGGATTTATTCAAAATTGGGCTCTCACAATCTCCCTAACCACAAGAATTTTCGTGCTCGAACATTATAATCACCATCAAAGAAAAAAAGATAATATCTCGCTTTTACATTATATTTATAAATAAATTATATAATTTTATATTTAAATTGTTATAAATTTTTATCATATTTTAATAAATATAAATATATCATAAAATAAAATTTAAACGATAATATTTATTAATTATTATTTAATTTTAATCATATAATTTTATATTTAAATATAATTTATACTTTTTTTTCATTTAAAACCTAAAATTCAAATCAAAACTATTCAAAGAAAATATATATAAAAATAAAAATTTAATTTTAATTTTTTGCTAATTTTTAATTATTTTTTATTAATTTAATTTTTAACTCCTTAACTTTTATTTATTTATATATATATATATATATAATATGATTTATATGAATAAAATGAGTGAAATAATTTTATTGTATTTTTTTAATTATATATATATATATAAAAAGTGATTATAAATATAATTTACTTTTAAAATTAGTTTAATAAATAAGATTTAAATTTTATTTATATATTATAATTTGATTCATTTATAATTAATGTGAAATTTTTTTAGCAATTTATTATTTTAAAATTATATTTTGTGTGATGAAAATTGATGAGATTAGATTATGTTTATAGAAAAGTTTCCTATCAAACAACATATTTATCAAACAACATATTTATCATTATATTACTTATGTCCCTTTTCAAATGTTCCCCACTTTTCCATCTACTTTGTAATTAATTTCTAGCTTCCTTGGCTTAGCTAGGTCAACTACTCCAACTTATTATTCCTTCTTTTTTTTTAACAACAATATAAAATGCAATAAAATATTTATCTCTCTCTTTCACAACTTTGTAAGTTCAACTTGCTAAAGCTATTTCATATTAACACTTCAAACTCTCTAATTTTTCAATGTGTATAAAGAACTTGTTTAGACAAATTTTATCTATAAATGTTTTTAGAATTTTTTTTTCATAACATAAAAATAATTTATAAATATTTATATATAATTTTAATTTTTTTATCTTTTTAAATTATACATAATTTTTTTTTCTCATTTTTCATGTCTAGAAGTGTTTAAATAAAAGTTTATCAAATACACCATGTATTGGTCTAGTATTTCTGAAGTTGTTTAATTATAATATAATTTACAATTAGTAATTTGTAAAAATATAAAATAAAAGTTGAGATCCGGAATAATAGGATCAATATAAGAAATAGATAGAAGTCAAACACGTTTTTTCAGACTTAGTTTGATAAATTTTATAATGTTACTGCATTAAAAGAAATAGCTTAAATTATAAAATTAATATGGGGGGTAACATGAAAAGTTTCGTGATAAGAGAAAAAGAAAAATTACAATTATAAGAAATCTTGTGTCTATACTCTTAATCAATTTTTATATGATATATAATCGATAGTTTCAAATTTAGAAAAATATAATGAGACTTAGTTGTTTATTTGGTGGAAATTAATCAAAATTATAGTGATTCTAAATCAAGAAAAAAAAAAAAAAACTATGAAAATGGTATTATAAATTGCGATATTACAACCACTCCTTACTTGTCACAAGTCTCTTTCTTGAAGTCTCTATCTTGAAAAAAAATTGTGAAAAACAAAAAACGAAAACTCTTTTTTGGGTTCATCCAGGGTAGTTGAATCACATCCACATCATTAGTGTTAATTAATAATACAAAACTATTTTTTACAAACTAAGTGATATCATAATTTTTTTTAAAAGTTCGTATTATATTAATTTAATGAGATGAGGTGACATTTCGTCTAAAATTTAATCTATTCTCATCAAATTAATTTAATAAAATAAAATTTATACTATTTTTTATATTTATATATATATATATATATTAATTTGATTATATTATTATAAATATACAACATTTTTAACATATTAATTATATAAGAAAATATTTAATAAAATTAAAAAAAATATTTTTTTTGTCTTAGATATACTTATAATATTATTGTTTTTTTAATAATAGTTTCACTTTAAAAAAAATTCTAATAAATTTTAAATATTTTTAGTAATTTTTTCTCTTTTTTAATATAATAATTTTTTTATTTTCTTATATTTGGTTTAGTTTCTGCCTCTGTTACGTGATAAATTGTAAATTGTGTGTTAAAAAAAAACATAAATATTAATGTCAATTCTTCACTTAACACTAAAATATATATATATATATATATATATATATATATATATTTTATAAAACAAGTAGAAAGGAAAGGTTGTGTGTCTTAACGTCTTGTGTTTTTGGTGGGTTGGGCCAGAATAAAAAAATGAGTCCAACAACACCGACATGAGCCGCCATGAAGATAAAAACACATGCAAACAAAAAAGTAAAACAAGAAGCGCGTCAAAGACACAAAGTTTAAGAAAATGTATCCACAATTTTCTTCCTCTTACGTTAGATATAATCCTTAGTCAAACTTCCAACCTCTTCCACCTAACGCTTCATTCATTCCAATCCAATCTCTTCCTTCTTCCATTCCCATGTTGAGCTGATTCTTTCTCTCTCACATGGAGCTCCATCACAGAAAGTTGAAGCCATATGATTCTCCATCTCCTCCTCTTTACCCAGAAGATGAATTGAAACAAACTACCAACAACAAACACATCAAAACCACATACTTGATCATCTGTTTTTCCATTGCAGCCGCCGCTTTCGTTGTCCTCTGCTCCTACGCCATCTATGTCAAGTTTTTCTCTCCTCGGAACAGGTCTGTGAGGAGAACCTTGTCACGCCCTCAAACTGAGGAAGATTTCTTAGCCGAAGAAGAACATGGCCCTGTTGTTGACCACCCCATCTGGTACATCCGCACCACCGGTCTCCAACAATCAGTGATCGGTGCCATCACCGTTTGCAAGTACAAGAAAGATGAAGGCTTGATTGAAGGCACGGATTGTTCCGTTTGTTTGAGCGAGTTTGAAGAGGATGAGAGTCTCAGGCTTTTGCCAAAGTGTAACCACGCTTTTCACTTGCCTTGCATTGATACATGGCTTAGATCGCACACCAATTGCCCCATGTGCCGTGCTCCTATTGTTACTGACCCCACAAGGGTTCCATCCATGGACCCTAATGCTTTTGGTTCGAGGTCTTTTGTGGAGATGGAGGTTTTGGAAAGTGGTGGTGAAGGTGAACTTGCTCACTCTCAAGCTCAACATGGTGATGATTTGTTGAGGGGTGAGGTCGAGGAAGAAGTTGAAGTGTGTGAAACTGAAAACTTGGCTTCAGAAGTGGTGGCTGTGCAACCAAGAAGATCGGTGTCTCTGGATTCTTCTTCTGCTGCTAAGATCAGTCTTGCTCTTGCAACTGTTGGGTCAGGGGAATCTCATGGGAATAATTCAAAGAGGGTTGCTGGGAATGGGAATTTGGCATCTAAAGGTGGTTGTAGTTCTTCATCTTCTTCTTCAGCGAGTTCCATAAAGAGGTCACGATCCTTCAATGCCAGACACTTACTATCATGGTATGGCCGCAGCCAGAGAAAGCCAAACGCTCCATTGAGAAGCTTCTGATTAATTGGAAGGTGGAACTCTTGCTTCTGTAAGTTCTCAAGAGAAGTTATTAGGTACTCTGGAACCTCTAATATTTATAGTCTTCATTAATCTTTATATAACAGATACTCAACTTGTTCTGTTTATGAAAAAGATTAAGAACACTTAATTATAGGTTTTATAGAGATTAATGAAGATCATAAATAGTTTTGGAATCTTTGCCAACTAATGTAGTTTCTGACTCTCAACAAGGTGAGGGTTTGAAGGGTTTCTGTGTGAATGAATGAAATAGGAAATAGGTCATGTGATGATCAAGTGTACGTACCAACGAATTTATACGCATTCCTTTTTTCTCATCCAACATGATGTATGGATTCTGAAATTAAATGCAGGGCATATATATGATCTGAATTTCAGCAATTAATGTATAAGTACTTGTTAAAATTATGAAATCTTGTTTGCACATTTTTATCCTAGTCAATCTATACAAGTTATTAATGAAAACTTAACTAGAATTGCTATCACAATTTGATCACGAGGAAAGAGTTTTCATATATTCAAATTCGGCTTTTTTTTCAGGTATAGGGGTTATTTTCACTGTCAAATTACGTAAAGAGGTCACTTTAACTTAATATTAGGACTTAATATTAGATTTTGGGTCAAATCGTGCTTGAAAACACAATTTTATAATGTAGAAGTCGTGCTTCCATACACGACGTCACCTTCATTTTATATTTAACATGATATTTTCTTCTTTTTTGTTGTTTCATTTTTTTTTAACGTGGTTTTCTGTTTTAGTAAAGGTAAATTTTCCTAAAGATGATAAATTCTTTATCTATCTACACTAATGTCACAATTTATAAAGTGCGTGTTAATCCTGAACAATATTGTTTTTACCACCATTCAAAACTATTTTAATAATATATTATTATTATTATTATTATTATTATTATATATTTAAAAGGTTCTGAAATGTATTTTTCATTTCTATTTATTGAAATAATTTTTTTTATTATTAATTAATATATGTAAAAATTATTATAATTATGTAAAATATTATTTTAAATTTATTTTATATCATTTAAATTGAAAAATAATTTCTTTTTGTTATTAATTAATATTTGTAAAAATTTTACAATTAGGTAAAATATTCATTTTAAATTTATTTTATATTATTTAAATTGAGAAATAATTTCTTTTTATTATTAATTAATGTATTTAATTAATATTTTATAAAAATTATTATAATTAGGTCAAATATTCATTTTAAATTTATTTTATATCATTTAAATTAAAAAATATATTTTTTTATTATTAATTAATGTATTTAATTAATATTTATAAAAATTGTTAGAATTATGTCAAATATTCATTTTAAATTTATTTTATATAATTTAAATTAAGAAATAATTTCTTTTTATTATTAATTAATGTATTTAATTAATATTTGTAAAAATTGTTAGAATTATGTAAAATATTCATTTTAAATTCATTTTATATTATTTAAATTGAAAAATAATTTGTTAATGTTCATTAATAGTATATATTAATTATATTATGAATAATGGTTAAAAAATAATGGAAATGAAAAAATTAAAATACATATTCATTTAACTAATAATAATACATTATTGTCTATTAGGATAATTTATTTTATTATGACCTTCACTTCTACAAAACGAACATTTCTTGGGCTTATTTGAATCTGGTTGATCCATTTCATTATGAATGTTATTTATAACAGATCTTCCTGAAAGTTTACGTCTTGTAGTTGGGTTAGGTATGAGATTTGGTCCTGTGTAGGTAGTTCAATAATCTTCATTTTGCACAGGATGAAATTCCGCTTCATAAGCCTTGAAGATGGTTTCCAATTTGTATACAAGGTCAATAAATTGACCAATATCAAGGTGAGCAAAGAAACACACAGCCATAACATGACGACAAGGTAGCCGAAGAGCTTGAAACTCCCCACAATGACACCACCAATAATTTATTTTGACTGTGAAATGTTTTGGGAAGCCACCAATACGCATATTTACTGTTTCTGCAACATCACGCTCTTGATAATCTCTGCTGAAGCTATCCACATGACACACCCTTGAATAATCTTCATTCTGATTTAGCACAGTCATGATTTCTTCAAGATATTGATGACCAGCTTTTAACATGTATTGAGTCTTTGATCCACGCTCTACAAACCATGAATTAATCTTTTCAAATGTGATTCTTACTAAAGCACAGATTGGCAAAGATCGAGCTCCCTTTAATACTGAGTTAATACATTCAGCCAAATTTGTGGTCATCTGACCATATCTTTTCCCATGGTCAAAGGCTTGAGTCCATTTTTCTAATAGAATTTCTTCTAACCATTGCACAACTTGTTCACACTCTGATTGCAAAGCAGCTAACTTTGCTTCAACGTATGGTTGTCTCATCTCATACCCTATTAAATACAAGAAAAAAGAGTTAGCAAATTAAAACATAAATATTGCAAATTGAGAGTACTTGAAGTAACGATTACCTATGTTAACGATCTTGTTTTTGAACTCTTTATTCTTGAACTTTTTGTGGAAGTTTGATGCAATATGTCTGATACAGTAAAGAGAGGTCAAATCGGGCCAATTTAGTTGTGGAGATTCTAAAGCTGCCAAGATTCCTCTCCCTCTATCAGTAATCATTGACAAATTTGGTTGAGGCGTGACATGTTGCCGAAGCTGTTGAAAGAACCAAAAAATGCCTCTTTAGTTTCCCCTTCCACTATTGCAAATGCTAGCGGGAAAAAAATTTATATTTTCATCTTGAGTAGTCGTAATCAATAAAGTCCCTTCGTATTTTCCGGTCAAAAATGTGCCATCGACTTGAATTATTGGTTTGTAATATTTGAATCCGTCGATAGGCTTGAAGGACAAAAAAACACGTTCTAGCACATATATTGGTCGAATTTCTTGATTACAAGGTAGAAGACGAGAACCAGTGTATATCATCAAACTTCCTGGATTAGTTTCTTGTAGCGCTTGAAACCATCTTGGAAGCTCGTTATACGAGTCTTCCCAATCTCCAAAAGCTATTTCAATGGCCTTTTATTTTGCCATCCATACCTTTCTATATGAAATTGTATACCCATAACGGGTTTTTATTTATGCTATTATTGTTTTTACCATTACACCGACATTTATTTTAACTATATCATAAATAACTCTAGAAATAAAAGTTGAATCTAAGCTGTTATGATCGGTAGATAAATCAACACTAAGACAAGTATGGGGTGCTTCTATTTTTTTAATTTCCCACTGATCTCTATTTTTGCTATAAGATGCTTTTATTCTCCAATAACAACTATTTCCATAATTGACACAACATGCAACATAATATTTAGATTTCGACTCAATTAATTGAAATTTATAACCTGATTGAATGTGATATTGTTTTATCGCATTCACTACACTCTCCTTAATTGGAAAATACATGCCTTCATTCAGATTAAGTTGTATGGTATTTTCAATTTGGTACGATCCATCTATTCTGTGTTGAATGTAGTGGTCAGGGTCTCCTGATGATGATGTTGCTGTTTCATCAAATTGCATGTATTGATCTTCATCTTCTGAAAAATCGTCCAGAATATCAGGTATGATACCTTCATTTTGAACTAGACCAGAAGAATTGCCAATTTCGGATTTCCTCATCTATAACACCGAAAATATATTTATATTTACAGAAATAACAGTAAAGATATAATATCATGTATTTATAAGATTTTCATATTAAATATATATATTCAAATAATAAATATTAAATATTTAAAAGAGAACAAGAGAAAAAAATATTTATTTTTAATTAATAAATAATAAATAATATACAATTTTTTAAAATATCATTATTATTAAACTTTTTAAAATATACATAACTTCACCATGCATAATTAAGTTGAAAAAAAATATAAAACTATAAAATTTAAATATATTTATAATATAATGTTATATAAAATATTATAAATTAAATTAAAAAATATAAAATATACAATTTTTGAAAATACCAAACTTTAAAAATAATAATTATAAGTCATTATATAATAATTCAAAATGTCAAATTATTTGAGTATGCTATAATAATAAAATACTATTATTATTAAACTTTTTAATATATTTCAACTTCACCATGCATAATTATAATTAGGTTGAAAAAAATGTAAAAATATAAAATTTAAATATATTTATAACATAATATTATATAAAATATTATGAATTAAATTAAAAAATATATTGATAGTATAAATTTTTTTAAAATACCATACTTTAAAAAATAATAATTATAAGTCACTAAATAATAATTTAAAATGTCAAATTATTTGAATAATTTACAATAATAAAATACATAATAAGTTCATCACCAAATTCCAAAACAGTAATATACAAACCCTAATCCTAACCCTAACCCTAACATTAACTTAGTTGATAAATATACATACATACTTTACAAATTGCAACAAAAAAATCCACGCAAATTTTTAGAATTTTTGAGAATTTACGAGAAGAGGAGAAGCTGGAACCACCCGAATCAGATGTGGGCACATTGAGTAGGGCTGAATTTTATTTATAGAGCATTGAAGTCGTGCTATGAAACACGACTTCTGTTATACTGAAGTCGTGCTTGAAAACACGACTTCAGTGGTATCCCACTGGTCAAGTGCGTGTTGTGCAGTCTGTGCATATATGAGAATCTTCCCACATGCTGTATTTAGTGATTCACTATTTACTTGCAACATGCATTGGTCATTCAAAAGTTGGAAAAAGTAATCAAAGAAGCCATCAATGCCACGAAATTCAAACTTAATTTGTAATGCACAGTTCACAGTTCATCTGAGTCTATGAGTCTATAAAAGCACAGGACATTGTTGAGTTGAAATATCACTGCAAAGTAAGAAAAACTATTGTGTATTGTGAGAAAATTATAGTGTGTAGGTTTGATGCGTTTTTTGGAGAGGTATACTGTCAAAGAGTGAAGCATCTGTGCAGAAAATAGGTAAAAGAGTGAAGCATCTGTGCAGAAAATAGGTAAAAGAGTGAAGCATCTGTGCAAGTTTTTCAGTTTTGCAGTTTAGTTTTTGTCAATTCATGTTCCAATTTCTGTTATGGTATTTCTATTTTTCATTTTCTTGTTCTAATATTCTTGTTCCAATTCCAGTTTTTGCACTTTTTGTTGTTCTGAAATTTGAAATTGCTCTTCTGAAGGACCTTCACGTGTTGTAGGTTTTTTTTTTAAAATTTTATGTGTTTTTTTTAAATTATTTATATATTTAATAAAATATTAGATTTTGAATTTGAAATTTATAGATTATAAATTGAGTTCAAATGTTCATGTAACAATAATTAAGTTTGACAGTTTTGGTGTAGCTCTAAAGTTGTAGGATTTTTTTATTTTCTTTTTCTATCAAAAATGGAAATTTAGGGAACTGTTTTATAAACATATGTATACAATTTCGGTATACCTCTGAAGTTGTAGGATTTTTTTATCTTCTTTTTTCTCTCAAAAATGGAAATTTAGGGAACTGCTTTATAAACATATGTATACAGTTTCGGTGTAGCTCTGAAGTTGTAGGATTTTTTTATCTTCTTTTTTCTCTCAAAAATGGAAATTAGAGAACTGCTTTATAAACATATGTATAAAAAGAACGAACATATTTTATTAAGTTTCTATATGCCCATTATAACTAGTTATTTCGATTTTTTACTAGCGGTTTTAATTATAACCTCCTCTCTATGTTTTTCAGTTACAGATATTTGCTCACTTCGAGATATTTGTTTTCCAGGTTTTTCAATTTATATATAAGTTTTGTTTTTTTTTAATTTTTGTTTGGAGATGTCAATTTCAATTTTATATGTTTTTTTTAATTATTTAGATTAAAAAAACAATAAATTTAGGATATTTTATATTAATAATAGAAATTATAATAATAATTAAGTTAAAATTTGTGGAATTATTTAGATTTTAATTAAAATAATAAATTTATGATATGAAATTTGAAGATTATAAATTATAGAATAACTAAGTTAAGATTTGTGGAGTTATTTAGATTTTAAATAAAATAATAATTTTAGAAAATGAAATTTTAAGATTAAAAGTTCTAAAAATAATTAAATTAAGATTTGTTGAATTATTTAGATTTTAATTAAAATAATAAATTTATGATATGAAATTTGAAGATTAGAAATTATAAAAATAAATAAGTTAAAGATTTGTGGAGTTATTTAGATTTTAAATAAAATAATAATTTTAGAAAATGAAATGTTAAGATTAAAAATTCTAAAAATAATTAAATTAAGATTTGTTGAATTATTTAGATTTTAATTAAAATAATAAATTTATGATATGAAATTTGAAGATTAGAAATTATAAAAATAGCTAAGTTAATATTTATGGAATTATTTAGATTTAAAATAAAATAATAATTTTAGAAAAATTAAGTTAGGGTTTTTGAATTAATTTTATATTGGTAATATATTTAAATATTAATGTAGTGTGAAATATTTACAATTTTGAAAGATTATTACGTCCACGACGACATACAATATGGGCAGTTAAACATTCAAACATGTTGGACGAACGAATTAAAACAAAAATTCAACAAGCTGGATTTGGTCAATTTTTGACCTTAGTTAATATCGATGTGAATCATCACTTAATTACAACTTTAGTTGAGCGTTAGAGAAGTGAAACTCTTGCCTATTGGAGAGGCCACTGTCACACTTGAAGACGTGGCCTTACAGCTAGGGCTTCCGATTGAAGGAAAAGTTGTAACCGGCATAACGAGCGGTGATTTTGTTATGTATTGTGAACCATTATTAGGTTTAATTCCACCAAAAGGGGCTGTCAAAGGAAATTCAATCAAGCTTTCTTGGTTGAATAACTCATTTCAAGAACTACCAGATGATGCATCGGACAATTTCATAACACAGCATGCAAGGGCACATATACTAGCAATAATAGGGAGTTTGTTAATGCCAGATACATCAACAGCTAGAGTCCATCTCATGTATTTAATATTGTTGGAAAAATTGAATATCATTGGACGATTTAGTTGGGGGTCTGCTGTCCTAGCTTGTTTATATTGTGCTCTAGATCATGGTGTGGTCTATGAACAACAAAACATTGGAGGTTGTATGATACTTCTATAGTGTTGGGCATGAGACCACATTACATGCATTTCTCCTGTTGTTCCAAATTTGACTGATGAAGACTTAACATCTATGACAACTCAATATTAATTGTTATCATACTAAATTATTTATGACAATTTGACTCTTATTGTGAAATAGGTGGTCGCGACCAGGTCAAAGGTTAAACTCGCCACAATACATTGTTTAATCTTTAAGAAGCACATTGGATGCTCTAAAATCAAAGGAGGTAATTACTTAAATTTTTACTATTTTTATTTTTTTGCTGCAAATACTTTTTATTTACTTAAATAACTGTAGTTTTTTTTTTTTTTTTTTTTTACAGTTTTTATGGATTCCTTATCGTAGGGAAGACATATCCAGATTAATAATTGTTGAACTCTCTCCTATTTGTCGAGCTACAGTCCCCATCATTTGTTTTGCGACTGTAGAGTTTCACCAAGCTGATCGGGTTATGAGACAATTTGGCCTTCGCTAACATATTTCTGCAGACTCAATAAATCTTGATCAGCAACACAAGCAAGATATGAGAGGAGAACAAAGATATTTTAGCCACTATTTCAGCAACAGTGGATAGCTTTATAAAATAACCGTCATAATCATATTGTGAATGGAGCTTCGTTCAATGAAAGTGGTCATTTGTGGGAAAACACTCCGTACATGCAATGGTATTTCCAACGCATTATCCGCTTCATTTCTTCTAAACAACAAGACATAGATGACGAGGTAAGAAAATATCTACTTCATTTGGATTTGAAATATTTTATGATGCCCTAATTTTTTTATAATATGATGAACCAACAATGCCTACTGATTTTGGTCAGAGTAGTCAACCTAATTTTGCTCAAAGTAGTCATCAACAGTTTGGTCCAAGTTCACAACAAAATTTTGGTCAAAGTAGTCAACCTTACTATGGTTACATGGGGCAATTACAATCCTTTCCAACTCAAATGCATCTCGGACCACATGAAGGTGAAGTCGTGCTTCTTCAATTTAAAAAAATAATAATAAAATGAAATCGTGTTACCATGCACGAATTTTTTAATTTTTGAAAATAAAAAATTAATAATAAAATGAAGTCGTACTACCATGTACGACTTCTTCATGTCTCTTAAAAAAAAAGTGAAGTCGTGTTATCAAGCACGACTTCAGTGTATTGAAAAAAAAAATATATAAAGTCGTGGAAGCACGAGTTCTACATAATGAAATCGTGCTTTTAAGCACAACTTGACCCAAGACCGTAATATTGAGTCAAAGTAACCCCTCTACGTAATTTGGCAGTGAAAATAACCCCTAGACGTAAAAAAGCCTTCAAATTCAAATCCTCCTTCCTAATTTTTCTGAACATGAATATTTATTTTTTTAATCAGTGACCTGAATAATATTGAATCTGTTGAATATTATAGAAAAAAAACAAATATAATGTGTTTAATATACTATATATTTTAAAAAAATGTTCATAAAACATTTTCATAATATATTATAAGGTTAAAACGAATTGAAATTTTATATTAAATAAAAATGAAAAAAAATTAAATATTATTGTTCTTGCCGAAAGGTTAACAAGGACCCAACAGTAACAATGGACCTTCAAGTTAAACTTCCCTCCTTAATCTTTACCAACCTGTCCTTCTCCTTCCTGGTCTGCTGAGAGCCTTCCTTCTCCCGAATGGGAGTGTACTTGTTGATTACACTCCGATGCTCAAGTCAGTAGATATTCAGACAGAATATTCTCTACAATAAAAACTATTCTAGTCATCCTTACCTCATCATTTATTACCTATTTATAGCCTCGTAAACTGGGCCGAGACAGTGGGCTTGAGTTAAGAGTTAACTTTGTCTTAATCATCTAATCATGCCTTGCTGGCATGATTAGGTCATTCTTAAGTTTGGCCGAGAGGTTCACGGAATAATTCGAGAGCTTCTAGGATTATTATGCTTAAATTATTCCTAATTAAGATAACTTAGAATAACCGAGAGTTACCAAATATCTTATTCGTACAATTATATAAGTAAAAAAAAAAAAATTGTATTCTTAAAATTTTAACTGAAAGTGAAATTATATTTTACTATCTATAATGAATATGTCTGATATTTTTTTCTCATAAATATTTAACCTAAAATTTTGATATTTTTTTTAAATAAATGATACCAATTTTTATAACTATGATGAAAATAAATTGATATTTTATAATGAAAAACAAAATTGTATTTTAAAAAATATTTCATATAAAATTATATTTTTCAATATTATAATTTTATTTCTTTTAATTTATAAATTTACACTTCTTAAAAGACGAATAGTAGTTAGTATATTTGTGTTTGACAAAATTCAAATAGTTGTACTCGCATGAATACAATATTAAAATGACTTTAATTATTTTTTAAAATATACTAAAATAGAAAAATAGAAATAATATTATATAATACGACTTTAATTATTTTTTAAAATATATTAAAATCATATTATATAATTTCAATAAAGATATTTTCATTCATATTAAATTGATATTTTGAAGTAATTAAAAGATTGTATTTCAAAGGAGAACTTATTCATATTTATAATTTAAAAAAAAATTACATTTACATAATACTCTAACAAGTTTGTATCACATAAAAAACAGCATATTTACTACTTATTAAAGTTTTTTTTGCCAATAAATATCGTAGGCACCTATTACACGTCATTGTTATCCACATTCATTGTTCCTCTTAGAAATTTTCTTAAACAATTTCAGACCACAGATAAATTGCCCAATTTTTGACATATACTTTCAATAAATTATATGGAAAATTCTAAAGATGTAACCTTTTTATCTTCCATCTCACTTCTATTAATTTGTTTTCTTTTTTTTTCTTTTATTATACTATTTGTTTTCTTTATGGGTTTCTCTCTCTTCTTTTATTTTCACCCCCTTTTTCTGCTAAATATATTGTTCATTACTCAAATTCAAATATGTGAAGATATCAATCAAATATTTTTCTTTCATATACTTGGCTATTCAATAACCCACTTGTATTTATATTTTATATCGAGATTAAGTAGTTAATATTTTATTTTTAAAAATCATATGCTTTTAAATTTATTTTTATAAAAATTAGTAGTATATGAAGTACATTATTAATTTTTTTTATTAAGTATAATATTATTTTAATTGATAATATTTGAATTATGATATATTTATTAGAGTATTATATCACAATCTATTTGGAAAGAATTAAGATTGAGAAAAACATATTAAATAATATAAAGAATAACCATTATAAAACTTTTCCATATCTAGAAAAAATTGTTTAATATGCCTAATAAATATAAAAATGTGTAATCTATATAAACTTAAAACCCATCTGAATATTTATACAAACAAATAGCCTAAATTATGTTATTTAATTAATAATATTTTTATGTCAAATTTTATAAGATTATTAATATGTTTAAGTTGAATTACTTTAGATTTTAGTTATATCTTCTGTTTTAAATATTTTAATTTCTTTTTGAACTATTAAATAAAGTACATGTAATAAAGTATCTATTTTTAATTGATAAAATAGGTGTATGTTGTCATTAGCTCTAGTATGTATCGTGTTTATTTTATCATATATATATATATATATATATATATATATATATTTTGAAAAAAGAAGAAAACATTATACCAACCCCAATCTTCTTTGTTTTCATCAAACCTCTTCATGTTAGTCTAACTTGTGACATACGTGATAGTTACGCAACAACAAATGAACACATGACTGGTGGCTAAGTTAAGATTAGACACGTTTCAGATAACTATGAACCGAGTAATGAAGATTGAAGAAAGTACATTAGTAGAAAGATTTCCTTCAACTTGAAGTGGCAGGGCTTACTCATATTGGTCAGTTTCCACCTTTCTCTTCATTAATTTCTATAATGGCTTCTACAGCTTCTGAGGTTGGCCAAGTACAATCCAACAATAGAACAAGTTTCATAAGCGTGAAAGCACTAACTGAATCACCAGAATTCACTTCCCTCCCACCCTCATACACCTACACCACCAATTCAGATGATGACATAGTGGCAGACCCAGATGAAGATGATCCAATTCCTGTCATTGATTATTCTCTCTTGGTCGCTGGCACACCTGATCAACGGGCCAAAACCGTCCAGGACTTAGGCAAGGCATGTGAAGAATGGGGGTTCTTCATGCTCAACAATTACTTTGTGCCAAAGAGCGTCATGGAGAAAATGGTTGATCAAACTTTTGCTTTCTTCAATCTTAGAGAGGAGGAGAAGCAAGAGTATGCAGGTAAGGATGTGATGGATCCTATAAGGTATGGCACCAGCTCCAATGTTTCAATGGACAAAGTATTATTCTGGAGGGATTTCCTTAAAATCGTGGTGCACCCAGAATTTCACTCACCTGACAAACCACTTGGGTTCAGGTTCTACCTCACTCTCTTCCACCTTTTCTCTCAACTCTTAAGAGTCTCTTTGATGACAGTTACTTATAACTTGAAAGGATCGTAAACTTAAGAACCAATTTCTTATCATCATTGGATCAATCTTATTATATAAGAATAATTGCTTCAATAGAAACAGTTGCTTATTATATAAGCAACAATTCTTAAGATATGATACATAGATATTGCATGCTAGAGATATACAAGATATGACAAGTCTAAGATACATATTTAGATATTTATAAAGAAATCATAAAGCATGATAAATATATAATAGCAATTCTTCAAATCTATATGAACTAGTTAGATTAGTGCTGGCGTGTTAAAGGCAGAGACATGTGTATTAAGTAGTAACTAACTATTAGGCTAAGATATTTTGTATGCTAAATTTAGCATGTTTTGCTGTTGAAGGGAGGCATTAGGAGAGTACAGTAGAAGAACCTGGAAAGTGGGAAAGGAACTACTCAAAGGAATATCTGAAAGCTTGGGATTGGAAGCCAATTACATAGAGGATACAATGAACCTAGATTCTGGTTTGCAAATGATAGCTGCAAATCTATATCCACCTTGTCCACAACCTGAGCTTGCAATGGGAATACCCCCTCATTCTGATCATGGCCTCTTGAACCTCCTCATGCAGAACGGCGTTAGTGGCCTTCAAGTGCTTCACAATGGCAAGTGGATCAATGTCAGTTCCACTACAAACTGCTTGCTAATCTTTGTGTCTGACCACCTAGAGGTACACAACAACAAATCCTGGTTAAAATTCTATTATTTTAGAATATATGATTAGTTACTTGGTTAAGAATTTAGTTATATATGGTTAGCCCAATAAGATCTGTAAATATGAATTATGTGTAATTCAGTTAATCATCTTTTATCAATAGATATGTTACTTCCAGAGACTTATTTTCTCAACTTGGCCTATGCTTGCTTATGATATCTATCCCTCTCATCCTCTGATTACCAACAACTACAGCATTTTCATTTCATTTTGTTTCTTTCTAACAGCAATTTTAATTATGTGATAGCCTCGTACCCTTTTGTTTTTTCTAATAGGTTGTGAGCAATGGCAAGTACAAGAGTGTCTTGCATCGAGCAGTAGTGAGCAACAAAGCTACAAGAATGTCCTTAGCAATAGTAATTGCACCCTCCATGGACACTGTGGTGGAACCAGCTAAAGACCTGCTAGACAATAAAAGTAATCCTGCAGCGTACATTGGAATGAAACATAGAGACTATATGCAACTTCAGGGAAGCAACCGGCTTAGTGGGAAGTCTGTGCTAGACAAAGTTAAAGTCTGAATTTGAATCATATAGAGTTACCTTAAGCAGTAAGTTCGAAAGTTAGAGTTTGAGGCCAATGTTTTGTGAAGTACAATAAGCTTAGCCAAAGGGATCTAGTTTTCTATGACGAAAGGCTTGCTATAAATAATGTGTATAAAATATACATAATGATAAATATTAAATTATCTATTCTTATGTAGTTGTTAAATTGATTAATTGTTCAGCAATCCATGTTTATTGGCGTGACTAAGGGAGAAAAATGCAGTACGCATTACACCTCCATTTTGTCTGCCTCAACCTTAGTACTAGTTGTATTTATTTTCTGCATCAGAAACTTGTTGAGTTGGAATGGAGTTTTATACCTTCCTGAAAAATCGAGTGTGTTAATAATAGTCATATTCTGAAGTATGTTTACAGATACACTATACGCAAGCTTATAAAGTATTAGTACGTGAGAGGTATACATCAGTACGTATTTTACATATATAATAAGTTCTAATATATAAATTATTATACTTGTTTTATCTCTATTTTAAGTGACTTTTTGCTGTTATATTCTTGTTAAGAGAGTGTTAGACAGAATAACAGTGAAATTTATACAAATAATTGAACCATTCATTGAAATTAACACATCTTAATCTTGACACAGTTGACATACTTTCATTTCATATCCAATATTACCATGACTATCAAAACACGTAATGAAATAAGCAGATTAAGCTTTCAAAAGCTTATCCTTATCAAACACAATCAGGTTGATAATACAGTTTTCATCCTCCCCTTGTGTCACATTCTTCAATGCATTGCACACCCGGTTCTACCTTCAAACTTCACCATCATATATAGGAAAGTTCTATCTTCAACACCACTTACATCACCGTCCACCAAACACACCAGCGAGCTAAATTCCATGGTCCATAAGCTTTGTTCCTCAGTCACGTTTCTTCCATTCGAGATCTACGTTAGCACGTGCAGCCCTTGATGGCCACACATGGTTCATGAATTCCATGTATGACGCGCATGAAGATGGTGAGGTCCAATACCAGCAATTCCCTTCAGAATCATCACATGGTCGGATTCTATGTCTCAAAGGAGTACATGACGGGTTGTGGAACTATTATGCTTTGGCATGGCCTGAGGCTTACCTTATAATACCACCTTCATGAGAGGTTTAACTTTTGTGTCATATAGTCATTACAACTATGAGAATTTGTGGCATGGTTATGTGGTATGTGATAACATAAGAACATAAAGAGAAAAAATAAGGGAAAGAGAAATAGAATTTTTGATAATAGCATATGGAAAAACTAAAAGATACAAGTCATAATAAGAATATAAATAGGACAATATATGAATAATATAAAGACTAAATTACCCTCAACTAATAAATACTAATCAATATATAATATTCTACATGATATTAAACGTTTAATAGAGTGAGATTTTTGTAAACAAATCAACAATCTGCATAGTCGAAGAAATGAAAGGCAACGTAATGGTTCCATGTTGAAGATGATGACGAGTGAAATGACAATCAATTTCAATATACTTCGTACGTTCATGAAAGAGCGAGTTATGAGAAATTTGAATAGCACTCTTGTTGTCACAATACATAGGAGTTGGTTCAAAAAGAGAAACACCCATGTCAGAAAGAAGCCAACGTAACCAAACAATTTCAATGGTTAGAGCCATGGCACGATATTCAGCTTCAGTAGAAGAACGAGAAACAATATCTTGTTTCTTACTCTTCCAAGATATAAGAGAGTCTCCTAGAAAAATGCAAAAACCTGTAGTAGACTTCTCATCAGTAGGGTCACCAGCCTAATCAGCATTAGAATAAGCACGCAATTCCAAGGAAGATGATGAGGGAAATAGAAGACTCTGAAACTGAGTACCACGAAGATATCGAAGAATACGGAGAACAGCTGCCCAATGTACTGTAATAGGAGAAACAACAAATTGACTCACAACATGCACAACATAAGCAATATCAAGACGAGTAATCGTTAGATATACTAGATTTCCAACAATTGTACGCTACATAGTAGGATCAGGTAGAGGAACACCATCCGAAGGAGTATATTTCACATTAAGCTCAATAGGGGTGTCAGACGTGCGAGTATCAGAAAGAAGAGCTTGCTCTAGAATAGTGCCAATATATTTAGATTGACAAAGATAGCCTCTAGGAGAATATGCAACTTCAATGCCCAAAAAATAACGAAGGAGTTCCAAATCCTTCATTTCAAATTGTTTTGTCAACTGTAATTTTAGTCTTCCAATCTCATCCATATCATCCCCAGTAATTATCATATCATCAACATATAAGCTGAGAATAATACGACCATGAGAAGTAGTCTTCAGAAACAAAGTAAGATCATAATCACTAGAACAAAATCCAAGAGAAGTAATAATTTAGAGAACTTTTCAAACCAAGCTCGGGAAGCTTGTTTGAGACCATAAAGAGTCTTTTTTAACTTACACACCTCCCCTGAATTATGAGAAACACTTGGAGGAGGTATCATGTACACTTCCTCTCTCAGATCACCATTTAAGAAAGTATTTTTAACATTCATCTGAAAGATATCTCATTGACGAACAGATGCAACAGTAATAAGAGTGCGAATGGTAGTCATTTTAGCAACTGGGACAAAGGTTTATGCATAATCCAAACCATATTCTTGAGAGAATCCTTTAGCAACTAGACGAGCTTTATAACGCTCAACAGACCCATCTGACTTTGTTTTAATCTTGTAGACCCATCGAGAGCCAATAGCCTTTTTACCTGGAGGAAGAGATACCAAGTCCCAAGTACCTGTCTTATACAATGCAGAAAGTTCCTCTTGCATAGCCTCTTGCCAAAGTGGATCAAGGACAGCCTCTTGATAGGAAGATGGTTCAGACAAACTATGAATTTTGGTTAAAAAAGAAGCAAAAGAAGAAGAATAAAAAAAATAAGCAAAATCTGGTGATTGAGAGGACTTACGAATACGTGGAAGATAACGAGGAGGTGGAGGATCAACAATCATAGGAGGTGTTTGGGAAGCCGTAGGGACATCTTGAGATGTAGTAGAACAAGTATCATTCCTGCAATTCTCAACTTCAATAATATTTATAGCGTCATTATCATCTTTGGAAAAAGGATCAATACAGATGAGATATGATTTTGTAGTTTTATGAGAAGACTCTAACATGGTATAAAATGGAATGTGCTTAAGGAAAACAACATGACGAGAAACATAGAGTTTGTTATTGATAGGATCATAACAACGATAACCCTTTTGGCCATCCCCATAACCAAGAAAAACACATATTTTAGAACGGGGAGATAATTTACTACGTTCTACTTGTGGAAGAAGAACAAAGCAGGTAGAACAAAAAACTTTTAAAAAAGAGTAATCAGGGACACAATCATACAACTTTTAAAATGGAGACATACCTGAGATAATTGCATATATATATATATATATATATGCAAAGACCATAGTTTATCTTATATTGTCACTGCTTTTGTCTGCAATCATAATTTTGTACTTCAATTTCCCGTCTATTGAGTGTGTCGAATTACATGTCTAGTATCAGTACAAGAAGTTTGATGAAGAGTACCATCAGAGGCAAGTAACTCACAAAATTTATTAGAAGTGTACTCACCACCCAAATCACAACGAAAACACTTAATGACAACATTATGTTGTGTTTTAAGTAAAGCACGAAACATAATATATATATTAAAAAATTCAGAACGATGTTTCATAAGAAAAAGCCAACAATAACGAGTATAATCATCAATAAATGAAACATAATAACGAGATCCACCTTTGATAGGAACCGGTGATGGACCCCATACATCAGAATGAATCAAGTCGAAAGGTGCATGAGAGGTAGAGACACTTTTGATGAAAGGTAAGGTAGAAAATTTGGCAAGTTTACAACTACAACAATCAGAAATATCACTAGTTTGCAACTTGCCCAAAACTCCAGTGGAGACTAAGTAGTTTAACCTAGAAGAAGAAACATGTCCAAGACGAGAATGCCATAAATAAAACTTCGATGATTTTAAATTCAGATTAAAAGATGATAAATCAACACTAGAAGCTACAACTGTTGGAACTTTCAACTCATCCAACATATAAAGTCCCCCTTGTTTACGGCCTGTCCNGAGAGAGACAAATTAGATGTAGAGACAGATCCAATACCTGCTAATGGCATTGAGGAGCCATCAGCAGTCATAACAGATATAGTTTGGGTAGAATTTAAAGATACAAAAGACTTAGGATCATATGACATATGATGTGAGGCACTAGAATCAAGGATCCATAAGGGAGGGGACATACCTGAAGAGTTCGAAGAAGACAAACCTTTTAAAGATGAGACAAACATGAGATGTGATTGACTAGTAAGAGATTGTTGAATTTTTTTTTAAATTAATTGATGTTGGTAAGTCAACTAGCAACAATTTGCCAACAAAGAAACTAATGGCGTTGAAAACCACCAAGAGAACTACCAAGAGAACCATCAAGAGAACCACCAAGAGAACTACCAAGGGAAACAACAAGAGAACCACCAAGAGAATCACCAAGAGAATCACCAAGAGAATCACCAAAGGAACCACCAAGGGAACCACCAAAAGAACCACTAAAGGAAACCAGCAAAGAAACCACCAAATTGTACAGCGGAACAAAATTTCTGAGTTGAATCACAAATAGTTTCAAGACAAATTTTATTGTCTTACACAACTCTAATCACAAACGTTGCTCTAGATACCATGATAACATAAGAACATAAAGAGAAAAAACAAGGGAAAGAGAAATAGAATTTTTGATAATAGCATATGAAAAAACTAAAAGATACAAGTCATAACAAGAATATAAATAGGACAATATATGAATAATATAAAGACTAAATTACCCTCAACTAATAAATACTAATCAATATATAATATTTTACATGATATTCTAAAAGTATGGTCCCATTTGTGTGGCATCGCATAAGATGAACAATTGCTCAATGTTACCCTCAAGTTTGGTTTTGTATCATTGGGGTGAGCTCAGGTTCAAGACGGGCCCGTGGGCTAGCACCTTGATGGAGGCCACGTTTAATGGGCCACCAATTATTGAAAGATTTGTTGGGGGAGATGAAGATGGGCCAGTGTGCTTTGAAGAGGCACAATGAGGGTATCATGTTAAGGGAAAGAAGGATGGAGGTGTATGATCTACTGATATGAGCTTAAAGGGGAGTGATGTAGGAACCAATGATAGAGGATTACCCATGATAGAAATGACTTTGTTTTTCAGGAACAATTGTGGCTAAAATCTTTCAAAAGGAATTTGCTAAGATGGAAGGTGGCTGGTTTATGGTAGCTCATTCCAATAATCTCATCTTTTGTAAGCAGGTAAAGGGTTATTAATCTCATTAATCTATTTATTAGAAATATACTTGTAGGGACTCAAATCCTATGTCTCTTTTTCATGTTCCCAATTCTATCCCCTAATAAAGTACTTTAATCAAACAAAATTAAATATTGCCAAAGAGAGATGCAACTGTTTTAGTTGGCACTTGGCGGAATTTTATTTGAAGATTAGATTGAATTGGGAACAAAGAAATAAGTTGAATTTAAATACAAGCTTCATTTTTAGCACAAACGAAAATGAGATCCATAATTTCCACTACAAATTTGTCATCTTATATGTCTCTTTATTTATGCCCCCAAATATTCATCTATCAGGCAAAGCACCACAAAATGGTCATAGTCACATTCACATGCAGAAAAGGTAAATCACTATATGCACAAAAAAAGTGAACATGTACATCATATGCCCAAATGAGTAATGTAATTATGTTTTGAATGCAGGAGAAGCTGTTGAGTTTGACAGATTTTGATATCTCCACCTGGTGCTCAGTTGGCCAACATGTTTCTCATAGAAAGAAACAGCAGTGTCATGGAATTCTTGCCAAAGTTTGGCTGAAACTTGCTGGTGTTGGCCAATATGTTTACCATTTGATAGCTAGCTGGTCAGGAATGAAACATCAAGAAAGCTGGAGGGACCCAAGTGGAGATGACGGTCTGTCCATATTCAGAAGATGACCAGATATGCATGTCTATATACAAATATGATTGAATTGAACAGATTGAAACCCATTTCTTAGATTGGGCTAGAAATGTTTTGGCTGAAGTCAAGACAAGAAAGACTCAAGAAACTTCAATTAAATCTTTTGGTTGTGCTTGTCACTAAATAAACAATGTACATTTTTCTTGTTTATATCATCAAGGATATTGAATTGAAGTCGTAACACACGTGTCTTAAGGTGGGAATTTTACGAGAATGCATTAATTAATCATATTTCACATCTCAATGAAAATGCGTTTATATTTCTATATTTGCTAAGGCAAAGTAATGGAAAGCAGTGATCATTAGATGTAGTGTGAAAATCTTCAAAGAAAAACGAGACCAAAAGAGGGAAATTTGAATGGTTTTGGCTCGACGTGTCTATGAGTGTGATCTTTCAGGATCCACCAAACAATAGGTGGCTCCCACAGAATGATTATTGCAATGAGACAAATGTCAAAATCTATTATTGAAATGGGTCTTTAATTAAGTCAGAGTTCTTCAGTTTTGGCTTGGGAATAAAACTTCTGGTATGCTGTCAATGCATAAAGCACTTGCATTTTAATTTACCTTTCCTTAATCAATTAGGCACAAGTTCATCATCCTTTAGTGCTCTTAGTCACAGCAGTCGCTGTATGGTGTTTCTCCACAATGTAAAAAATAAAAACCATACTTGGGAATGTTGACAAAATCAATTCCATACCAATAATGAAAATAATGCAATTGCAATATCATCTGGCATTGTTTATGTTGTTGGTTGTTGGTTGCTGGGATCATTTTGCTGCCAAGCCCGCAAATGAACGTGCAACAAATTATTGTGTCATCCACGTGAGTTTATGATTGACCAATAACTTGAAACCTAATATAATTAAAAATTTCTGTAACATTCTACCAAAAAAACTTAAACAGTTACATTATTTACACATAATTGTTGTTCAGAAAAAAGTATTTGTAAGTAGGGATGGTTAACAATTACTGTAACACAGTACTTATATTTTCACTTTAGTGCAGATTCAGAATATACAAACATGATATTTGTTTCTCTCTTCTTCTTCAGATTAAAGGACTTGGTTTCTTTCAGTTTTAGTAAAGTCTCGTGAATAATTTGTTGTACCATAGCATATTTTAGGCTGTATGTGGCAAAACACAATCTTCAAAACTGACTTCAGTTGTTCAAAAAGCAGGTCAATTCTTTTTGGTGCTTCAATGTTTCTGACATAAATGGGAAGCATTGTCCAATATGCATATCAATTTTTCTTATTCTACATTGTAAAGACTAAATACAACATGAACCTTCAAAGAAAAGTGAGTTCAAAGCATTGAAAGGGTTAATACTGTACATCCTATAGTGCCTATGATCTGTTCAGAGTCCACCAAAACTAAACAGCAGAAGATGTACCCCAATAATTCTACATTGTGGAGAATATGATTGTTGCAATATGGTTCAAATTTCATCCGAATTCATAAAACCTAGAGGGTACAGAATGAGTATTATAGAGGAAGGGAAAAGCATTATTTATTGGTATGGGTATTGGATGAAGAAATCAAGAAAGAAAAATGAAAATTAGAAATGGAGAGGGGATGCATGCGTTGGGTGTAGATTGTAGTGAAGGGATCAATGCATCATGGCTGGCCGATCCCTTATAGCCAATGGGGAAAGGCATGTGGGGCTAGAATTGGCACAACTCCCACGGCCTACTTTGAATTTCTCCCTTTCACATATTTTCACAAACTATCATGAATCCTGATTCATGAACAATTTATAATCTCTACATTTTTTCTTAGCCAATTCATCTCCTTATATAATTTTAGTGATAGTCATCTTAGGACAAGCTTATAAAATTCTTCTTCGTAAGTTTGAACCTTAAACTTGTCGAGATTTGTTCGGATTTCTTCTAGGGGTTCTTGGATCCCATATTCATTGAGCGGAATTTGGTTCTCAATCTATTGAGCTGAGCAAAATAGGTTCGTAAGAATACTCTCAGACTCCGAATCCGCTAAACAAATCTCCATCTATTCAGTGAATTGGTCTAGTAGCTAAAAAGTTATTTTGTTTGAAATGGGATGAAATGTATTGTTGTGAATAGGATTTATGCATGAATTTAAATGATAGAGACATGTGAAACTCTTATCGAGATAAGATTGAAATTTAGTATTTGAAATTATATTGAAATATTTAGTAGCTAGTTTAGTTTAGTGTATATGAATTTAAGAACATGTTACGGGATATTTGGATTTTAATTATTATTTAAGTCGCATAGACTAAAATGATGTGTAGTGAAAGTCAATAAATATCTTATAAATTGTTTTTGATAAATAATTAATTAAGGTTACATTGGTACAAGATTAATGGGGAGTTGTAGGATGACTTTAGGATGAAAAATACTCGGTGGTTGACCAGTTAGACTCATGGTTCAGGAATACGCATCAGGTATTAGTATCAAATGTTTAAAATTCATAGTCTTTTTGAATGCGTATGTTTTGTTGTAACTGTGTTAAACATGTAAAACTTTAAGTAGGCCCTTACACATATAATGTAATTATATATTTTGTAAACTTTGTTTAAAGATAGAAAATTTGAATACATCATCCATAAATTTGTTAACTTATCATTTTTTGTATTTATTTTATTTTATGTCTATACAACCATAAAAAAAACAAGGAGAACCAATAATAAATGAGAATAGAAAATAATATATATTTATGTTTGTAATATAATGTAATGAAAGTAATAGAATTTTAAATTATTTATATATTTTAGAGATTAATAAATAAAGATTAGTGTAACAGAAATAGTTTTATTTACTTTATTATGATATTTATATTTAGAATTATTCAACTTCAATAAAATTTTAATAAAATTTCTTGGTATGTTACATTAAACCGATACTGAAGACAAATTTTATAAAAAATATATATTAAAAAGTTTATTTAAAATTATTAAGAGATTTCTTTTTAATTAAAAGGACAACGAGATTAAAAGAACTGAAACACATTTCTATCATTAGTAAAAAAGAATATTAAAAATATCAAATTAAGAGAGATAAAATATTTTATTATTAATATTATTTTTTAAAGAAAGGGTATTTCATAATTATTTTAAAAAATACAATGGCCTAAAATAAATTTAATAAATTGTGCGCATATAATAATAAACTATATATATTCTTAGAAATTACAATATGATATCATTATAAAAGATAATAAAAACATTAATTTTGTGATTATGAAATGTATTTAATTTTCTTGACTTTTGTTGTTAAACATTAATCTTGCTGAAATGATATTATTAATTTTGCGAAATGGTATTATGAAAATATTAAAGGATATTGGATAAGGTAATAGGGAGTGGGCCCCATAGCCGCGATTACGTCAACAAATAAGAAAGGCCCCACTAATGTCATTCTTATCCTCGTCGTTGTTAGATATAAATTAATGACTTGATCTCATAAAATAATGATGTTTTGATTTTCTTTTCTAATTTTGATTTCCTCTCATAAATTAACATCATCAGATGTCACAAGCAACCTTAATTATCAATGTTATCATTATTCAAAAGTGTCACTAGTATATGACATAATTGATAACTATGATAATTATTTATATTATTGTAATTTTTTTAGCTTCAACACTTATACAATCAATTATCCTTAAATTTTGGCAATTCTCATAGAATATTTAAATAACTTATATATTTATAGTTGAATAATTTATTATTTATTTTCTATTTTTTTTGAGAAATAAAAACTTGAATATTTAAGAAGAGGGAAAACACTTCTTATAAGTTTTATCTAATGAAGAGTTGATTTGTTTAATGAGTGATACATGAAAAAGTATTTTCAACTTTTAAATTCTCTTAATGAGATAATGATGTTATTAAGTAAAAATTATAAAAAAATTAAAATTTATTATGTCATTTTTAATGAAAAACTTTGTAGAAAAAAAAAACAAATTTCTTTGTAGGTTAACAAAATTACAATCTTAAAAGACCTTTTGATCCAAATTTTATGTGATATATATATAAATAAAATGAAATGTAAAATTTATTATAATTTTTTTACATGAATTTTGAAAAAATGATGTCGTTATACATATGTGTGGATAAATAAAATATTAGTTCGAGAAGAATTAAAAACATCCAACTTTCTTTTTTACTTTTGTATTGTCTCAGCCTCTTAATATGGAAGGACAACTTCATTAAACCCTACTTCATCCTACTTTATTCTTAGATACTGAAAATTGAAAGCTTGAATTTCTTATATAATCTTATTTTTCTAATCTCTATATACATTTATGAATGAAGTATCCTCAATTTTTTTTAATTATCATATTATGATAATCAAAATACCTATATTCATAACAAGCTCGTATCTAGTTATTTTGGAGTACTTAAAAATCATCTTAACATTGATTAAAAATTTTTATTTTATTTTTATAACTTTTAATCCAAGTTATACTTGATCATTTGTGAAATCTAAGCAAATGTTTAATAATGTGAAAATCCAAGTTATGCTTGGTCATTCGAGATGTATGATGAGTTATGCATTTGTGTGTATATATTTATTTCATTCATACTTTTTTGGATAGATGCGATCTATGAAGGAGGGTCTCTACGGTCTTCTACCTTGATCTTGAGAATTTTACAATAGGAAACCTCTCATTTGAGAGTTGAAATGAAGGGCAACTACGACCAAGCTATACTATCTTGACTGGCTCTTGTTAGATTCGTTTTGGTGAGAGTGGATTGATAGGTTCCTTTAATCCGGTTCATATACTCCTGGACTACTCATATGCGTTGTGATGGTACCACATGCATTCAGAGATAAGAGTATAAGAGCATTAATGCATTTGAGTTAATTGAGTTTGTGACTGAGTATGTATTGGTGCGTGTGATGCCTGTGCGTGTGATACGTGTGTGTGATGAGTGTGTGTTTCATTTTGCCTATTTTCTTATAAGTATTTATAACATATGTGAGATATATTCCTCACTCTTCTTTTTGTATTTTTTGTATTTTTGTTTGGGTTGAACACTTTTATAGGTGAATCATATGTTTGAGGAGAACAAAGAGGAGTTGACTGAAGCATAAGTTTTCTATGTCTTGATTTCATGGATGTTCTAATTAGGTGTGATGTCGAGGAATAGAAATATTATTTATTTTAAAAAAATTTATTTGAAGTTTATTATATTTTTATTATTAAGAACTTATAAAGGTTATTTCAATGCCTAATAATATTTTATTTTATTTTCTACATCTGAAAAGAGTTATTATTGTTACTCGATATACAGTGTGGTAGTGTGAAAATATATGTTTAGGAAAGTTCTAACTAGGAAAGTTCTAGCTAGAAAAGACTTGATATTTAAGAGTGTCTCTTACTGACCCACCTATCTTTCCTCGGAACTTACCGGGTGTACTGGTTTATGGTCCACCGACGTTGTTCTAATAGGCAATATTACTCATAGTAAAAATTTTATTTTGAAATCTTATTTCCTTTTTTTCGTAATTTTTTATTTATGAAGCAAATATATTTGAATTCTTTTACTTTTATTTTTCGCAAATTTTATATTTCTTAATTAAAAACGTAGGGTAGAAGGGTATTACATGTAGCGGATCTCCCTCCGTTGAGCAGATTGGACTTTTGCTTAGCGGATTACACCTGCATAAAAATATCTTGTTAAATTGAGTTGAAATTGAAATGCAAGAGAGTGACATGTAAGCATGGGAACTTTAAAGGATTGCGTATGATGTGATTAAATGACGTGAGATCTGTGTTATTCCTAGTGAAATGAAGTCTTGTTATGGTGCTATTAATATGTGAACATTGATAATTTAGTATGTATGGATTTATGAATATTTATAGGGTATTTAGACCTTATTGATGTTCAAAGTCATGTAGACTAAAACTTTATGGAGTGAAGGTCAATGGAGGCTCACTAATTGTTCTGAATGAACAATAAGTGATGTTATCCTACGGTGATATATTTGGTCGTGAAGTGTTGTGGGATAACCTTAAGATGAAAAAGACTCAGAAGATCAATCATTTGGGAAAACCCTTGGTCTTTGAATATACCTCAAGTGTTAGCCTCCGATGTATAAAATCCATACAGTATTCTGGAAATCGTTAGTCAAAATTGTGATTGTATTTGAGTGTACAAAGCTTTTGATAGGTCCTTACGTTTATTTTCTGACTTATATTATTAAATTGATTGTTATGTTTTCTTTAATACAAAAATATTTTACTATCTTTTCTTTCTTATATCTTCGTGTATTTTATACGGAAATAGATAATAAGTCTATTGAGAACCATCGATAGATGAAAGGAAAAAATAAAATAAATTTGTATACGTTATAATAGACTAGATAATACGTAAAAAAAAATTAATTTAGTTAACAGTATTAGTATTTATACTTTGATTACATCACATAATTTTGGATATGTTATAAAAAATAAAATAAATTTATATACGTTATAATAGACTAGATAATAATAAAAAAAAATTAATTTAGTTAAGTATTACAAAAAAAATTAATTTAGTTAAGTATTAGTATTTATACTTTGATTACATCACATAATTTTGGATATGTTATACGACGTGCTCATGAATATTTTATTTAATTCGCTTGTTAAATTTACTCGAAAACTTTATTCGTTAATATAATAAAATTATGATTATTTAACAGGTTATATCGAAACTTACTGCTACACATTTCAATTTTATAGAATTTTGAAAACATAGTTATTCCTTGAATTGTAAATAAATTTTGATAATATGTACCATTTTATTTGAATGTGAAATTTGTATAAACGGTGGAGAATATAAATAACTGATCTAACAAAAAAGGGTCATCGTCCATGAAAAGGACCTACTTGTGAAATTTCTAATGTGACCATTAAAATGCCATTTTCTAATAAAGAAAGCAATTTAAACGACACGAGGACCCCTACCATAAAATAGAAATTTAACAAACTGGACATTTATTTTTTTAATTTTCTGAGAACACCTTGCTTGTGACCTACACTTAATGCTAGTAGACCATAAATTAAATATGATTGTTCATAGTTCTTTTTTTTTTTTTGAGAGAATAAGAATATTATTATGCATGCTCAATCAACAGATCTACCTTCTTGTTTGTTCTTCTGATTATATTTAATGCTATGGGATAATTTGTAATTAGAAATGTTAGTGTTGAATTTGATTCCATTTTTGGTTAAAAAGTCTTTTGAACTAAAAATTAAATTCATAAAATTTATATGGGATATATGTAATTAGGAGAGTTAGTGTTGTATTTGTTTCCACTTAAACATAAAATTTATAAAACTTATATGTACTTTGATTTTACTCGAATGTAATATTGAATCTCAAAAAATCAAATCATTTTAATATTTCTTTTTATTAAAATTTCTCTACTCACAATTTTGCAACAAAAATATTGAGAAATTTTATTAATGAAATGTGTATATTAATAATTTGATTAAACCATAAAAATATGACTCTGCAATTTAAATAATTATCCGAAGTTTCATCACAAAACTATCCATTTGTTTTAAAAAAATTAATAAAGAACATGACAACTTTATAGTAATAATTTTGCCGCAATTTAAATAACTATCGCTAGTTTCAACGTAAAACTATCCATTGGTTTTAAAAAATTAAAAAAGAAAACGACAACTTTATAGTAATAATTTCGCTGCAATTTAAATAATTATCGCTACTTTCAACATTAAACTATCCGTTTGTTTTAAAAAATTAATAAAGAAGATGACAACTTTATAGTATAATAATTTTGAATTGTCTAATAAAATATTTAAAAAACTATAAATAAAAACAAATCAATATAATATATTAAATTTCTTAAAAATTGTATCGTTTTGTATGTTGAAATACATTTTTATATTATCATCAAAGTTCCACAAGAAACTGTGATAGCATTTACGAATATTATAATAATCCTAAAAATTATTATTAATATAATGATGTATACAAAAATAAATTAATTGGATTATAAATGATATATATATATATATATATATAATTATATAAAAATTCCTAATAATTAAAACTTAAATATAAAAAAACAAATTACAACAATATACTCATACATATATAAATTTATATGTTTTAAGAATAGTCTAAGTAATATTTTTTTTATATTATATATACATCTATTTCCATTATGAGCATGCTAATCAAATCAAAATAAATAAATAAAATAAACTAAACTAATTATTAAAACATAATATAATATAATATATATATATATATATATATTTTTTAAGATTGATGTTATGTTCTAATTTAAAAATTAATATTTATATTTTATATTATAACTAATATTGTATCATAGTAATGATCAATATATTATTTGATTATCCTACATACAAGATAAAATTATTAGAAATTCTACTTATCTCACTTTATCTCTATTGTACTTTTAGAACATGTTATGAATATTTTTCTTATAAATTTCTTTTCACCTAATATCTTAATTTATGTGATTTGGATTTAGTGGAACCTAAGATATCATTAAATTTGTCAAAATCGTAGCTACCACACTACCACACATCATTACCTCCTTGGTACAATACTCTTATTTTTGGACTAGTGTCCTAAATTGACTTGTCTCGCTTTCTATCTCTTTTGTTGAGCACAATGATTAGAATGCAATTGGTCGATAACCAACTCATCCTCAAGATCACATCTAAGTCTCTCAAAGATAAGTTAATCAAATTTATCATATATCTATGTCCTTCCACCTTAATTGGACATTGTATACAAATTATGGAAGTTGTCACCAAACTAATTACTAATGTAGTCAATATCAACTCAAAAGGTAAATTATTCACACACAGTTTCATTCTTTCTACACACAATATTAAATGCAAAAGAATATGTAGTATTTGAATCATACAATACTCATAAAGTTGTGCCAAATTAGCACACACCTTAAACAAAATCCTATAATTGTAAAGTCTAAACTCCATTAAAAAAATAAACGTCATTCCAATAACTCGTAGTTTAGTATTGTCTCCCTTAGGCCTAAAAGACGCACCACATCACAATATCTACTCTTGTAACGTAGTCTTCCACACTAAAATATGTAACTTTGGTCTGTTGGTACTTTAACTACCGAATAATACTATTACTACTCCTAGACTACTTGGGTTGAGTATAAGGTTTTCTCTATTCTCTTTTCCACTAGATGATCCACCTAATTGAACCCTAAAGAATATAATACTACCATCTTGAAGTCTTTCCACTATCTTATCTTTCTTTACCAAAATAGGAAAACTTTAATAGTTAAGGACACCACTAAAAACTTGAATTTAATTTTAAGACTTCCTTAAACTTCCTACACTTTCGAACCTAAAAAAGTAGTCGATTATAAAATCTTTCCCTATGGTTTGATTAAAAAATTAGGAAAAATAAACATAATTTTATATCAAAATTTGAATGATTAAATATCTTATATTCTACTTAAATATTAAAATATTAAAAATACATGAAAAAACTTAAAATAAAAATAAAAAAACTTAAAAGAAAAAATTATAAAAATTATAATTTTTAAATAAATAAAGAATAAAATGTTTAATTTTATATTTTAAAAATTTAACTAAACAAAATTTTATCTTTTACTAAAATAAATGTTATATATTTATATTTCGTTAATTCTCTGTTATGTCTTTCTGAGCATATTTCAATTTTGCTTTCTTGAACCTTTTGCAAAGAGTGTAATATTCTATGTAATTATTCATAGAATTGTTTTGACATAGGGCTAAATTTACATGACAACCCTAAATCTTTAGAAAGAAGAGGACTTTATCAAATCCCGTTAAAATTAATAGTTTTTTTTTTTTTCTAATTCTCAACTCAGATCATCAATGATAGTGTGACATTCATACTATATTAATAAACGACACTTCTATTAATTTAATCGAAGAGAAAGTATTTACATTTTGAGAAAACAGAAATCAAATTTTAATTTTTAATAATGAATAAATAAACAAGAAAAATTCATTAGGTCTAAATATCTCATTTTTATTCTGTGCATTCTGTGACCATTTGTTCTTTTTGTTCTTAGGGTTTTCGAAAAAAAAAACAAACTTTTTTTAGGTACGAAGTCACACAATTATTAGTATCAGACTCTTTATTACTTTCTCCAGTATTTTCTATAAAATTTAAATTAGAAATTTGACATCATCCATTTTACGAAACGTTACCACTAATTTAGAATGTCTCATTCATTAACTAATTTTCTTACCAAAAATATTTGTGTTAAAAGTTATATTTTGAATTTAATAAATAATAAGTGAAGTACATAAACTACAAAAATAAGTTTAATTACATATAAAATATTTCTTACAAATTTCTCACCACTACAAATTTGTAAGTAAAAAACTAGTAGAAAATTTTTTTATAAAAAATTCATGAAAAATTTTTCACAAAAAATTTATGGAAAATTTCTTACAAATAAATTCATGGAAAATTTCCCACAAATAAATTCAGGAGAAATTTTTTCATAAAAATATTTATGAAAATTTTTCCACCAATGAATTTATGAAAAAATTTTCATAAAAATAAAACTGTGAGAAATATTTAATGGGTAATTAATTTTTTTTTTCAGAAAAAAATCCGTAAAAAATATTTTATGTAATTAAACTTATTTTTATAATGATACGTTAATATCTTAGTTTTTTTAAGTATCTAAGTTAGTATAAAGATTATTTTAGAATTTTTTTTTGTGAAAGTAATAAAAAAAATAATATTACATATTTTTATAAAAGAAATTTAAATATATTTTTAGTTTTCATAAGATGATTATGTTTTGCTTTGATTTCTATAATTTTTTTGTTTTTTTTTTTAATTTAAAATAATTTTTTTAATCATTCTAAAATAATTAATATTGAATTTTTTCATATAAAATATTTTTATTTCATTTTAATTTATGAAATTCATTTTAAATTAAATAAATAATATTCACTTTATTAATATGTTTTTTTAAATATCACATATTATATTATATTAATAAACCTCATTTTCCATTATCATATCTAATCTTTAGAATATATGTTTAAAAATGAAAACTTTTTGTTCAATTTGAATATTTATCAGTCTAGATTACATAGATAGTTTTGTGTTTAGAATATTTTAGAGTAAAATAGAACACTTTGATTCAACTTATTTTGGAAACACTTGATTTAAAAGTAAGAAAAATTAATATGATTATTTATCTAAGCCAAAGTGTTTGATAAAAGTATTATTATACGTGGAAGTGTGATTTGTATAAAATAATTATTATTTTGAGTGTCTTTGTTACATGATTTTCGCTTGGATGACGAGAATCGCGCATGAGTGAAAAACATAAATTGCTCTTCGGTACGATTTCACTTGAGTGACGAGCTCTTTCTCTTGAGTAAGATCTTCCTCCTTGAGCGAGAAAATCATATCAAGGATGTTGCTCTTAGAAAGCATTTTGAGCGATAGGTGGTCACTTGAGAAAAATGTCTCTCACTTGATCAAGGATTTATGGCTTGAACAAAGATGTACTCTTTCTGGAAAATTATTTTTATGTTTTAAATTGAATTTGAAAGAGTATATAAATGTGAAATTTTATAAAAAATTATATGAGACTAGTGGTATAATAAACAATTGATTTTATATGATTATGGGGTTTTATGAAGCATGGCATGAACCTTTTATGTAATGAATGGTTGAGATTATATGTTTGTGAAATGTGGTGAAACATTATGAATATGGTTATGTGATGGAAAGTATATGTTTATGAGATATAAATGGTTATGTGGAAAGTGTAACACCCTATATTTGAGGCGTCATAGAAAGTGTTGGAGATGATATGGTTGTGTGTCAAGTTGTGTGCTAATAAAGGATTCTTATGTTTGTGTGACAGGTTGTGTCCTATGTTGTGTGCCATTAAAGAATTCTTTGAATACATGAGATGAGCTGTGTGTTGGGTTGTATGCCGATGAGATTGAATTGTGTGATTTAATGTGTTAGAAATGATTGTGTGTTATTTGTGTGAGTCAAGTAGTTATCACGAAGTACTATTTGGTATAAAATTAGTATACATATGAAATTTTAGAAATATTGTCATGGGATATCCAAATTTTAATGGTATTCTAGTCACATATAAGAGTATCATATGATAAGAAATTGATGAATGTTTCAACTGTACTTATTATTGGATTGACTGAGAGATCTTACTTTTGTGTGTAGGAATTACCTTGACGTGTGGTTACCTATATCGGGATAGATAGGAGAATCTAGAAGTGAAAAAAATTATTAGGGTTGGTGTATGGCTTAGTAGGCAAAAAACATGAGTAGGTGTTCATTCTAAAGGTTAATGATTCTATATATTTTTTCGAAGAGTTTATCTAGTATTTTAGCTGGATGTAAATGAATGAATATGATGACTTGTATGTGAATAAGAACATTTTCATGATTGTTTGAGTGATTTGATTATGATTAAATAACTAATTGTAATGATAATCTTATAAATTATTACGCTGAATTTTGTTTACATTAACTTATTTTATATTATATTTGTTGATTTGTTATTATTGTGGTGATTGTGTTTTGATACGAGAATAAATAATATTATAAATAAAATTAATCTATAGATTCATGTATAAGAAGAGAAAAAATTTATTTATATTATGAAATATTATAGAATTATGTATTATAATTTTAAAGATATTATATATTATAATAAATTAGTGTAAATATTAAATATGTTGAATTATTTACATATTTATATTATCTTTGAAGATGCTGAATTAATATTTTCTTATAATTAGAAAATAATATTAATTCGTTTGTTATAGAAAAAATTTAAAATAAAAGGAATATAAAAAAATTATATCAAATATGAAATTCATTCAATTTTATAATTTTTAATAAATTTAAATAAATAACCCTCAATTAATTCAATATAAATAAAATGTTACTTAGTTTCAGGTTGATTAAGAACGTTTATTAAATCATATTCACATTTAAATTATTTTAAAAAATGTTTTTAAAAATTAGTTAATTTTTCACATTTCTATGCAGTAAAATTTTCTTTTATATATATATATATATATTTAAGTTCAAGGGAGTGTATTACTAACATTTTCTGTAATAGAATCTTTCATCGTATTACTTTATATATATATATATATATATATATATATATATATATATATTGTTTAAAACATACCATGATAGCATCAAAATTAAAATATTTTATTAGGTTAAATATTTTCTTATTTTCATATTTGTTTCAAAAATTATATTTATCGAAGTATCAATTCAGCCTTTTAATTTTTAAAAATATATAATTTTAATTTTTTTTATCAATTTTGTTAAATAAAAAATTATTATTAAATATTAAATTTAAATATAATAAATTATATATTTTTAAAAATTAGGGAGCTGAATTTATTTTATTTTTTAAATAAAAAAAAATTCAAGACAAGACAAAAATATATTTAATTCTATTTTATTTATACCATCATATAATGTTCTCTCTTACAAATTAGAAATATAGGGTATAATCAGTATTATCTATAAACATATTTTTCCATAAATTTGTTTTAAAAACTTAATTTGTTTCTATATATATTTAGTCACTTAATTTTCTCTCTTCATATTCCATCTCTCCAATATTATAAGAAGTATAGTGAAAAGATTCTGTGAGAATATTGATTAGTCTTTATCGTTCAATAGCTATAATGGTGAGTGGTTAAGAAGAGTAGTGAAAAGATTGTGTAAGAATATGATTAGTCTTTCTCATTTAATAGCTATAAATGGTGAGTAAGTAGTTAGTTCAAGTTGAGTGAGAATGAATCAAATGGCAGTGTCGTAATTAACCCATTCCATGCATCAGAAAACCAAAGTAAAGTGCAGCTATGGCAATTGGAAACGCGCCTTTGATCCTTTCTCATCGTCAAAAGGAATGTTTTTGGGATTGCAGTAAACACAGTAACACATAAAATAATGAGAAAATAAAATAAAAAATAGGCTGAAAAGGAAGAGACATGTATGGTCAGGTAGGCATAAAGAATTTGGAACTGCATGTTTTGCACACATGAATGATGAAGGGTATCTGTCTATCTATCTATCTATCTATCAATTTTATCAATCTCATTTCATAATTCATATATCAAAGAAACAAACACAGAAACAGAAACCCAGATGATGATGAATGATTCACAAGTCACAACATAGCTCCTGAGTGCCCATTACGGCACAGCCTGTGAGATTTCCTTGACATGTTCTCTGAAGAAAGCGACAAGTTTTAGATAAGTCCAAGCACCCCATGTGGGTTCCTCCTCCCTTTTCATCAACTTTGTTTGTCTCCTCAATCACTTTGCTCTTTAGTTTACCCCCTCTTCTTCTCACTCTCACTTGAAAGCAACTTTCCTTGCAAAAACAATATTCCCTTGTGAGTCTGGTTTTCAGCATGTGGGAATCAGAGAGTGAGTCTGCTGCTGGAAGGGAATATGGGACTGGACTTCTCACTTCAACCAAGCACAGTGTCAAGACTGAGGGATTTCAGCAAAGAGGCAACTCTTGGTATGTTTCAATGCAGTTTTGTTATAATTGTTTTCATCATATGGCTGAAAGTAAAGATTGAATTTCTGATAAAATTTGTTTTGAAAACTGTTAAGAGTGTTCGTATATCTATGTCATGTCTAAATGCAGGTATGTTTCAGCTGATATTCCAAGTGATCTTCTAGTTCAAATAGGAGAAGCAAACTTCCATTTGCACAAGGTAGCTATTATCTTGTTTTAGAATAAACAAATAGATAATTTCCTACCTGAAAGTTTTTTATATTTTTCCTATGAAAAGAATGGCATTTTTTTTATAAAGAGGTGAGATGCTAGTGACTAGTACTGTGGTGAATTTGATAAACTGTTTCTTGTGCTTTGCCTTGAAAGTATCCTTTGCTATCTAGAAGTGGAAAGCTGAACAGAATCATATATGATTCTCGCGACCCTGACTTGAATAAGATAGTTATGGACGATCTCCCGGGAGGGCCTGAAGCTTTTGAACTTGCAGCCAAGTTTTGCTATGGAATTGCAATTGATTTAACAGCAGGCAACATCTCTGGCCTGAGATGCACTGCTGAGTACCTCGAAATGACAGAGGACTTGGAAGAAGGTAATCTTATATTCAAGACAGAAGCCTTTCTTAGTTATGTGGTTTTGTCTTCATGGAGAGACTCTATAGTAGTGTTGAAGAGCTGTGAGAAGCTGTCGCCATGGGCAGAGAATTTACAAATTGTAAGAAGATGCAGTGAGTCCATAGCATGGAAAGCCTGTGCCAATCCGAAGGGAATAAGGTGGTCATACACGGGAAGAAGGGCACCAAAAGTTGCCAGCCCAAAATGGAATGACATGAAGGACTCAAGCCCCAGTAGGAATCAACAAGTTCCCCCTGATTGGTGGTTTGAGGATGTTTCAATCCTTAGGATTGATCACTTTGTAAGAGTCATCACCGCCATTAAGGTAAAGGGCATGAGGTATGAGTTGATTGGTGCTGGAATAATGCATTATGCAACTAAGTGGCTACCTGGTTTGATGAATGATACAGCAATCCCAGGAGATGAAGGAAGCAACAGTAGTAACAGTAGTTCTAGTAGTGGTGGTGGTGGTAGCTGGAAAGGTGAACTTCAAATGATTGTGGCTGGACCTAGAGATGACACTTCAACTCTTCAAGCTAAAGAGCAAAGGATGATCATTGAGAGCCTCATCAGCATAATTCCCCCACAGAAGGACAGTGTCTCATGCAGCTTTCTGCTCAAGCTTCTGAGGATGGCAAACATGTTAAAGGTTGCACCTGCATTGATTACTGAATTGGAGAAAAGGGTGGGAATGCAATTTGAGCAAGCTACACTGGCTGATCTTCTAATCCCATGTTATAACAAGAATGATACTGTTTATGATGTAGATCTTGTTCAGAGGCTGCTAGAGCATTTTCTTATTCAAGAGCAAACTGAAAGCTCAAGCCCAAGCAGACCACCCTTTCCTGACAAGCATGCGAGCAGCAACATCAATGCCAAGACAAGAGTGGCAAGACTTGTGGACAGTTATCTTACTGAGGTTTCCAGAGATAGAAACCTTTCCCTCACAAAATTTCAGGTTCTTGCAGAAGCTTTGCCTGAGTCAGCTAGGACCTCTGACGATGGACTTTACAGAGCAATTGATTCCTATCTTAAGGTAATAGATTCCTTCTCCAAGAGGAAAATAGAACAAGTTTTCCATTTTTCCTAATTAACTTATGAATGATTTTGAACTATCTAGGATGCACCACATTTGGGTAAAACTGCAAAGTAAATTTGAAATAGTACTTAAGAGTGTCATGCTAAATATGCTTACTATTTCCATCAGTGGCAATAGGTTATCTGTATGTATATACATTGGTTTGGAAAAGTGCATCTGGAAAATTAGCAATGCAAGTAAAAATGTTGAGTAGTTTATCTGTAGATGTCTACTCATGCACTTCTTATACCCTTGAATCAAATTAACAGGCACATCCAACACTAACTGAGCATGAAAGAAAGCGGCTCTGCCGTGTAATGGATTGTCAGAAACTGTCCATTGATGCTTGTATGCATGCTGCCCAAAATGAAAGGCTTCCATTGAGGGTAGTTGTGCAAGTTCTGTTCTCTGAACAGGTGAAGATAAGCAATGCACTATCCAACAGTTCTCTGAAAGAAGGTGTTGAGTCTCAATACCAGCCAATGATTCCAAACCGGAAAACACTACTAGAAGGAACACCACAATCATTCCAAGAAGGGTGGGCAGCAGCTAAGAAAGACATAAACACACTCAAATTCGAGCTTGAGACTGTGAAAACCAAGTACTTGGAGCTTCAAAATGACATGGAAAATCTGCAGAAGCAGTTTGATAAGTTGCTGAAGCAGAAGCACACATCAGCATGGACCAGTGGATGGAAGAAGCTAAGCAAACTTACAAAAATGACAAACGTGGAAAATCATGATATTTCACCTCAGCTTCCAACTTCAGAAGAACAGAACAGAAAGACAACAACTAGAAGGTGGAGAAACTCAATATCCTGAGAGATAAGAAACTCTCAACTGCATTGGATTGGAACTAATACCTCTCATGAATCAATTTGTGTTCCAGACTTTATTCCCTTTTTTTGCCATATTTCATTCCTTTTAGACAGCAAGAATTTGTGGCTTCTTTTCGTTTAATTCTTTTTTCTTTCTTTTATAGAAATCGCTATGAAATTCAAACTACATTGTAATTTGTCACCAGATCTAGTCATAGTTTTCCTCTGCCAGTTCTAGAGGCACTGCTTAACTTTTCCACCTAATGCATTAAATTTCCTGCTAGAATTTAAGTAAAACCAGTACAAGTATTTAGGACTTAAAGGGACACTATTGTCACAATTTACAATTTTTTTCTCTTTCAACTATGAAATCCTGACTTAAAGTGTAAGAGACAAATGAGCAAAAAATATGAAACATGAAAGTGTTACTTTTATTTACCAGGGGATCATAAATGCATTGATGTAAGACTTGAAATATTATGCCTAAACAGCATTCTAAGAAACATTAATTATGCTCCTAAAGTATGAGGATGACCTCATACCACATGATTTTGCCCAGAGTGTGCATCAGGCCAATAATTATTTGGTCTTGTTTCAGGTCAAGGGTGGAAATTTTTCTTGGTAAGCAATTAGAAAAGGATGATGAAAGATTAAAGCAAAATAAAAATATATGGAAGGATGTTAATGTTATTGTTACGAAATAGAGGAACATAGTATCACTGGTATAATTTTCTATTCTCTGTGACATTAAAGTTCGTATAGTGCCAATTTGGATCAACATTTATAACATAGATAATTAATTTTGCTTACAATTTTATCCTTTACCCGAGTAGAATAAAAGAAAGGAAACATGAAGAGATTGTATCCTTTAATTAACATAAATATTTTAAGAATTTAATTATATTGAATTTTATGTGCTATAAATATTTTACTTATATATTATTAATATTTAAAGTAAGAAAAATATTTTTAATGCTTAATTATATTTCATTTTTATTAATATTATTTGTTTTATAATATAATGTCAATAGGGTTTTATATTAATAAAAGATTTCAATATAATTAAAAATATTTGAAAGGATGACAAGTTCAACGGAAAATAAAGTTGTATGAAATGAAAATGCATGTAAACTAAACGTAATCAAATATTATTAAATTTAATATAACATCATCATTTAATATCCAATCTTGTTATATGAAAAATAAAAATATCAAATGAATAATCATCACATCATTTTAATTATTTCAATCCACTTAAAAAAAATTATTAAAACTCTCATAAATAAATGAATTGTATGAGAATTAATTAATTTTTTATTATTATATTAAAAATAAAAATGTTCAAATCTTTTATATATATATATATAAAAAAAAATTTTACATAAACAATTATTCGGCCTTTATCACTCTTTAGCTGTACGGTCCCATATATTAATTGGAATTTGATTTTCATCATGTGAATCATCAATTTTGTAATTTCAAAAACAATTTCTTTATTTAATCAATTACCTTGTATCAATCATTAAGTTTGATTATATATATATATATATATATATATATATATAATCAAAAATATTAATTTATACTAACCTAATTTATAATATTTCAAGATTTAAAAAATTAAATTTATTATATTATTTGAAAAAATTAAGATGGCAAAACATAGATTATATTTCTCTCACATAATATTTCTAACTTTTATTACAATAGTTCTACGTTTATTATTGTCCAGCTAATGAATCATCTATGACCTATCATCTGCTTCCATATAAAAATACACTATCATAATAATTAAACATACATAACACATCAAAAATAGGGTAAGCTAGTGATATGAAACATGTGAGAATTAATAAACTATTCATGATATTCAATACAAGCATGCCAAAGTGTAAGGCCTAACCAAAACTTTACACATAATAAAATTCATACATTACAAGCAAGACTTACACTTTCCGGAAAATTGTATGAATCTCAGATATATAAGGTTAGCACCTGATGTATCAAATAGGACCGTAGGTCTTCATTACGACCGACTAACTGAGTCTGTTTCATCTCAATGTCATTCTCACACTATTTATAGCTAACACCACATTAAGGTAATCTCATCTAGTTGTCCTTTTAGAACAATTGACAGAATTTCCATCGACCTCTCACCACATGTGGTTTCAATCTTGGATACCTCATGACATATTCTTAGATCTATACACACTAAACTATCACATACCACATTTCATTCACATAATAACTTATCTTCAAATGGAAATCTACATGGCCTCGTACCCATTTTCATGCTCATCATTCTTAAATCACATACTATTAATCACTCATCAACACACTATATTTTAAATATCACTTTCAGCATCATTCTCTTAAAAGGTCAATGTGTTGAGCGAAATTCAATTTCGCTCAACGGATTAGGTCCAGAAAGTAGTCCCAAAATTGGGACAAATATGCTCAATAGAGGGTTAACACACTCAGTGCATCGAAATTCGCTCAATGGACGCTTCACTCAACGAATTAAAATCCGAGAGCATCCTTAACCCCTAGAATAAATGCTCAGCGAATTTTACTACGGTCAGCAAAATTTATGCAACAACCAATTATGCAGAAAGTTCTAACTCACTTCTAAATGCAAATTCAAACTTTAAATGCAATCCAAACAATAAGACCAATTAAAAATCATCTTTTATCGCAATGAATTGACAAAATGATGGGTCTTAAAATGTAACTTAACCTTTCTACATAATGAGTTTGCTCAATCCATGCCAACATCAACACACAATTTCACTAAACCAGAATCACACTCCAAGTCACATTCTAGGACATACAATGTACACATATAGTACCAATTCCAGAACTCAAATCAACAAACTAAGGTATTCCACTCATTAATTCAAACAATTGTAGTTTCAATTCATCACAACATAAATATTCAAGGAGCATTCAGTGAAACAAAACCCCCAATTCAAACACCAACACCTAAATCCCCAAAACCTTCACAGTTTGAAATGGCCAAATCAAGAATAGATTCATCCTCCAAATCTAATCCCCTACTCAATCATTTTATAGAATCTTAGAAAAGAATTAACTAATTTCCCTTACTTGGAAATATATGTAGAGTGGATCATGGTGAATCATTGGTGAATGAAGTGGATCTCAGAGTTGCGAGACCAAAAGGATCATATATCAGTGTCACAAATTCATGAAAACAATTATAGGTAAGGAACAAATTTAAGATAAATGATAACAAGCCATATGTGGGATGATTATCAATGCCATTAATTTCATTGTTTGGTTTATGATTCATTTTGAGAGAGTATGATGCTATATTTTAGTATGATTAGGAGAAAAATTTGAGATATACAATAACAAATCATATGTGGGTTGATTATTAACATAATTGCCGCCAATCTTATTTTTCATGAACGTACAAAACATTTGGACATAGACTGTCATCTCATTCGTGAAAAAGCTCAATCAGGACTTATGCGCCTGCTACCTATTTCATCCTCCAACCAACTTGCTGACATGTTTACAAAGGTCCTTCCTTCTCGCTTATTTACAGCTAATTTATCCAAGCTGGAGTTGTTTGATACTCACTCACCTCCAACTTGTAGGGGGGTAAAACAGAAGAAGCCCAATCTTTAACCCAATAAGATCAGAAACTTCTAGATACTTTGTCTTTTCTGTTGTCTATCACCTTGTATATATAAATTACCCTCATTGAGAATATTAAGAGTCACATATTATCTTTGCACATCTGTCTTTTCTATCTTTTATGGTATCAGAGTCTAATCCTAACAAAGTTGTTGGAAGAAGAAGCGTGCCTCATCTTCACCAAACTGTCCTGCTTTAATCCGCTCAAATAACTCTCCTCCAGAAGCATATTCCATCACAATAGCCAAATGTGTAGGGGTTAGTATAACCTCCTGGTACCCGGGCGCCCTTCTGTTTCAATCTGAAATTCCAAATAAGTTTTGGTCCTATGCTATTAAGCATGTTGTTTTTCTCATAAATCGAGTTCCTTCATCTGTAATATAAAATAAAACCCCCTTTGAATTACTTTTTAATAACAAACCTGATTTCTCTGGTATCAAGGTTTTTGGATCTCTTTGCTATGCCTCCACCCATATTCCTCGTAAAAAATTTGACCCACGTTCCAAACGTGGTGTTTTTCTTGGTTTTCAAAGTGGAACTAAAGGGTACCTTATTCTGGATTTAGAATCTAGAGAAATTTTTGTGTCTAGAAATGTCATATTTCATGAAGCAATTCTACCATTCAGAAAATCTAAATCCAATGATGTTGCCTCTAACACCACTCCACCTCTTCCCCTTAGTACCTTCCATAATTTTGCCCAACAACACTTACCCCAACAACAAAAGGGTAAGGGTTCCAGACGTCGTTCAACTCGCATTCCTTAGCCTTCAACACGGCTTCGTGACTTTGTCTGTAGTACCTTTACTGCTTCATCAAACCAACCCTCTTCAAAGTGTGAATATCCAATTCAAAAGGTAATTTCTTACTTTCAGTTACCTCCTTTTGATCACAAATTTGTCATGTCTCTTTTCTCTGAAACTGAACCCTCTACTTACAAAGAGACAATTCAAAACTCTTGTTGGATTGAGGCAATAAATGCTGAGATTGATGCTCTGAATTTAAGTCAGACTTGGGACATTGTTGTGCCTCCTCCTAATGTTAAAACCCATAAGATGTAAATGGGTCTACAAGATCAAGCGCAGGGCTGATGGTAGTATCGAGCGCTACAAAGCATGTCTTGTTGCCAAAGGTTTTTCTCAAATTGAGGGGATTGATTACATGGAGACCTTCTCCCCTGTGGTAAAGATGTCTACAATTAGTGTTGTTTTGGCTTTAGCCTCTGTCAATCACTGGCACTTACAACAATTAGATATCAGCAATGCCTTCTTGCTTGGAGATTTGACTGAAGATGTTTATATGACTATTCCTCCTGGCATTCATGGCTCCCCTAGTTCACATTGCTGCAAACTTCGCAAATCTTTGTACGGACTGAAGCAAGCTAGTCGTTGTTGGTATGAGAAACTTTCTCTTCTTCTTTTATCTTATGGATATCAACAGGCTCAGGCGGATCATAGCCTCTTTGTTAAAAAACATGGGACTGATTTCACAGTCTTGATAGTGTATGTTGATGATATTATTCTGACAGGCAATTGCCTTCATGAAATTAATACTGTTAAGAAGATCCTAAACTCCAATTTCCACATGAAGGATTTGGGAAATCTTAAATATTTCTTGGGTTTAGAAGTCAATGTTTCAAATGCTGGAACTTCAATTTGTCAACAAAAATATTGCTTAGATTTGTTATTAGATTATGGTATGTTAGGATGCAAACCATCCACCACTCCAATGGATTGTTCATTACGTCTTCATACAGATTCTAGTACACCATTGTCTAACCCCCTCTCTTATAGACGTTTAATTGGTCGATTGTTGTATCTTACAAGCACATGTCCCGACATTGCTTTTCCTGTCCAGCAACTGAGCCAATTCATGTCTAATCCAACTCAAGTTCACTTCCAGGCTGCTATGCGGGTTCTTAAATATCTTAAAGGCAGTTCCAGCAAAGGCCTTATGTTTAAGCGCGATTCACCGGTTCATGTTCTGGGATTCAGCGATGCAGATTGGGCTACTTGTGTTGATTCTCGTTGGTCTGTTATAGAGCACTTGCTTCCACCACATGTGAATTGCAATGGCTCATTTATTTACCGTCTGATATGGGAATTTCATGTTCAAAGCAACCTGTCCTGTATTGTGATAATCAAAGTGCTCTTTTAGTTGTTTTTACTGCATAGTGATAGAAAAAAAAATAAAAGTGGGATTTTTAAAGTGGTGGAGATGGATCGTTCTGCGATGACTGTTGGAACAGGAATGGATATGCCAATCATGCATGACAGTGATAGGTATGAGCTGGTCCGTGATATTGGGTCGGGGAATTTTGGGGTGGCCAGGCTCATGAGGGACAAGCACACTAAGGAGCTTATTGCTGTGAAATACATTGAGAGAGGTGAAAAGATAGATGCAAATGTACGAAGGGAAATTATAAATCACAGATCATTGAGGCATCCCAATATTGCCAGGTTCAAGGAGGTCATACTAACCCCTACACATTTGGCTATTGTGATGGAATATGCTTCTGGAGGAGAGCTATTTGAGCGGATTAAAGCAGGACGGTTTGGTGAAGATGAGACACGTTTCTTCTTCCAACAACTTTGTTAGGATAGACTCTGATAGCATAAAAGATAGAAAAGACAGATGTGCAAAGATAATATGTGACTCTTAATATTCTCAATGAGGGTAATGTATATATACAAGGTGATAGGCAACAGAAAAGACAAAGTATCTAGAAGCTTTTGATCTTATTGGTTAATGATTGGGCTTCTTCTGTTTTAATTATCAAAGCCATTAATTTCATTGCTTGGTTTAAGATTCATTTTAAGAGAATATGATGTTATATTTCAATACATTTAGGAATAAACTTAGAGATATGATAGCAAATCATATGTAGATTAATTATCCAAGGAATTAGTTTCATTGTTTGGTTTAGGGTTCATTTTGAGAGAATATGATGCTATACTTTAGTATGTTTTATTTTTTGAACCATGTATTAGTGAACATGTATATGATAATATTGTTATTTTATGCGCATGGTCAATTATAACATATAGTTATTAATTTCAATAAATATTTCTATGCATGACCATATATAATATAAGTATGAAACATATATTTGCTATTGGCTAACAATGAACAGGGGAAAATGACAAATGTTGGAAGTCAAGGCATAAGAGAATTTACAAAATGAACGGGAGATATGGATTTTCATTTTTTATTTGTAATGGTTAACGAGTAGGAAATGGTAATAGGGTTGACGACACATGGATAACACCAATATAGAATAACATCCTTGTCTCTTTACATCTATCTGCATTAATGGGGATCACTAAAAATAATGTGAAAAATAGGTAAAAGGGTCTAAAAGATAGGTGACGAGAAGTACATGTTTAATGGATATATGTAGAATGATGTGATCAAAAGATTTGAAGCCGAATTTTGGGAAGAATTAATAAAAGTAATAAAAATAATTATATACATTTATAGTTGGTTATGTAAAGAAACTACTTATTGTTTCATTATTTGTGTTTATACAAGCTAAACCATTAGTAGGTAATAACATGTTCACCTAATTAAATATTATGATTTACTAGAAGAATTATGGGGTGCGAATTGAACTAGTGAAAGTATGATGGGGATTGCTAGACAAGTTTTTCATGAAATGACGTATTAGCATTTTGATATTGATCTAAATGATGATGTCCAACAAATGCACATACATGATAATTATATTCCATCATTTTATTGTTAAAGAGCATCCCAGTTAAGCTCATTTAGTGTCACATCTTCTTCTCGAGGGATAAAAAGAAAATTTCTCATGATTAATTTGATAGATACCCAATTCAATGAGATGACAACGGATTTTCACAAAGTTGCGAATGACATAAATGTTGAAAATATGATAAGAAAATGTCACAAATGACTTAGTGTCAATGTGATCTAGTTGAAAGGAAAGTGATAATTATAGTAGAACAAGATGAACTAATAAGTCCTACAATCATACAATATTTAGAAGGTGACATTTGGAAGATGTTGCTAAGATTGAATTTGACGAATGAGCATATAACTCTTTAATGTTATGATTTTCTAACTAATAATGAAGCTCATATAAGGTGTCTTTGTAGTATGTCTCCTCATCTTCAACTCAATTATTTTTTGAAAGGTATGTCTGAAAGTGGATTTTATTAGATTTATCTTTCTTAATGTTGTATGAGGTGAACTATTTCTTAAAATATTTAATATGTTTGTAATGTTGATTAACACTTTTATGTATAACTTTTATTTTGTGATATATGTACTATTTTATTCTAACTCATTTATGTATTTTAATGGTGTAATGTTAACTTTTTTTGTATAATTTTTTAAGTTATAAATTTTCTTGTATTATTAGCTGATTTTAGTATTTCAAGCTTGACTATGATATCATCTTCTTCCAAAAATAAAAGGCAATGATAAGGAAGACAAAAGAAAGATAAATAACTCGCTCAACCTAACTTGTTGATAATACTTACCTTGTAAGGGAAATTAATAAGGTGAAGATAAAGCTTAAACCATCAAGTTGGTTGGAATTGACAATTTGAAATATGAGGATCATATATATAATGTTATTGAAATTCCAATAGAAATTAACTATGATAGGGATGCGAAATTACAAACCATAGCTAGACCTGAATTAGGAGGTCACAATTACAAGAATGCTAGTAGTTTGATTTTGAATGATAGGTTACTACATTATGTTTATGTTCATATTATTATTCGTCGTAATAACAATTATGCACAATTAATACAATAAGATATATTCATGATGTGGTGCATGAAATAAATTTTTTTTATTAATTGGCCACATCATATTATCCAACATATGAAGAAGTGAAAGACAAATGACATATTTATAAAATTTTAATTAACCGCATAATTGACCATATTGAATTTTATTGGACACTTGAAATCAAGATTAGATTAGAGTGGTCAAATTAGTGGAATGAAAGATTTAAAAAAGAAATAAATGTTTTTAACATAAATGAGGTATGGTAATATGATCACGACAATCAAGATTAGAATAATGATTATGAAGAAATCTTTAGCAATGGTGATGAAGATGTCATAATTATGATACAATACTCATATTTTCACCATAATAACGATATACTAAATAAAATATGGTGTGGTATTTAGAAACTCCAATACCGTTTAAACACATTATCATTGGATATTTGTGAAGGTTTAGCCAAAATTAATTCTAAAATTTATAATCTTAATAAAGATTTAAACATTTATATATAGCCTTATTTAAATGTGTTTCATTTTTTTTTATGAAATGTTTGTATTTATTTTCTTAATTTATTAAATTTGGATCATTGTAACCTTCGTTCACTATTCTTTCTACATTTTACTTCAATTATTATAAAAATTAGCTATATAACTTCAGTTTTATAATTTTTGTTGTTTTTATTATACTTTCAAAATTTTATATATTTTATTTTATTTTTTTATAATTCTTTTCTTAATTTAAATAATATCTAAATTACTTTAAATTATTTTTCTTTAATATTACTTTTTGGAAATCAAAATTAATTTTTAATTATTTTCTTTAAATAGTATTTCAAACTTATTAATATTAATTCGACTTCAAAAATCTTCAATTTTAACGGTAAGACATTTTGGTCATTGCAACATTTTCTAATATTATTAAATATTTTTTATTTTTTAACATTAATCAAATCAATTTTTTTATTCATTTTTTTTTTCACTTTTCACGTATTTTTTCTTCTTTTATTTTATTTTTTCCACTTTTTCTTCTTCATCAAAACAAGGACTTATTTAAATTTAATTTATTATAAACATGTAATCGTTTAAATGAATTGATTTATAAATTTAATTTAATTGGTTAAAAGAAATTAATAATAACTTATTTCACCTATCAACTCAAATATATTGTATTGAATTTCTTTTATAATTAAATAAAATCTAATCCCATCTAATATGACATAATTTCTTATTAATTGAATAAAAGGTTTTAATATTGAATTTTTATATCTAATCCAACTAAAATATTAAATAATAATAATAATATTGTTTAATTTATTAAATTATTTTATTATTTAAATATATATTTTTAAATTATTAATTTTAATAAATATTGAAAAATATACTCTATTTAAAAGAAATCTAAAAATATAAATAAAAAGTATTTTAAAACTAAAAATAATGTATGTATATATATATATATATAATATATTTTAAAAAAAAATGAATAACTCAATTAAGTCAAACATACCGGATCAACGCTTGGTTGAATTGAATCGAATCTTTCAAAAAATAGGAATTCACCCACCTAACTTGGAATTTTTTTTTTTTATTTGATATTGAATTTGACCAAACCCGAAACCTCAATTAAATTATAATAAGAATTATATCATCTAATTAATTTATCTTATATAAAATTCATTAAACTACACAATACTAAAAAAAATATTTTTCTTTACCTTAATATATTTTTTCTCTACTAAATAATTAAAAAAATTATTTCTATTTATTTATTTGAATTTATTTATTTTTTCTTTCTCTTCCCAAAACTAAACATAAAAGAAAATGGATAAATAAATAAATAAAAGAAATATGTAGATAAGAAACAAAAAGAAAAATATAGAGAAAATATAAATTATTTAATTAAAAAAAATGATAAGAAATATCAATTTTTGAAGAAAAAAAGTTTTATTTTTAAATTATTTAATTTAAATTTATTATTATTTTTATTATTATTAAAAATAATTTTTGTTATTAATATTATTCATATGATTATGATATTCTTATTATAATAAGAAAATTGAAAGCAACAACTTACAAGAGAATCACGTTTCAAACTTCTTAATCACTTATGGGTTTTTAATAAAGATTAAAGATTAAAGATTAAAGATTGAAGGTGTGTTTGTTTAGGGTGTAAGGGAGAAAGAGGAAGGCAGAGAAGTGATTGATGTGGAAACTCATAAGTTTGGATAACATTATTTGTCGATGCCATTCATTTCTACTTTGAATAATTTTAATTTTTTTATAAAAAAATTATACTTTAAAAGCATAATTTTAACTTTTATTTTTATAAAGATGTCATATTTTGAAATTATGACTTCAATTTTTTTATTAATAAATTTTGTTTTAAAATCATAATTTTAATGTTGCTTTAGAATTGAAGTTGTATTAAATAATATAATTTTTTTTTAATTATGAAATTGTGCTTAAATATGACTTATCATTTATATAATTTTTTTAATTTATCCATTTATTTAAAATAATTTTTTTTATCATTTTAGTATAATTTAACTGTCATAAAATTTAAAATTGATTTTTAAAAACATGATCAATATCTGATGAAAATAATAAATTATTTGAATTTTCATTTTTCACTTTCTCTTATTTAACACACACTTGTCTTGTTTTGTCTGCTAAAAACAAGACAAGGATTTGGATTTGTAAGTTCGTCTAATCCCAAACACTTTCAACTTCATAAACAAAACAACTTCAATCATTTCTAAACCTAAACTATTACTTCTACTCAATCAAAACTCAATTCATTTTCTACAAACAAATATTCTGCACTCACAATAATTTAAGTTCTCTGTTAACACCATCAAATTATAGATAAAATTATCTAATATCTTTTTTTCTTTCATAAACTATAAAAATAACTTTTCTAAATTAGCCTTAATTGACCATAATGTCAATAGTTAAACATAATTTTTTTTAAAATACAAATCTTAAATAAGACTGAAATAATTTAAACTTATTTCAGTTTAAATTTACTTTATTTGTAATACTAAAACTTTTTTTTTTTGTGATTTTTTAAAGATTTTATGAGATTTAAAAATAAAAAAAGTTTCATTTTATGTGAGTTTTTTAAATCCACATAAAATATAAAAAATTCTAGTACTGTTTACGTAGTTTAAAATCTCTATATTTTAAATTCATTGGAATTTAGATTGATGGAAAAGTTATTTATATAATTGAATTGAGTATTTTGAATTTTTTAGTATAAGTTATGTGAATTTTTATTTCTTATGTTTCTTTTCTAAGTATAGTTTAATATTTTCTTTTTGAAAAATAAAAATACAATAGTTCCTTTTTTTTTTTTTAAGAAAATATCTATAAGATTCTTTATTTTATGTTAAATAGATTTTTCTTTTCCAAAATCTGATGATAATATGGACGAGGACCAAACATGTTTTCATACTATTGTCCACTCCTTCTTCCTAATTACTATTAATTAAAAATTTTGGTTGATGTATATAATTGACTAATGATAAGATAAAATTTATCATTAATCATGACATATACCGTCTTGCTGGTAAGAAGTGTTAGATATTTAAAAAGTGATAATATTGAAAGATTTTTATTGATAGAATAAATAATAATTATAAAAAAATATATAACTATATTTTTTATACAAAATTTTAAGTTAAAAAATTTATATTTTTTTTATTTATATATTATTTATTTTTATATTTTTATTTAATTTAATATAAAATTTTAACTTGATATTCTATTAAAACTAAATCGATTATATTTTCTCATAAACTTTTTTATAAAAAATTTAATGCTTCCTAATCTCATGTATTGCTCTTATATTGGTATTTCTTAGGTACGTAACATGATATCTTTTCATGATATCATGTTATGTATAAACACCTTAGTCATTAACAAAATATCTAAGCACCCACGTATTTCTCTTTGAGTCTTCTTCAAAAGACTAATAATAATATTTTTAATTAAAGTCTTGATTAATCATGATGTGTTTTTGCAAATGAATGGCCCCTTCTGCTAATTATTACTTAATATACTTTCTCCATGAAATAAATAATGAAAAATGTATATATTGGTATGGAGATTTCACCAACTTTATAAATAACTAATTTTTGTCAGAAAATTTGACCACTTTTAATGGGGTTTATCTTGAATTAATTTAGATTTTATTTTCAGTAATACCTTTTATTTATGAAAGACAATTTAAGAAAAATGATTTTTTAAAATAAATTATATTAACTAGTTTTTCTTAATTAGTACATAAATTAGTTAATTTTACTTATATAGTGTCAATTATTTTATTAAAAAAGTATAATATTTAATGTTATCAATATGTTAAAAGATTTTATATATTGCTTCATTAATACAACTCACATAAATAATTTGTTGTGGTTTAAATTTTTAATAGTCGGGGTTCATATTCTAGAATAATAAATCAAGAAAATGTTTACAATAATAATATTATAGTATAAAGTAACAATGCTTAAAAAATCGTTAATACATTTACTAAATTTTTTTAACACATGTATTAATTGTTTATATAAATATATGTATTTTATTACAATAATTTTACTTTTCTATGAAAATTTACCTATAAATTCAGATACATAAATAAATTATAATTTATATATGAATATTTACTTTCGAATGTTGATCAAGAGTGGTGAGGAAACTCCTTAAATATGTTTTTCTCTCTTGTTGTATATAAATTTATGTTTCTTGTATTTATTTCTATAATTTTTTAACTAATTTTTTAATTAAGTTTTTTATTTTTATTTTTATGTACGTTAATTTGGTATGATATATTATTATTATATAATAATTAGTTGTTTATCAAAACGAGAGATTCATAACAAGCAAAATAACAAAAAAAAAAGTAAAGAAAAAGAAAATAATGAATCTTGGATAATGGAAGATACCAATGAGTTATTGCAGATATTGGTATATGTTATAATAAATGGATTGTATGATGCTAATGAGTCGCTTAGTAAACAAAATGTAGAAAGAGTTAATACTTCCTCGTCTTAAAGCCAAAACTAGCTAGATTTCCTAAAACCTATAAGCATTACTTGAGTCGAATTAAATGGTTCAAAAATCAGTATAACAAAACTGTCAAAATTTATTCATAACCACAACACAAACTTCGAGAAAGAAGTTTGGTTGATTGTGAGGATTTGAAGATTGTTTTTGGAAATGAAACTGGTAATGGGATGGACTCCATTGCATTAGGCACCAGTGATACTAATGCAACAACTTTTGAAGAAGAAACTACTGATTTAGGAATTGAAACTTTTTATATGATGTTCATACTACCAAATCACTATGAACCACCCTTCCAGCCTCCATCACTTGACCAATCAAATCAACCATCCCATTCTCTTCGAGGTTGCAACTAAAAAGCAAGTTGTAAGACAAGTAGATCTGATCATGGAAAGAGTTCTAGGGGCCAATAATCAAGCCAAAGGTACAATACTTGCTTTAGTAAACCAATTTAAAAGAACTATGAAACCCTTGCTTGACCCTTTGTTTCCTTAAAAGGATCATATTTAGATGCAAAGTGCATGCCAAAAGATACAATTAACACAGGAAATGAGGAATCATAGATTGATAGAAAATTATATGTACAAACATGAAACCACATTAGCTAACTACATCCACGATACACTTTAACTTGCACACACCACTTCCATAACCATTCACATTCCAATTATTCATACAATCACATCTGACAGCTTTCATAATAGCATCATCAAAAAGAGACCTAGACCACCAATGAGAATTACAAAGCAGAAACTATAATTGCTTGTCATCATTCCTCCCTCCATCAACATGTAAAACAAAGTAACCTTTACCACAAAATGCTTTATATCCAAACAAAGGACCCCAGCAACTCATGATGAAACACTAGCCTCACTCTGCCAAACATCAGGAAACTTTCTTGTAACTTTAGAGTATATGCCAGCATGATATGCGTGCAACCTTGAAAGAGAGGACAAAAGCACAAACCCAAGAATGAAAAGGGAGGGTGGAAAGTGGGACCCCATTTGCCTAATGCGCATGCATTCAATCACCAAGAGAGTGTAACACTAGAGAGAAAAAAAGTGTCCTCATTTACAGCAAAGTCCCCCACTACCATCTCCATCACTTCAACCTGTGACCTTTAATCCTCCAAAAAAAGCTACAGGATAATCATGTTGGTCAACAAACTGAAACCCCATATCCTGCATTCTTTTCCAACTGATGTGCCAAAGTGCAATACTATCTATTTCAACATTAGTCCCTTTATTTCCCAACCATATATGTACACCTCAAGAGAGAGGATTAAACAAGACAAGATGCAAATATGCTAAGATAAACATATCAACCAACAAAGTTAAGAATTCAAAGAACTACATCATTTCACCATGAATGTGTCCTTCAACCAACATACTATAACCTCAGTGGCAGTAACAGACTGACTGATTGACTGTGAGTGTACCACTTAGTGATATTCCACCCCAAGAGAACCAGTTTTGGACATCAAAATTTTCAAGTACTCAATAGTTCCATCAATGACTGAAATTGGCTCCTTTCCTTTCACACCAGGAATTAAATTCTCCAGAACTCTCAAAGATTCGCGGATCTTATCCTTTTTTAATTTGATATCACACACCACTGAATCATCTGCTTTAGTTTTATCAACAGAATATGTCCAGCCACTAGAGTTCTTTGATTCAGCATCACTAACACATTCACAGGTTTCATTTGGTTTTACCAAATTAGATTTGTCCGCATGTGGGGATGATCCATTGTGGTCACCATCAATTAACTTCAGCCTTTTGTTAGGCCAATAAGAGCTAGCAACCTCCTCTTTCAAGTCTTCAAACTGTTCTTGTATTGCATAAGTCATTTTAGTTGCCAAAGGAGAACGATCTGTACTTGTTACCTCATCACAATTATCATCATCATATTCACTGCTGTCATCATCGGAATAAAGCAATGCATTTATTTCTTCCGTATCTTCATGCTTTTCACTTTCTTCAGTAACAGCATGATCCTTAACAGACCCTTCCATTAAACTGTAACTGGCAAGATGCTTTTGAACCTCATTACCAGCCTGTTCTTCCCCATTTACGTTATAAGTTTGAGCAAACTTCTTAGCAGTAACAGTTGGACTCTGAACAAGAGGGACGGGACCATAAAACAACCTTGTTTTATTATCAGTGCGGTCGAAGATCAGTAAACTCTTTTGCAGTGAAGGATTTTCATTTTGTAAAGCTCTTCCAAGATGAGTTTCTTTCAAACTTGTGTCTGCATTGTGATACTGAAGGTATCCTTGCACTTCATTTGTTAGCTCAGTCTTCAGACTTCGGATAGAAGGAGCTGCAAGCCCATGAGGTAAGACAGAAGTGCTTGAGTTCAGATATGTTGGGAGACCAAGTGAGCTGGGCTGAGGCAGCATACCAAAGTTATTCAAAGAAGGTGATTGCCAAGCCACATGGTGTGAGCAAGGCAAGGACCTGTCAGCCTTAACCATCTAACAAAAAATGACCTACAGAACAACAGAACCAATCAGCCAATGTTAAATATGAAACCCTTTCCGTTGAAAAGATGAAAAAACCGCATTTGGAAGTACCAGTTGATGTTATGGTGCTCTTGTAAGAGATCTTTGTTTACTTGCTGATTTTCTAAGGAACAAAAGGGAAAAGAGGGAAACTACAAACTCCAGTTTAAAGAGAAAGAACTATGACTCAATCTACGTGACAGGTTTAAGCAAATGACGGAAGTACTCAGCCTGCAAAGAGTCAGAAGATAGCATATGTCACTCATTGAATTCACAATAAAAAATTTACCTAATAACTGATAACAGAGGCTTTTTAATATTCAATGGTCATAATGTTCATCTCATATGCTGGAATAAGGAAGTTTCCGTCAAACAAGCTTCACAGCCAAGGAAATATGTACTAACCTGACAAAAATGCAAAGGTTGAAAGCATGCTATCACTCTAACAATAATTGTTGCTTCACCTTCAATGCCATACTCATGTTTTAATGCTCGGAATCTTGTTTGGCTCGCTGCTTGGCACACCATAACTTCTTTTGTTTCTCACAACACTACTCAATCAATCTAATGTTATTGTACACAGAGAAGAAACGCCCAATAGAATATCACAACAAAGATACCCAATCTGAACACAATCAGAATCAGCTAGAACTATAGAACAATAAGAGATGAGAACATACTGAAAATAAAAAATAACAGAATCTTCCTTCACTTCCTATCTTTTAACCTATTCTATACTTATCAGAAGAAAAGATCAAACAATTGGTTTCCATGGCAGTAGCTAAGCATAGAGACCAGAAGCAACAAATTATAGAATTTTTGGTAATAGTGACCTACAGAATAACTTTACAATATAAGTTCAACTGTATAACTTGGCGGAACACATCAACAGAAAGACCCAACCAACGCATGATGATTTTTCCTGTGTGGCTTTCGATATCAAGAATTACTTAGAGCTTCAGGCTGATATTATGCACTCGAAGAAACTAGTATCCCTGAAACAAAATTATATCATAGAATAAACATTATAATTTCATTTTATCACATATCAAGAAAAGTGCATTTTTAATAAACCAAATAGCCTGATATTACATTCAAGACTTAAATAAGAAATCATAATAAATAACCACCATGACTAAGGCCAGAGACATTGTAAAATCTAACTTAACCGTTCATTCATTCAAAATAAACCTGTTGGAGGTTCACCCTTCTGTTAATTTTCTTGTCCAAATGGAACAGCCATAATAAGAGAACAGACAGAAATTGAACATCAACACCACATGCTGACTTGTTATCAAGTAACATACAAGGACATGAAGCACTTAGCCTATTAGCAAAATCTTTCAACCAAATAAGTTTCTCCAACATAAAGGAGAAAAAATAGCAAAAAATACTACAATCCTCAAATTTCCCATCAGCGGAAGCCTGTTAGTTAAACAGAATATGATCCAACAAAGAAAAGGCACACACAGATACTCTTATAAGATTTGACTCCAAAACCAAATTTTCATCAAGAAGATCCTGGACTCGTAGTCCAAATTCAACGAAAGCCTTCAGCTTTTTACACCCCACCCCCTTAGCCACTAAGCACAGCAAAGAATATAGAAAACCCAAAAAGGAAAAATAACACGGAATCAATGTTTGAAATACTTACAGATGGATTGGAAAGAAAGGGTGTCTAGAGTAGACCAGAGTGAGAAGAGAAAAAGGTATGATTGAGAGTGAATAGGGAAGAGTAAGGAAGGAACCATTCACTACGACAAGAAAATGTTCAAAGAGATACTACTCAATGTGGATGCCACTGCTATATAGACAACCAAACGTGACTTTTGACTTAATTTCTTAGCAGTTCCTGATTAGAGTCATTAAACTAACAGTGAATTTTTTTAATTAAAAATATTATTAATGTATTTTTTTATCATAATTTATATATTTTTTATTTTGATTAAAAAAATATTGATTTATTTTATAATTAATATTTTAAAGGCATCGGTTAATAACACTTATTTCTTATTATACGATTTTAGGTTAATTTATTTTATTTTATTTAGAAAATATCCATAAAGATGCTTTTAAAAAATATGCATGTTTTCTATTGAGCTTTTAAACATAAAATTAGTTCATTTTTATCGACAAATTATAAGGTTATCCTTTGAGCTCTATTTCCCCTTTAAATAACAACAAATAAATAATTCTAAAAATTGATTTTGAATAATATAATTGTATTAAAAGTTTAGAAGAATAATTGTAACATCAATTATGATCATACCTAAAATGTTGAAGGTAAATCCAAAAAAGAATCTTGAGTTAGCATTTCTTACAGAGTGCAATTCTTTTCTTACAAAGTTCTTAAGTTGAATGGAACTTAATAATAAAAACATAAACTTAGGGTGAGTTGAGTTGAGAGAGACATGAAGAGTGAAGATGGAAAGAATTAGCCATTGAAGTGGAAGCAAGGAAAGGGCCCAATAGACCCCCCAAAAGTAAGAACAGTGTATTGGATGAATGATTCAGGAGCATGACTATTATAATAATAATAATTATTATAATAATAATTAAGAGAATTTTACACAATGCAAAAAAGCATCAAGTGCAATCCCAATTTTCTCCACTAACAACAATCATCCAATCTAATATATTACACCCGTGCGTTTCATCAAAGCAAGAGAGACCCCAAAATTATAAACAACCTATCACTTCTTGTTACTACTCAAATTAGATTAATCTTTTAAATCAAATTTTAAGTTTTAAACTTTTCATAACAAAATCTCATTCGAAGAGTCTTGGATATCCTTCTCATAACATATAACATATACAAGAATAGTCTAAAATAAAATGTATAATAAAATTTTCATATTAAATTATCTGTTATCAATTTAGATCTTATTTTATAAATTAATTTTTTAATATTATATTAAATCAACATTTATTTTCTAAATGTTGTATCCAAACTCAAGCTCTAAGAAAAGATATATTTATTAAACCTAGTTATCTTAATTTTTTTTAATAAGTAGATTTAATTATATTTTAATTTTTAAATTTTGAAATATATATATTTTTGTGCCCTTTAAATTTAGAAAGGAAAATTATTATAATCTCTCAAATTTAATAAAATATGAATTTAATTCTTAAATATTAAATTTAAATTTTAAAATTAAAAATAATTTTAAAATTTTCATTTTAATTTCTCAAATTTAATATTAGGAATTAAAATTATATTTTCTCAATTTTAAGAAATTAAAATAAATATTTTTAATTTTGAGAAATAAAAGTAAGAATTATTTTAATTTTTTTAGATTAAAATAAATATTAGAAAAATATTAAACATAAACTCGTTTATTTTAGAATATTTATATGATACTAATGTAAAATTTTTATATAAATTATTTTTTTTAAATTTAATTTTGCTTCTTTCATTCGTTCAATAAATATAAATATGATATGTTCGGTTGTTTATAAATATCTTATAAATATTAAAAGAATATTAAAAAAAAATAGATATAAATATATCATTACTTTAACTATTAACTATTTATGAAAGTGGTTAAACCATAAGAAAGTTATATGACATAATAATTTATGTATTATGGTATAAATTATATAGATGGTGGTGCAGCATTATAAGGTGGAGGGAATGAGCACTAGATACCCAAAATCACATAATGAGGTTACTCTTTGGGTTACATATACCCCCAAAGTGTGGTTGGATTTGGTACACTTCATGCTGGAATTAAGGGATTCCTTTTATCCTTTATCATCTCCACACTCACTAAAGAACATCCATAGAATTGATTGGTTTCTACTTTTTGTTCTTTTTTAAGACACAAAAGCACTGCCTTTAGGTTTAACAACTCTTTTCTCTGCAAATGGTGTTCCGTGAGCTTTATCAGAACCATCAATTGATTCGTTTCTACGTTTTCTGACCAAACTCCACTCTCCAACACTCTTGCACTATCACTAATACACACCATTGTACATGTAATGGTTTTCAGATTATTGACATTAATGAAAACAGTTCATGTAAATTCAAGTTTGAATATGTATATAATTATGTATTTTTCAAATATTAACTTGTTAATTATTTAAATATTGAAAATATAATTTATTTGAATAAATTATTTTAAAAAATCTATAAAGATATTTTTAATATCTATATATTAACCAATATAATTCAATCAAGTATAGATTGAATTGGTCTAATAAAAAATTGTAAAGTTTCGATCCACTCAACCGACATATAATGAAATTAGTAGTCAAAATATTGCAATTTAGAAATGATGGCCGGATAATACATGCCGGATAATTTATATGACAACAGAAAAGCATTTTTAAGGTAAAAGTAGTGAAATATTTTTTTATGAATTAAAATAAATTTAAAATTTAATTTATGAAAAGGTTATTTCAAATATAATATAAATAATACAGTTTAAATTTAAGTGTAAGGATTAGACTAATTTGAATGGGTTTTAGATTTAATAGTTTAGGAAAGAGAAACATATAAATGATTTAAATTTTCTAATCACGCTCATTTTTTTAAATTTTCAAAAAAAAATTATTTTTTTTTATTTTTTCTAATCTTTCTTAATATTTTTATCAAATTTTCTCTCAAATTTTCTCTGAAAATAGTAGGTAGATCTCGATGAAAAAAAAAAGAATATTTTATATTGATTAAAATTGTTAATTAGGGAAGTTTTAGACATTTTATTCATTTTAAAATTTTTAGAGAATCTTGAAATAGGAATTTAGGGTTTTTTTTTTAGATTTTTGATGAATTTTGTAGTAATTTAAATAGTTTATGATCAGGTTCTTGATGAATTTTGAGTCAATTTTGTAGAAATTTAAATAGTTTTATGATTAAATTCTTGTAAAATTCATTAGAACTATTATATTATTTTGAAGTTGAAGATTAAAACTTGGATTAGAGGTAAGAAAAATTAATTAAACAAATTATATGCTAAATGTTTGATGAAAGATGTGATTAATGTAAAATGAGTAATTTTTAGGAATTATATGATGAATAATTAGATAATATTGCATTAAAGATGATTAATGTACCAAGATTTCCTTTTTAGATGCTAAACTTATGGATTTTTTAGATTTCTTGCATTGTACATAAGGATCATCGTTTGAGTTAGTTGTTTTCGTTTGAGCGAAGACCTTAAGGAATGCTCTTTAGAGTATTTTTTGCTTAAATGACGAAATTTTACTTGAGTAAGAATTCTCTAATGGCTCTCAATATCTTTTTCGTTTAAACAAGAATTTCCTAACTTGAGCGAGAATGCCCTGTACATAAAAAATTAATTAAATTCTAAAATGAATTAAGAGAGTTAATATATACATATATATATATATATATATATATTGATGTAACATGATGAAATGAGTATTATTTAACTGAATCATTGATGATAGTTGTAAATCTTGATAATGTGTGATTGAAAATTTTATTGAAGTGAATTGTAGAGATTATATATATATATATATATATATATATATATTGAGGTGAATTATTAAAATTATTTAATGGTGATAATAAATTAGAGAATATTATGTATTTCTTGAGATGAGATTTGTGGATTAGATGCATTGGTGAATTTACGAAATATGAGCTATTATTGAATATATATACAAAATTGTGGTAGTTAATTTAGTTATAATTTATGGTAAATTGTGAAAAATATTATGATTGGTGGTGAATTATGGAATGACATTATTGATGATAACATGAATTATAATTGTGATTTGTGACTGAGGTCATGTAAATTATGAAAAATTTATGGTAGTGGTGTCAATGTGATTATGATGACAGTGGTGCCAATGGAATTGTGATGACAATAGTACTAATGAGTTACTTGGTTGAGAGATTGTGTGCCTGAGTGGCTTAGTGCCTAAGCGGCTTTGTGTTTTGGTAGTTGTGTGCTTGAGATTGAGATGAACTATAGAATGGATTATGTGTTTTAAAATAAACGGTATAAATTGTTATGTCTGAGTGAAAATGTGATGTTTGTATTTGGGGTATTATTTGGTATAGTTTTAGTGTACATATGAAAATCTAGAGATATTAGATGACATATCCAAATTTCAATGGTATTTTAGTTACGTAGAAAGGAGTACTATATGGTGAGAAGTCAATGTAGATTTTTACTGCACTTATCATTGGGATGGGCTTAGCCATTGTGTTTTGATGTGTGTAGGAGAATCACATTGACATGTCAATGCCAAAATGGAAATAGACAAGAAAATCCAGAGGTAAAAAGGACTCATATGGTTCGTGTATGGCTTAGTAACCAAGAAACATGATTAATTATTAGTCTTAAAGGTCAAGAATTGCATATAATTTTCCGGAAGAATCTGTCTTAAACATTATATGCATATGAATATATGAATGTGATGACTGCATGTGATTAAGTATGACTGTGATAATCTAGTCACGTGGATATGAATGAATAAATAAGTGTGATGATGAACTTATGAATTTTATATGTGTCGGACCTTTACCAATGCACCCATCAGTTTCCAAACATATAAACAGTCCTAGGATAATACTTGTCGGTCATAGCCGATAAGTACTCAACCCCTTAACAGGCCCAACTTCAATGGACCTAAAATTGATCCTCCTAATTAGACTGGACACAATCTCCACTAAACTTGTTTGGAGTAACACGTATACTTAGATAATAAGGTAGTTTAAATCTACTAAAGATAATTAGTTACTAGAATACATTATAAATAATAGTTTTATTCAAGTAAAATAATCATCTAATCATTATTTCATCTTGTTTATTATACTTTTCACTGACTTGAGTATCGGAGTATAATCACAAGTACACCCCTTTTCGGTCATACACAATCAAGGCATATAAGAGACATTTAAAGTTCAAAAAACATCTTGAAATCCTTTCCAACCTTATAAGTATAATATATTATTTTAATGGTTTTGTTTATATTAACTTACTCTAATTGTTTGTATTTATAGTTTAGTTAATAATATGATGATCATATTTTAATAGAAAGTCAGATAAAAAAAAAGCTAGTAATAATTTTTATTTTTTATGAAAGTACATTTTATTTTAATTTTGAAATATTATTATAAATATTTGAGAATTTATTTGTAATATAATTTGAGAAAATATTATTATTTTTTATGATAAATTTAATTAATTTTTTTATGAATTTATATTTTATTATTGATGATATTGAAATTTAATATAATTATTATTTTATTATAAATATAAAATAAGTATTTTCGATTCGAACTATTAACTAATAATTGCTTTTTTTATTTATTTTATCATTTCATTAAACATTAATTATTTATTTTGAAAGCACTTTAATTTCTTTTATGCTCCAATTCAATTTTAGATTTCCTAAGTATTCTCATTATAATGGTGAAATGGGTTAAACATTTTTTTTTCGTGGACTAGATTATTTTAAATTTTTTTACTGTTAATTTTTTTTTTCTTTTTTGCGCAGTATTGTACACACAACAAGGTTAGTATTGTAAGCCCAAGTCTCAAATGTCACTTGAGTAAAAAATTTGGAAGGTTTTGGTTCACGAAAAGTATTTAATTTGTACATGAAGTTAATTATACATATTTTTTTTTATAATAAATACTATTTAATTAAAATAATAATTCTAAAGATATTAATTTTCACTGAAATATGATCTCTTTTTTTGATATAAAAGTACGTGCTATTGTTATATCCATAAAAGAAATTAGAATAAATAATTAAGAGAATTAAACTTTATTCATTTATTCATTTTATTTAATAAGTTAAATACTAAAATAATATTTTAAAATAGTCTTATCATAAATAAAAATATATGTATTTTTTCTTTAATATATATAAAAATTATTGATTTTAACATTTTATTTAAGTTTTCTATTTTATGTAAAAAAAAAATTATTATGATTTTACACTATATAGATAAATAAATTTCTCATAAGTTTCTCAATTAATGATATCTATCTATTTAAACCACCTACACCCTATTCCAAGATATTGTCCGTTTTGAAGATTTGGTCACTCCTCACGAATTTGTCCTTAAAAGGCACTTTGGGAAGTTAGGAAAGATGGCAGTATTTAAAGCACTCAGACGCTCGGCTCCTAAGCGATATGGGACTCCTGTCCATATAGGAACATATCATATACATATTATTACGCAGATATTAGTTATATTAATTGTCTAATATTTTTAACCTCTTTATAAACATAAACATCTGATAAATTAGTCACGTCACTTCAATCTGTCTCACTCTCTTTTTAAAAGAGAAGGAAACACCTAATGTCCCCTGATTTCAGTAAAAGAAGGAATTAAAAGAAAAATTGTGGAAGCCTTTGAAAAGAAATGGTGATCATTAAATCAATTCATCATTGTTATCCTTCATCATCATTGCATTGCCACATCTCTAACACCATCTTTCACCATAAATTTTGGGAGCTTTTGATGTTTCACTACTTCATATCTTCTAAATATCAATTATTAAGGATGAGATATTAGAAAAACCTTAACCCGGTTAAAAAGGAAAGGAAATAAACTCCAATTCTTTTTTTTTTAATTTTAATTTTTTAAATTCTCTTTAAATTGTTCTTAAATTTTTTATTTTACTTTTTTAAATTTCAGTCATTTCTTATTTGTTTAAAAATTCAAATATATTATGAATGAAAGAAACGTTTTGTATTAATTAAAATATTTTATTAAATAAAATTTTAAAATTTTTTAAATCTTAAATTAGAGATTTAAAGTTATTATTTAAATATTAATAATTTTTAATTTAATTTTAATAGTATTTTAGATTAAAATATAAATAAGTTCTTATTGAATTTAATTGAATTTTAGAATCATTTGAAAAAGGAAAATTAAGATTTTAATTAGATATAAAAAAATTAATTAAATGAAATTATTTATTATTGATTACATGATTACGTGTGATCATATATGTTTATATATTTTTATATGAAATAAATAAGAATTATATTATTATTAAATGTAAAAATATAAATTAAGTTTTATTTTATAATTGTAATCTTATTTTATTTTATTTTTATTTTTTATTTTAAAAAATAATTTTTATGAAAATTATAATCTTAAATGTTATTTAACTTTTAATTTTTATTTTATATAAAGAAAATATATAATAATATACAATTTATTTTATAATTAAAAGTTTAATTATTTAAAAAATATTTTTATAAAATTATAAATTATTTTAAAATATTTTTATTACAAATTTAAAAAAAATGTTCTTTATAAAAATTTTAATCGAAAATAAAATTATATTTAATTATTTTATTTATTAAAAAAAATTATTATTAAATATTAAATTTATATATATATATATATATATATATATATAAAATACTAAAACGCATATTTGAAATAGATCCCATCAATCAATTTTAAATATAAGAATGAAAAAAAAAAGATTAAAAATATACTTTTTCCTTAAAATTATAATAATCGGATTTCATTCTCGTAGAATAATGAATAGCTCTGCAGTACCCAGAGTTAATACTACTTTCTTTCAAGAATAGAGGTAAAAAGCTTCATATTCAACTTATGCAAATATTAAGTCATAAATGTTAAAAAAAATTAACACATTTATTAGCGATATAAATATCTGTATTTCATCACAATCTCAACTATTCTATAAAAACGTCATATTGTTTATTGAAGTAGCTAGTTAATAATGCCCAAGCCATTTTGTTCATATTCCTGTAGCACAGGTCTAACCCAAAGTTTGTTTTCTTCTTATGTTTCATGTATTCAACCCTTTTTTCATGTTTTTTGTTGCATGTTTTAGGAAGAAACACGTCTAAATGACCAAAAGTACTTGCCAAAGAAAATGGGAACTTTCAGCAACTTAGGCCAAAAGGGAGAATAAATTATTACAACTTAAAATCCTGAAGGTTGAACTAACTTACAAGTAACCCACATGACACATACAGCAACACTTAACGTACGTTTCCCTTTCTTAGGCACTTTGCTTCAAGTAACCAAATTCACCTTCAAATTATTAGTTTGTTATCAATTCTGGTGTTTTTGGCCTGCAAGATTAACCAATCTTACAAGTATATATAAATGGAAAAGCCACGCATCCTTATAATTGAATTGGTTATTTTAAACCAAGAAATACCTCTAACAAGGATCAATCATCTTTATTCTTTTCTCATTCCAACTTCTGTGAAGCATTGAAAATACTTTCAATATGTCAGTTAGAAAATCATCATGGATAACTCTGAAATTCAGAAGTGTTGTTGATGTAGTTCGTGCCAGCAAATTCCAATCAAGCTATGTTGGATTACAGAACAGACCAATTCTGTCAGCTGCTAGGACTGAAAGAGTTCATTGGATGCATCCTAATAGACAATTCTATGGCACCAATAGCAGCAACACAAGTACTAATGCAAAAGGGTATACCCCACAATCTTTATCTTCTATCCATTCTAATCTCACTGTTGAATATTACATGCTCAAATTTGTTTATGACCTTTACTGGCAGAATAAAGGATCTGAAGGTTCAATCTGCAGCTCCTGCAACTGCACCTGCTGCTAAAACTTTTGCCTTCACTTATTGGTAAGAAACTAAAATCCCTCGCTGCTGCATTTATTAGAGGTTCCATAATTTTTAAGTATATAAGTTAAATTTAATTATTTACTTTCGTAGATTTTTTACTGATGTTAATTGTTAATAAATTTCACCTAAATTTAAGATAGAGTTGGAAGTACGAACCAATGAATGTGCATTTACTTATGAACATGCAGGCTAAGATGGGTTCTGGGGATGGTACTTTCTGTCTTGCTACCCTTCTGGAAACCTTACTGGAGAAAACTACAGATAATAGAAGGTAGATGAATATCTATTACATATTCAATAAACAATCTAATTTCTGAAGTTTTCAAAAGTTACTTAGAATAAAATTGTTTGGGGATACAATGTGAATTCAGAAGAGGTAGAGTTTGTGGTTGAAGAGGCTGAAGCGGTGGCAAAAGTGGTAGAAAAAGTAGCAACCGTAGCAGAAAAGGTATCTGAAGATGTAGCAGAGATGCTTCCCGAGGATGGTAAACTAAGGAAAGCAGCTTTGGTGGTAGAACATGCATCAAAAGAAGTAGCACATGATGCTCAGCTTACTGAACAATTCATACACAAGGTACTAATTACTGTTGATCTCTATTTAGTATTTTACTTTTGAGATGTTTTATCACATGGCCTCATCAATTATTCAAATGATTGCTGATTATTTTCTGGTAACTTGGTCATTGAAACACAGGTTGAAGAACTCAAGAATGACCTGGATGATATAGAAGCCTTTGTTGAACCAGTAATTGACAAGATTGTGAAGATACAACCTCAGAACTGATACAACTTTTCTTGTATGCTATTCTTTGTACTGAAAATTGTGCATATTATATTTTTTGTTGTTGGTTAATTTATGCTTTTTGTTAATTTGTTCACTGTTCATTTTATGATTGTAAAAGTTAGAGTATAATGTAGCCTCTCTCTTTGAGAAATGGTCCAAATTTTAAATTTCATATATTATTAATTTTCAGTGGAAGAAAGACTTCTAAAAGTTATTTGAAGATGATTGTATCAAATGTTATAGTATAGGTTATTTTTCTTTTTTTTTTTGTAAATTAGGTGTTTCACAAAATCACAATAATATATCAAGACTAATTCAAATATAGTGATATAGACTTAGTATACACATTATCTTAAAGCTATCTAATTGAGATTTTAGGTGTAATAGTGGTTAAGTTTTTATTGACACTAAAATCATATTTATATTTGATTCGAATCTTCAATTTTATATAAATTCCTTTTCAATAACACATGGTTGATATTTATTATATCTTCTTCCTGTTGTGATTCAAATTACATTTTTATTATTTATCAAATTTAATACATGTTTCATTTTAACAAAATAATTAAGGAAATAAATATTATATATATAATTTAATTTAATATTATAAGTATTTTAATACATAATATAAATTCATATGTATATACCATATAAATTTATATATTAAAATGAAAGATTTTTTTTTTCAAATAATCTCTATTATGAACCATTCTTATTAAAAAAAATTAGATTAAAAATATTTAATTCTATCCAACTTTTTTTACTGTATAATTTTTATTTAAATAAAAATTATTTTATAAAATTGTGAAGAGTCAATCATTAAATATTATTTTCATTAAAACAAAATAATTTTATTCTAAAGTTGAGACCAACTCAACTATAAAAGTAATTTTTGTAAAATTTTTAAATTTTAAACCATTAATCTAATTTTTATTTTAAATTAATGTTTATTCTAAATTATTTGAATTCAAAAGTTAAGTGAATTTAAAACTTATGAATTCTATATCTCAATCAAGGTTAGAGTTAAAAATCAAACTCTATTTATATTCAATTAAGTCTTTACAAATCTTAACAATAATGATCAAGTTACTTTTTCAACTTTAAAGTTATCTAACTAAGATACTATATTTACATTTAAAATAACTAATTTATTTTATCTTTAAAAAAAATCTCTACAAATAAAATTTCAAATTTTTTTTTTCAACAAAAAATTTATATATGTTAAAAAAAAATTGATCAATAAAATAAATATATTATTAAAAAGTTAGCATAATTTAACTTTTGTTCCGGGATGTTATATGTAAAATGCCAATGTCGTATATACAAAAATTTCAACTTTATGTAATTAAGAAGAAGAATTGAATCTTATTTAAAAAGATATTCAAGTAAGATAAATTTACTATATTACCTATTCAATACTTAAATATAAGTTGAAAAAAATAAAAAGATGAGAATTGAAGACAAAAATCTAAAATAAATAGTTAAAATCTTCCGTTGTATTTTTTTAATTTAAAATATGAATCTTTCATTTAAATTAAATTATTTTTATTCTTAAAGAAGTTGGATCATAAGATATTTATCCTTTTGATCTTTTTAATTGTTTATAAGTGAGAGAGTAATGAGTGCTAATGAGTGGGTAATTAAAGTGTTTCTTTTTTACTTAGTTGCATCTAAGTTTGATCTCTTTCAATATGAATAAATTAATTGTTTTCACGTAGATTATAATTTGGGGCAGATATTTTATTTTTTAACATTTTTTATGTGGACATTTTAAACCCAATTTGCATAATTTGCAGATTAAATAAGTTTAGTTTTTGGAAACTGTGGACTACCTGCTCCTACAACTAAATAAATTATATACATTTTTCCTTTGAAAATTAAAGTAAGACATTCAACATATTTAAAGTTTATATTTATTTATTATTTATGGTATATTATATTGTAAACCAAATAGATAAATATCTAAATAATGTAAATTTGGATGAATTAATTATACCATGGCTGTGAATAAGATCAAACATTATTAATGAAAAAAAAATGATATTTTTTCCTATATTGTTATAATTTAACTTTTAGTACAGTCTTTATTTAAATTTGAACTTTTTTATTTTCTATAGTTTGATTTAAACTTGATTTTTAATATTTAAATGTATTTAATAATTATATTTTAACCAAAAACATTATTTGTAATTTGCAGGTCAACTTGAATAGTTCATGAATTTTGCACATATTTTATCAACAAATTATTTTCATTGAATAGAGTATCCATCTCTAGTTATAATTATATAGTGAAAAAATGTGGGGGACCAATTGGTAAGATGTAGTTCTTATTTTATCAGAAGGGTAAAGAACAAAATAGGGTTCAGTTGGGACCTTGTGTTTGTTTCCTTCAAGTTGGTAACAAAATCATTGTAATGACACCACACATACAGATATATATACATATATATATATATATATATATATATATATTATATTGCTTTTTCCACGGTTCAGCAGCATAGGAAAGCTACAATGTCAGTGCCATCCTCAACATCCAACTTTCTCTCTTTTCCTTTTTCTTTCTTTTTTTCTCTCTTCCTCTGAACATGCTGATATCTCTTCTACTGGTTTTTGGTTGCCACTTTTCTCATTATCTTCATTCACATAAATTATAATAAATTGTGTTTCTTAGTTCAGAATATGTTTTTAATAATTTGACATTTTAAGAATGATGATATATATGATATTGACAGAGAATTACCAACATTGTTGATTAGTTCAGAGTAAAACTTTCTGATGATGGTAGTACATGTCTTGCTTGGTCACTTCGCTTTAGACATGTGACTTATCTTGGTTGTGTGTTGGACTGTAACCAACCAAACTTCAATAATGCATGTTCTATCGTACAATGAGAGTGAAAGTGCTGGAAAATTTACACCAAGTGAAAAGTCAGGAACTAACCCTCCAAACTATCATTTGTCTCATTCAGAGTTTCTCCACTAAACTTTCAAAAGAGAGAAAGAAAAGTAAAGGAAAATGAACCACCAAGTTCATTGCATATGCTTCCTGCCAACGGTCCCATTTCCACTTTAGATTTGATTCTTCACATTACTTTACCAACCATCACTTTCTCTCACTCTTATTACTTTACCAACCATCACTTTCTCTCACTCTTATTTTTGGATTCATGGTGCAATCTAAAACCCCAATCTTAGTTTATTGAACTTAGTTATTTCTGCTAATACAAAATATAAGTAGTTTGTTTTTGTTATTATAATACTTCTGACAATGTTATTGATACCTAAATTTTTAGGCTAACTCATAGTGTAGATAAACAACATGTCATTTCTGACTAATATATATATATAAATAATTGATTGTTATGTTTTGATTGCTATAAAAAAAGAAGAAATTTTTCATTCAAAATTACATTAAGATTTAGGTTGTGTAAATGAGTTCAAACATAAAAATTAAGTTAAACTAAAAAATAAAAAAGATGTCTTTTTTTCTTCAACCAATTAAACCTAGAAACAAATAAAGTACGGAATATGAAAACGAGAAGAAGAACAATAAAAATGTATCATTCGTAATGATCGTTGTCATAAATACAATACACGAAATAATCGAAAGAATGAACCCTCACACAGCAAAGAAAAACAACCAAAAATGAAGCACAAGAAGAATTCACGATCCATGTAAATTCGCAACGACATCAAAAAGAAGATAAACTCCACGAAACTATCTCTACATAAACAAAGCCGCAGCGAAAACCACGACAACGGCAGATCCCGCGACGGGGAATTTGTGCAAAGCGGCACCGTTTTGCGAGGGAGTCGGTGCTTCGGTGGGCGGAGAGGAGATTGCCGAAGGAGTGACGGAAGGAGCACCGGCCGGGGATTCGGAGGGAGGCGACGGTGGAGAGTCGATGCCGACCGGAGAAGGAGACGGAGAGTTCACCAGCGGAGCAGGGGGAGACGACGAGGGAGACTCAGCGGAGGGAGAAACTGCGGACGACGGAGACTTGGGAGGCGTGGCCACGGGAGTTCTCTTGGGAGAGAGAGCTGGCGACGAGGCCGGAGACTGAGCCAGGACGGAGGTGACTAACAATGCAGCGACTAGCGTGAACACAACGGTGGAGGTAGCCATTGTAGAAGGTGAAAGAGTTTGGAAAAAAAAGATTATGAAGTGTGTTAATTGAAGAGAAAATAAGTTAAAGAGTGAGAGTGTGAGCGTTGTGAAGAGAAACAGAGGGTTGGAGGGTATTTATAGAAGCGTAACCGCGTTGAGGTGAGTCGTTCGGAGCCGTTGATGTGTTGAAATCATTATCAGGTTGAACACGCGGCACTTAGAGTATGTATAAACTACACAAAAAAAAAAATTAAAATTATATTTTATTAATTTTGAAAGACTAAAATAAACTTTTAAATTTTTTTTTTCTATTTGATTTACTAAATTGTCAAATAAAAATTGGAAAAAAGAAAGATGAGTTAGAGTTGGGTGGAAGGGTAACGCAGACACGAGAGATTGAACCAAGAGCGTACACGTGGTGAGGAGTTTGAAGGATGAGATGAATCGGTGAGCGTTGGATGGAAGCTAGTTAGGGAAAGTGGTAACGGTCGAAAGAAGTAAAGTGTGGTGCAAAATATTTTCATGTGAATTTTGTTGTGAATAGTTTGGTTTTGGGGACAAAGTAGGAGTCGGTTCTAAACTGGCCAGGGACCACCTCTTTTGTTTTCGACAAGGATAATAACTAATAATTAAAGGTGTCTCTTCTCAAATTCTAACAAAACAAATAGTTTGAGAAGTATGTGTAAGAGTTATTAATAATGAATTAAATGTCGATAATTTAGTATGTAGGATTAGAAATTTATAAATTATAATTTAATTTTATTTTTAAATGATATTTTTAAATGATGTAAAATCTTCCACACAAATGATTTAATAATAATATTAAAATTTTAATATAATTAACTCAATCAAATAAAATTTATTATTTTATAAATCTTAATTTACTTTTATATATAAAAAATGTGTAGATAAAAGAGTCATACATCTCTTCTATATATATATATATAACTATTGATATTTATTTTATGTTATAAAATTACTCTTACATTATTTTTAACATATGATAATGGTTTAATCGAGTTCAAATAATTTAATTTTTTTGAATGATTTTGGAATAATGCAACGCCATATATACTAAGTGATTAAAGAGATTATTTTTAAAATGATCTTAGTGTAAAGTAAAAAGTTGGAGCAGCATGTTTGGCATATGCTAGGTTGGATCCTGTTGTAACAGTACTCACACAGCACAGCGTGAAGCAAGTCTTCATAAACTATTATGAAATTTTAAAGCTTTTTTTTTTTTTGAAATGATGTTGTCCAACCAGATTCTATCCATTCATTAAGACAGTTCAATTAGTTACTCCAATATTTTAGCTTCAATTTTTACATGATTTTATTATGCTACGTTATCTTTGGTTTTTACTCCAATATTATGCTCCAATGCATGGAAAACGAATTTTCTTAGGCTTTTTCCATTATCACTGCAAAATAATAGAATGTAAAATATCCAACCTTCCCATAATCTAAACTTTAAAATATAAAAAACAATAAAAACAAATAAAACAATTTTTTAGTTTTTTGATTTTATTAATTTTTTACTATTTGTGACTTCTAAGTCTTGGTGTTTTTAAATTAGAATATGGAGCAAGCGTTTTTAACGTTTGTTTGTTTTAGAGAAAATACGCGAAGATTTCTTAAATATTGAGAAAAATATTATTAATTTCAATGAATATTGATCCCTTTTCTCGTTTCTTCTCCATTTGAGAAGATTTAGAGGGAAGAAAGTATTATAAAGAAAATATTATAAATAATTTTATATAAATAAATTTTAAATAATTATATATTTTAACATAATAAATTATAATAAAAAAATATTATAATAATAAATAAAATTAAAAGTAATATTTAAAAATAAATATTAATTAGTTATATATATTAAAATATTAATATATTTTATATATTATTATAATAATAAATAATTAATAAAATATTAAAATAATAAATATTAATTATATTAATTATTTTTTAATTATTAATAATATTTGAATAATATATATTTTTCTTATTTTTTATTTTTTATTATAATAATAATAATAAAAATTTAAAAATATATTAATAATAATATGTATTTTTTATTTTTTAATAATAATAAATTCAAAATAATTCAAAAATTTATTAATAATATTAATTTTTTTTCATATTATAATAACAATAATAAATTTAAAAAATATTAAAAAAAATTATTATTAATAAATAATATTATTTTATTTTTTATTCTTTTTCATTTTTTTTTTAATCTAAACAATTTTATTTTTCTTTATTTTTTCTTTATTTTTTTTATTTTTAATTCTCTCAAATTGTCTCCCCAATTAAAACAAAGATTTAAGATAAATCTTTTTAATGACAAATAATATATCATTAACTTTCTAATCAAAATTTTTATTCTAACTTTCCTTTTCTTTTTATACACATAATATATATATATATATATATATATATATATATAATTAAGTATAAATACATTTATTTTATTATTTTTAAATTTAATAGTTTAAAATAATCATTCGTATTAATAATCAGATTAAAAATAAAATAAATAATGAAAATGTAATTTGAATCACATTTATGCACGTCACAACTTTTTATAAATTAATTCTAACTCCTGTCCTTAAAATAAATAAATCTATTTGTGATTCAACAACTACAGCTATATAATAATAGTAACTGTTTTCCAAATTTATGCACGTCACAACTTTTTATAAATTAATATTCTTTTTTATTTAATAATATCAGATTATAGGAACTTAATTTAATTTAACTTAATCTACTTTTATTTTATTATATTTTGATATTTCTATTTTATAAGTTTATTTTCTTCTTTCTCTCAATTGACTCCTTCTCTCAATTGACTCCTTGTTTTATATTCTCTACTCTTATTACATAGTGATATTTACACAAGATTGACTTTTTAAAAAAGTACATCTTTTAAATTTAAATTGTTAATATGTATTATTACGGCAACATAAATCACATTTTATTTTAAATTATAATAAATAATATTTTTTTTTAAATTTAAATTAATTCGTATCTTATAACGACACGAGTTTGAATCTCTTTGTTAGAGAACAATCTTCAAGCACTTTTACAAATGTTATTCAAGTCTTAAAGTATGTTTGGATTTCCATGATTCCTAAGATTCAATTTACCAAAACATTTTTATAATGAATTTCTTTATTAAATTTAAATAAAAATTTTATATTAAGTTCTAATAAATCACATTGTGTTTAATATAGTATTCATTGAAGATTATTAAGGTTTTTACTCCTAAAACAGACAAGAAGGCAAGAGCCCAACTTCTACAAGTTGGACAACCCCTTTCACCAAGAGCCGAAGGTAAAGTTAGGTTTGAATAAACTTAGAAGTCTAGCAACATCACATGTAGCAAAACAAATTTAACAGATGCAAGATCACACAAGTTAAGAAAGTGAAAAATCATACAAGTCAGAATTTAAATTTCATTTATAGGTAGTGTTCATAGCAAGAGTAAACAAACATAAGGCTCCAATCACTAATCTTTAAACAGTTCTTGCTTTCTCAAATTGAAATTGTGTAGAGTTGGGTTTTGTCATTGGAACAACATAAAAAACCTTGCCCCCACCCTTCAAAGAAAAATATATCGTTTCAATCAATACAAATCAAATAGTTCCCACAAGGAATTGTTTCCTCTTTTTTTCTGCAATTAGCTTTAAATTTGGCACTTTTTTTACACGTTGAAAATTAGTTTCAAATAGTACAATGTACAAAACTTCACTACATGGCCTGAAATTTTCAGTCCATTAAACCATAGGACCTCATGGCCACAACTTCTTGGTCAGCCGATGCATTTTATCAAACAATTTGGAGGCATCAATGAAGGTCTATGGCAAAGTTCAAGAAGAAATACAAAACTCAAGGGTATTGACCCTGATATCAACTTTCAGATTGCAGTAAATTATACATATAAAACTAAATATAAATTACCTTAGTTGTAGAATGAAACTACACAAAAGTTCGCACCTTTATATATGTATATCATGAACACAAAAGAAAGCAAGAAAGTGAACCTCAAATTTGTCTAGACAATGCTCTCAAATATCATATACGAGTCAACGATATACACATGGCAATTGATAAAGTTTCAGAGTGACAAATGTTTGACGAAGCCTAATTTATAGTCTGCCAGAAGAAAAATCAGGCAAATGAATCATGAAAATTAAATCATGAGCAATATGGAAAATCACTCCCTCTTTGCTGTTCGTGACATAAATTGTGTATCTGACAGAAAAAGCAGGTTTATAAGCCAGGAGCAGCATTAGAATCATCACCACTGTTGGCTTTACCATTGCCACTGTCTGGATAGTTCAATTTGTTGTTAAAGTCCAAGCCATATACGTGACCCATTTTCACACGTTTGGTCTCCAAGTATCTCTTGTTCTCTTTTGTGATTAGTGATACCAATGGTATCCTACCAGAAATTGTCAAACCATAACCTTTGAGCCCCACATATTTTGCTGGATTGTTTGTCATTAGCTTCATAGAACGAACACCCAAGTCCCTCAAAATCTGCAAATGCAATTTCAAGTTCCACCTTTTGATTCAATACAAAAAGTAAATAGTATGGAATTATATGTTGCACCAGATATAGCATGCCCATGAACTTTCATTTCATTGTAAAAAATTGATATATATAGTAAATTTTTTGACTTCTGTAATAACTATTTTAAAAGTCATATCTACCATAATTTCTAATTAGTTAACAAAATAAAACATTTTACACTAGGTGCATAGAAATTAAACTCCGTTGTAAATCACCATCCACTAAGAAGAGTGACTGTACTAGAATCCAAAGGGTATAACATTCAATTTTCCAGTCATTAAGTATTGTACTATAATTACCTGTGCACCAATTCCATACTCCCTTGAGTCAACAGGCAATCCCAACTCCTCATTAGCTTCTACAGTGTCCCGACCATCATCCTGTAGGTTATAGGCGCGAAGTTTGTGGCCCAACCCAATGCCCCTTCCTTCATGTCCACGAAGATAGACCAATACACCTCTACCAGCAGCCTCAATCTGTTGCATTGCAATAGAAAGCTGATTTCCACAGTCACATCTGGCAGATCCAAATATGTCTCCAGTGAGACACTCTGAATGTACCCTCACAAGTACATCATGTCCATCCCCAATGTCACCCTGTTAAACAACAAACAGTCAAAACCAAGTAATTGTCAAAAAGTTTACTATTGAATGAAGCAGTTTAAAAATCTAACTGGAGAAGTTCAATATAATTTGAATCAATTACCTATTTTGCAAATGCTTCAGGCTTATAAACTTACCAGCAAACACCTTGAAGGCAAAATGATGAAAAGTAAGGCTGAACATCAATTTATCCCCATAGAAAAAATTACTATGACAATGTTAGTTTAAATGATAATCGGCTTACATAAATTTTTAATCCCTAAAGTTTACCTCTATTATCACCTTGGTCCTATACTTTTAAGAGTTTAGCATTAATCCCAATAGTTAAGATAAATAGTTAATAAAGCACCTATTTAAAAAGCTGTCATCATATGAGAGCTTATTGCCATGAATTCAATCATGAAACTTATAATCTAAAAAGGGTGTATTTTGATAATTCTCAAAAAGAACTTTTGAGACATAAGTCATTTTAATGTTGAAACAAAGAAATTTGGAAATATTAATCTGCCCTTCAAAAAAATAAGGTTGAATTGCAACATAGAAATAAGGCTATATTGCAGTGCTGTATGATTAACATAGATGAAGCTGCCGGGTGATTTTAAATTATGTTGTTCTACGATACTGCATTCTTTCTATTTTCACATCTTTTTTTTCATTGTCTATTTATTTAAAATATTCAGTCCAACTACCAAAATGTTCAAACATGTTGCTACATATAATAGTTCAACATAAACACAAGTATTCCTCACCTTAACCATTGTAATATGCTCAATTCCATCTAAAAGTGACCTATAGCAGTTAGCTGTAAATGGCCCCCACATTGTTGGTATTACTGCAGAACCAGCAGGCTCTACTAGTTTATCTCTCTTCCTTCTATATCTGCAATAAAAATAAGTGTCAATCTCTTGAGCATACAAAGAAAAGTATCCAGGCAGCAAAACAAGGGATAGGAGACTTAGGTAAGGAACAAAAGAAATAAAAACACACTTAAATAACCATTGAGAAAATTCTAACTGTTCAATAATTCAGGGATATATAACAGAATATAAACAAAATTGAGTTTCTGTCTGTATAATTTTACTTGAAATATCCATCGAGTGAAAATTAAAATAAAAATTAAAATCATATATACTTCATAAGCAATCATTGTAGTTGATTAGCAGTGGCCTCAGAAGTCAAAAGTATAGCAGAAATACAACTTTGGGTATTTAAATTATGATATCTTCAGTAGTTGAAAGCTTACCTAAAAGATATGATAAACATGCATATAGTGAATGTTCCATGAAATATAAACGCATACCTTATTAAGTCAGCAATAGATACAATTTTCAAATTTTCACGCTCTGCAAACTGGCGAAGCTTAGGTAATCTAGCCATTGAACCATCATCATCCACAATCTCACACAGAACTGCCACAGGGTTCAAACCGGCAAGTATGGCAAGATCAACTGAAGCTTCTGTATGTCCAGCTCTCTTCAGCACACCACCCTCCCTGTACTTTAGTGGGAAAATATGGCCTGGGCGGTTGAAATCACTTGGTTTTGAATCTTTCGATGCAAGGGCCAACACTGTTGTAGCCCTATCACGAGCTGACACCCCTGTGGTAGTTCCATGTTTAGCATCCTACAAGTACAAGGTAAAGTGTTTAAGTATAAAAAGATACATTAATAATTTCCTGAATAGCACAAAAAATAACATATATAATTAACTGCCTGTTTGGATCCATGTTCCAAACAATTTGATCTGCATCAGTTTAGTTGCTCCCCTTTGTAGCTTTCAGGTCTTTCATTCATTTGGATGTGAAAATATTTCAATATTATGTGTTTTTAACGGGAAGCATACATGAATTTAATTTCAATAATCTTTGTTAACAAAATGCATGCTGGTAAATGATTAAATGATCCTCAAATATTTGGAGATACAAGATATTAAATGTAATGAAGTTGCACTGAATTCTTAACCAACCATATAGCATATCCAAGGGTAGCTTCAAATAAGATAAATCATTCTCTAATGTTGACAACTAACTGGACTATCTCATTAGGCAATGAAGTCTAGTGCTTTTAGCTAATATAAACAAAGGAAGACCTTCAACATAGAGATAAAAAACAACTACAGACATATAATGCATGCACCAAATTATACATACCACTGTCACAGTGAATGCCGTACGAAGTTTCTCGTCATTATACTGACTGTTTACCATCAAAGGTAGGTCCAATCTCTCCAAATCTTCCTCCTTCATGCTTATACAAACTATCCCAGTTCCATGCTTCACAATAAAAGCCATGGCCTCAGGTGTAGCCAACTCTGCAGCCATTATCAAGTCTCCTTCATTTTCCCTATCCTCGTCATCTACAACCACTACCATCTGAAGCACAAATTTAGTTCATATATGCAAAACCAAAACCTTTCACACTATAAACCTCCCCTTCACTAAACAGAAAAGGGGAGATCCCATAAATAGAGAAAGCAACAACCTTTCCATTCCTAATGTCTTCAATGGCCTCGGGTATGGAAGCAAAACCCTCTGTCGGACTGTCAAAGTCATACTCGTCATCATCATCAGAAAAACCACTGCCTGCTGGCACTGCTGTGTCTGATCCCAGAGTTCCAAATGCTACGACATCACGTTGCGACTCAATTCCCACATAATTGTTGTTTAGATAAGATCCCAAGACTACTCCTCCAGAGGCCAATGTAGCTTTAATTCTACAAGTAGCACTGGAGACTCTGGAGTTGAGTTGGACAAGGGCCAAATCCGATCCATGCCCATTGAGAGAGAACTTGTGCAACCCAGTGAACAATTTCAATTGTTTGCACACGCTACATTTAACAGGAGAGCAGCCAAAAGATACAATTAGCAATTTTGACATCCAAAATTCATTACCACAGACACAACATCTGCATATAATGATATATAAAACCCCAGCTCAAGAAATTAAACGTGCTTGATAGAATCCACACACTAATATGCACAATTAAATTCACAAAATGGACATCCATCATTCAGAACTGAAAATTATGGCAACCTTAATTTTGTTTCGAGTGATATGCTAAACTAGAGTTATATTGAAACATCAAAATTATCACCAACACCGGTTAAGCTAAAGTAAATAAGAACCAAACATGCATATATTTATAACGTAAATTAAAAAAATAGAATGAAGAGGGGAAATGGTGTATGCAGTGTTGGAATGGGGAAAAAGTGAAACAAACCTAGGGCGGTGGAAAGGAGTGGAGAGACTGATAGATGAGGTCATTTTGTGTTAAGGGTTTCAGCGAATTTGTATGCGTTATGCAATTTTAATAATCAATTGTAATGCCAAAAAGCACAACCACCTTACCTTTTCTCTTTCGACAATTGATCAACGACATATAAACATGTAGTGGCCACTGTAACTGTAAGGTGTGGATATGTTCGGTTTTTCATCCAGTTTTACTTAAGATAAATTAATATTTAAAATTAAATTTTATTTATTTAATCTTCATCCATGTAAGAAAAAGAGTATTAATTTGAATGGTTAGATTGATAACAGCACAATTCGAAACTGTAGACATTCGGATCCTGGTATGTTCTCATCCTTCTTCTAGAATCATGGTCACTCTTCCACGTCTTCTCTAGATAAGGTTATTCTACGTGTATTTAACAGATGTAGAATTAAGAAATCTTTCTTAATATCATGTGGTTATCATTACCATTAATATATTAATGTTCTAATAATTTTTACTTACCTCAATTAATTCTAATAATAATAATAAATCCCAAAAACTAAACTTACCAAAGAAAGTATGATCTTGAAATGGTGTGATTGATTTTTTAAAGTTTGAATATATTTAGATAAAGTTGCACTTATAAGAAATAAGAATAAAAATAAAAGATTTTTTCATAAATTAGATAAGTTATTATAAAAATAAGAATAACTATTGTAAAGTAATTTAAAGAGATTTTAAATAAGACTATAATTGTAAAAAAAGTATATCTTTTTTTAGTTTTTTTTAGTTTTAAAACATGATTTTTTTTAGAAAAAAATAAAATAAAAAAGATTAAAGAAATTAGAAAGAAGTAGAATGTAAAGGTTTGGATTTTAAGAATAGATATGATATATTTTTTAAGACATGCTGGGAATGTGTTTTAAATTGTTTTTATTCAAATTAATATTAATGTTTTCTAAAAGGTATAAGCTCTTTTAATAAATGTGAATTAATAATGAAAAAATGTAATTAATAGTATTTTGTATAATATATAATGCTGTATTTATAATAAATTTATTTATTTAATATATATATATATATATTATTTTTATTTTACAAATTGACTATACAATATATGAAATTGAGATATTCTATTAGCTAATTTAATTTCATTCTATTTATTTTGAGTTAGAATTAAATTTAAAAAATATTCAATTAAAATTTATAACTAGAAAGTAATAAGAAAAAGAAAATCTTTTAACTTATATAGCACTAGAAAGTTACGTTCATGTTAAATATATGGATTATTTGTTTTAGAAATATAAACCTCTAATGTGAACTAATAGTAAAATATATAAGAATATGAATGTTGGATTATATTTTTATTATTGTTAAAGAAAAAACAAATAAATTATGAAAAATATAAAGATGTAAGATTAAGATAAATATATAAAAATATAAATGATTGTTTCGTTGAACATCAAGATTATTTACATATGTATCACCAAGGCACTTATGATGCCGATTAAGATACTTCATTAAAAATAATAAATATGAGTTAATTTTTTTATTAAAGTGAAAGATGAAATCTAAATTCGAATACCTCTTTTTAAAATTTTGTCTAATTCAAGAAAAAATACGAATATGAATATTGAATTTAGGGACTAGATAGGAGGTTCTATAACTCTTTCCATCAATTTTAATTTTCAATAGTTTTTCCTACATTCATGTGAGCACATCACTTATACTTATTATAGAAAATTTAACAAAACATCAACATAAAAAATTAAATTATAAATTTAGTAATTCATTTTTTTTTTCATTTCGTTAAAGAATAATATATTTGTCCAATAATATAATAATTTAACATCCCATATACCCTTTTTTTATCTCTTTTTTCTTGTATTTATCACATTTATTTATTTATTTATTTAGTGGTCCACTTACATAAGGTGTCCACACATCATTCTTTAAATTCAGGAACTTATGTCTCAACATTTGCCAAACTTAGAGATAATGTTAAGGGTTTACACATTTATATTCATATATTCGTTAGAAGAAATTGTTTGAGTTTTACAAAATATTGCATATCAAATAGTAGCTTATTTTGTAATAATAAATAAAATTTACAAGTAGAATGGGAGCTTAAAGAGTTACTATTACATGCTAAGAGTATCCCTATAGCATATTAGCATTTCTTCAAACTATATGTCCACATTCTACCCGTTCTTGTTTTGCAGAACCAACAAATACCATATGGAGAGATCTGCAATGTAGTTCAGCATAGATCTATCCTCCAGGCACACTTTTTTAAGAGGAGAAAATTTGCTTATTAATTCTCCATATATAAGAAGAGATATACAGTTTATCTTGCAAATGCTAATTCCCTGAAGTCCAATCATGATCATTTCAGTCACCAGAATCCCTATATTCAGGAGGAGGATGTTTCAATCTCTCAAATATCTCATCAAGGGATTCAAGTGAAGAGTTTGAGTTTACAGTTGACTCCTGAGCATTAGCAACAGGGAGGAATCTCTTGGAGTCAATGTTAGTTCTCAAACTTTTAAATCCATCTATCATTGATTCCCATCTTGAGGCTAATATAGATGATGATGATGATGCTGAACTTGTATTTTGAGAATCATGAACATCAATTGTCAAGGTGGAAGAAACTCCCTCTTGGGTCAAATCTTTTCTAGACACTTGTTCACTGAGGTTTGTCCTCAAGGCTGTATATTTTCTACTGCCCATTTTTCTAATCATGTCATTGCCTTCATTCTCCTCTTCTGCTGTGTTGGTAGTGGCACTCTCATTTGGAGCCTGAAGAAGAAATAGAGGGAGGGGAGGGAAAGTTTAGTTACTAGTTAGTAGTACAAGACTAGCCTTGAGATAGTGCATGTGAGGCTTATTCTACAAATCTTTGTTCAGTTGCTGGCTATATTTTCTTGGTTCAGTGGTGCAAGTCATGTAAACTTATACACAAAATGAGTGACCATGGAAAATCGAATGAGACATCAGTCAAAGAACTTGAACAAGTTTTAAAGTTAGCACACATTCTAAGATTTTTAGAAGAAAAATGACCATGCCTAGTGGTTTTAGATGCATACCGTGGCCTTGCTGGTTGACTCAACATCCATACTTATGCTGAAGCTCCTTGCTAGAGGGAAAACAAGTTTACCAACTTTGTGCCCTTGCTGGAGTAGAGAACGTTCTGAGGAGAAAGAGTAAGGTGATACATTACATGTGATGTAATTACTCCTCCAAAAATAAGGATGTTATAGTAACTAAAAAGGTTTGAGCTCACCTTTCTGTAAGATTAATACTCCAGATGGGTCAAACCCATCCATATCTTCAACATCATTGAACTTAAATATTTTCAAATTACCACAATACTTGATGACCCGGTCAAAAATATTGCTAGCTATTAGTGAAGTGTATATGACCATGATTAGGGGATAAATTTTGTTGAATCCTTTTCCAAAAAAGGGAACAGCGTCATTGATTTTTCCCATTTTCTACACAAAAATTTGAGTAAGTAAATATCAATATTAGGGTAGAGGTCAGGAATCTAGTTAATTAGTAATGATTAGATGAGACTATTTTAAGCAACATGCAATGACAGATTAATTGTTAAATAACTGCATCAAATTTCCTAAACTTCTTGTAATGGTTGTTTGCTGTCCAAATTGAGTCCTCCATGCTACTCACTCTTGGCTCAATTCGGATTGGTTGGGCTCGAAAGTGACTTCCAAAAATACTAGGGTCTTAGACATATTAAATATTGATTGAACCTAATGGATTCATGGTTAATTTTTCTGATTTAATTAATATTTTGATCTTTTGTATTTTTCCTAACTTTTTATTTTAATACTATACATTATATATATTTTTTATAATATAAAATTATAAAAAAAATAATGATTAAAACATAATTTTTTTATAAGAACTATAAAACATAGTTTCTTTAGGCATATATAATATATATAAAAAATTAAGATAAATATAAAGATCAAAGGATTAATGTAACCATTTTTCAGTGAAATATTCAATCAATCCAATTACTCTAAATTTTGACGAAATTATTAGATAATTAATACTTATACTAAAAGGACAAGGTTTTATAAGGAAAATAAGGGTTCAAGTAAATGAATTTATTTTAAAGTGTAGTATGATGTTTAGTTAGTAGATTTTAAGGTTGAGGTTGTCATGCTACTATTTGTATAGAAAAAGTTAGGTGGGTGATGAAATGGGTAAGTTAATGGGTTTGGCAGTTTGTAATTCATGATGGGTTGGGTAAAACATGAATTAGACTTTAGAGTATCGTTCTCGTCTAGGATGAAGGGTGGAGGTAACGGTGTGACAATGGTTGGCTTTAGAAGAGTCAAAGTAAGGAAACATAAAATATAAGATGAATGCTTATGGGATCTAGCAAGGTGAGTTCTTATGCAATCGATCCTAAATGATGGAGGATACGAAAGGGACGAAATTAGTGTCTTGTGAACTTGTGGAGAGGCCAATGAGAAAAAGCGATTGTCCGATATGGTCATAGCTTTAACCATACCCAATCATATATTTAAAAGGTACAATCTTTTTTATGTTTGTTGGCTTGATCTATGTTGTCTAGAATAACTTAAATTTTCTTTAATGTTTGTAATATGGCGAATGGTGATTCCTCAAATGCAAGTCAAAAAGGAGTGTAGGGAAGGTTGGTGGAGGTCAATCATATAGTCCCTAAAACAGTGTCATTTGAATGGAGGAGTGGAAGGAGGATTTGTACAAATACTTGGCAAGGAGGAGAATTTTGTACCAAGAAGGTGGCTTGTCCCGCAAAACCAACGTAGGTAAGTTTCTAGTCCACTGTTAACCACTTTGTATTAATTGTCCATTCTAGATGATAGGTTGAACTATATTTGAGTTTGGTGCCTTCTAACTTAAAAAATTCTTTCTAGAGAGCACTAAGGAAGATAGGGTCGTAGTTTGAAATGGACTTCGGTGGTCCATGCAGTTGTGAAATTTCCTTGAAGTACAACCAAAGTTTGTGCAATATAATGTTGAGGGAGTTCTATAAAGTGTTCATATTTAGTGTGTCGATCACAAATAACCCAAATGGTTGTGTGGCGAAAGGAAAGGGGAAGGTGAGTGATGAAATCCATGGTGATGTCCTTCCATAATTGGGTCAAGGTGGGAAGCTGTTGCAACACACGATGTCTGAGACATATTTCCTTTGTTGGCAAGTTGCATAGAGTTGGATAAATTGTTTGGTGTTGTAGTATAAACTTGGACAAAAGAAGGAAGCTATAATCCAAGCGACCTAGAGTGGTCACCTATGGGTGAGAAATGGAAATTTGTGATTATTTGCTAGCGGAGGTTAACATGGTTAACACTCTCTGCCTTTGAATTATAATAAGCCATTTAAGAATGTTAAATTTTGCTACATGTAATATTTTCTCTAGAGTTGGAGATTAGCTCTGTTCCTTTTGTGGTAGATTAGTAAACCTAGTGGAGGGAGTCAAAAAGTTGGAGAATAGGTGAAAACATGGATGCGAAAGGGGTTCTGGGAATTTATTAGATAATACTTTTGTAGCAATATTTTTTTTCCTAAGTTACTACAAAATTTCAAACTAAAATCCTTGTAACTTTATTGTCCATTTTTATTGTTTTAGCATTTGTATTGTTTAAGACATGAATGAAACCAAGCTCTCATGGTTTGTGAAAATTTGAAAAGATTGACCTAACAAATATTGTCTCCATTTTTTTTATAGATTTAATAATAACAAATATTCTTGTCGTAAACTGAGGATTGCTGTAAATGAGGGCACATTTATTTGCTAAAGAAAGTTAGGGGAAGATCATCCTAATTGAGAACAGCTCCAATTGTCATGCTAGATGCATTTGTTTCCAAGACAAAAGGTTTATCAAATTTTGGCAAGGCTATTGTTGGTAATTTTAGCCATTTGTTGTTGTAATTGTTTAAATTCCTTTGAGATATCTATAGACCATAAAAATCTATTTGAATGAAGAATGTTGGTGGCAGCAAGTGTGATGTACAAAGTATTTATTGAATTCGATAAGGCTAAAAAATTCTCTAAGTGTGTGAGAGTGCATGGCTTTGGCCATTATAGAATAACTTGCACTTTATCATCATTAGGAGAGACCCCATCTATAGAAATCATATGGTCGAGATAATTAACTATATCAACAAAAAAACTACACTTGGAGAATTTGGAAAAAAAAATCCTTAGAAGATAGGATGTTTAAAACCAAATCTAATTGTTTAGCTTGGGAATCAAGATCAGGCTATAAATCAAGATGTCATAAAATAAAACCAAAACAAATTAACGCAAATACAGTCTAAATAAATCATTCATAACAAATGGGAATGTAGATGGCACATTTGTTAGGCCAAAGGGTATAATTAGGAATTCATAATGACCATATGTTGTTTTGAATGTAGTTTTTTATTTGTCTTCTACAATACTCAAGTTTGATGATAACTTGAGTGTAAATCAATGTTGGAGAAGATGGTAGCAGAACCTAACTCATCAAATAGTCATCAATGGTGGTAATAGGGAACCTATCCTTAATGGTAACTACATTGAGTGATCTATAGTCAACACAGAATCGTCATACGCCATTTTTTTTTTTACTAGCAAGATGGGCGAAGAAAAAGTGCTAGTGACGAGTGTGATGATAACCCTTTTAACATATCATTAATAATGGAAGTGATTGTTTCCTTTTTGAAAATAAGGGTAATAATATGGACAAACATGGACAGAGTTAGTGTTGAGAAAAAGGTGAATATGATGATCATAGGTCCAGGGTGGTGGTAGTTTGTGAGGTGTGGAAAAAAATATTCTATGGACATTTAAAATAGATTTTATGGAGAAAGGAAGTGAATCAAACTTAGGGTCTTGATGTGGAAAGAGTGCAACCTTGTTAGAGGTCACTACAAAAATAAATTTTATTACTGGTGGAATATTTTTCACAGAATTATTTTTGTGGAAAAAAAATTAATTATCTATTGAATATTTCCCACAGATTTATTTTTATGAAATTTTTTCATAAATTTATTTGTGGGAAATTTTTTATAAATTTATTTATGAAAAAATTTCCTATGGATTTGTTTGTGGGAAATTTTCCATGGATTTTTAGTGAAAAATTTCCTACTAGTCTTTTACTTACAAATTTGTGCTGGTGGAAAATTTTTCATAATTTGTGGGTAAAAAGCTAGTAGAAAATTTTCCACAAAAAATCCATGGGAAATTTCCTACAAACAAATCCATGGGAAATTTTTTCATAAACAAATTTATAAAAAATTTCTCACAAATAAATTTATGAAAAATTTCCATAAAAATAAATCTATGGGAAATATTCAATGGGTAATTAATTTTTTTTCACAAAAAAAATTCCGTAGAAAATATTTCATGGGTAATAAAATTTATTTTTGTAGTGGGTTAAGTTTTTTAGATTGATAAGAGTTAATTGGTTAAAGTGATGTTATTGAGTGATTTTGAATTAATTGGCAAAACTAGTGGTAAGAGGTGGGTTGAAAGTGTTATGGTGAGTCACCTTGTAGTAATAATATTTTTAAAATGGGTGAAGGAAATATTGAGAATAGTAACATTTGATGTAATGGGACATACAGTGTGAAGTCATTCAATTCTAAGAAATACATTGACACCTCCAATTGGTAGGAGGTAAAAAGGGATTTGAAAAAGTGTGGATTGAAGATGGAAGTCCACATAAGGGTAGAGTCCTTCATAGGGAATGTGTTGGTCATTTCCTACCATGGTCGAGAAGGGGGAAATGAGGGTGATAGGTAATTGTAGGAAATGTGCTTAGTAGGGTTAAAGGATGTTGTGAGAACTACATGTGACTATTGCAATAATGATAGGCAATTAATGGATGGTTCCTTGAAACAAAAGAGTTTAAGGAGAATGTTGACATATGAGGGCTTGAGGTGATAATTAGAAGTGAATGGGGGATTAGGGAGGATAAGGGGGTTAGGGTCATAATAGGGTTGTATCTCAGCCTCCACCTAACAATCTTCATCAACCATTAGTAGTAAGAAAAGTGAGCGAATACACTGGTGATTTAGTATAAACTTCTCATAAAAATTATAACAAAGTCATAGGCTCATTATTCTTGGAGTTGGGAGGCGATAGGTAAATTGGGGAAAAAGGATGTAGTGGTGTTTAGAGCGTGGGTAGGTGAAGGTGTGTGTCAAATTGGAAATAGGTTAGGGTTGTTTAAGAAAATGGGCTTTAGAATCCTTAATCCTTACCTTAATTAGTTTGGTCAATCCTTACATGGGAAATAGAGGTTGGTTATTGAATATCCATTTCTCTTTGGATATTAGAAATCAATCCTAAAATAAAACAATTGAATATAATTTCATGTAGTAAACCCAAGATCTATTTGCAATTTTTTTCAAAGTTGGCTTGATAGTCAATCACAGAACCATATCAACTTAGTTTGAATAGTTACATTTGATGGTTTTCATAAGAGGAAGAACCAAAACGAATCTCTAAAGGTTTTAGTGAAAGAATCCCAACTCCTAAACTGAGTTGTGGTATACCAACTAAGAGTATCACCTTTTTTTATAAAAAGAAGCCATGTATGGACGTTGTTCGACTTGAAAAATATCAATTTAGTGGTTTGGAACCATCAAAGGGGGTTAGTTGTAGTTTGAGTGAACAACGTGAGAGAGAAGTGGGAGATGGTGTTGGTGGGGAAGAGGCATGGTCATGTGGTGGGGGAATGGTGTAGTAGTATGTGGTGTTGAGGTAATAGAATGAGGTTGGGAGGAAGCAAAAGAAGTGTGGGGTGAATAGGTAAAAAGTATGGTAGTGGTGGTAATATTGCGAGGTGATAGTGGTGGGGAAATAGGTTGAGAGACCATAAAAGAATATGGTAATGCTGTAAAGGGGGTTAGTAGTAATGGGTACAAAAAAACCAAGGTTATGGAACACACTGGTGGATGTAGCTATAATGGGAGGGATGAAAGGTGGGGAAGTGGATAGGATGTTCAAGGTAGAGGAAAGAGATGAAACCTGATTTTTTAAGGACTCAATTGTGGGCTGAAAGGTATTGTGAAGAGTTTTCATGGTTTGTTGTAGGAACTTATGACTTAGATGAGGTCATTAGTATTTTTGGATGATAGATTAAGAGGTATAGAGGACATTGAAGAAAGCACCAATTTATTAGGTATTACTTCTAAAGAGAAAATACACCCAATAGAGTAGAGAAGAGACAAACATTAGAGAATGATATTTTTCATTACCCAAATTTTGTAAAAGAGTGTCATACATATACTATTGGGTAGAATTATAATAATTTAGAACTAATATAAAAAAGGATCCATCATAAGAAAACATATATTCTAATTTAAAATATAATCTTTCATCTAGTTGGTACTTAGACATTATGTTTAATGGGTCTTATAATTATAGGATGCATAAAAGAAACACACTTATTAAATAGAGTAAAGACAAAAATCACAAAGAAATTGTACATAACTTTGTTAGCATAGGTCCTATAAGCTGATATTAAGAACACAAAAGTTTAAAAGTTTTCAATAAAATATAAATTCTAAAAGTCATTATTTATATTTTCAATAAAAACCTTTAACTATTGTATCCTTAAGATAAACTAAAAGTATTATGAAAAATGAAATTAAGGGTCACATCTCATTATCATGCACATTGACTCATACAATAAGAATATGCTATCTAAGAACACTAATGATTAAAGAGAAAATCATAATTTTAGAACAACAAATTAAGCACCGATAAATAGTAAAGTACTTTCTCAAAAATGGTTTTTCTTTTCCCTCCAATATTTATGAGATTGAGAAAGTTGTATGAAATGGGTGCGGCGTATCTTGCAATCATCCTACAAAAAAGAGTGATATACAAAAGAAAACAACTTAGAATAATTATACACTTCACACATACTAAAGAGTAATATATTTAAAGAAAGTGACTTACGAGCATATTATAAGAAGGCTTACTGAGCTAGTTTGCTTTGGAGTCAGTGCATAAAACATCATGGCTCCCATTTTAAACAAGGTATAATATGTACAAATACACATATACATCAAGGGGATGAAAGCAGCTAACTAGAAAAAAAAAAATTCAAACAGTCATCTATCAAGAAAATCAACAAAAAAAAATTATTAATTTCATGCATGAGTCTACTTAAACTACAGGAAGGAAGATGGCTAGTCTGCAACATTTTAAAAATGTTTCATCATTCTCAATGGCAAAATTGTCCTATCTATATAACCAAAATTAGTTCATACGAATTTGTAAAAAAAAATTTCTATTACTTTTCAAAATCCAACTTTTAATTTATATATAAGTTAGTTTTAACTCATACAAATCCATTTTATTTTTTCTTTTCTTTTAAAAGTGTTTATGATGAAGTTTCCCTCTAAAATACTCCAAAATGCTTATACAAATATGAATAACCCTTCTATAATGAAAATCAATAATTTGAACTCAAAAAAATCCAATGGAAGTAGCAAGCCTCTAACCTTCTTTAGATTTTATGGTATCAATTACAAAGTGAAATAATCTTGATAATCAAATGTAAAGAAAAATAACATATAGCCTTAACACAACAAAATATTAAGAAGAAAATTAATTTATTTCTCTTAAACATTAGAGACATATCTAACTCAATCTTATAAACTAATTTATAAGACAAGGTTTGCACTCCATTTATATACTATAATTGGTCTCATCTCTATTAAATGTGAAATTTCTAACATACTACCTCATATCGAAAACTAGACATTTCAAGAGTGTAAAACTTATGGATGGTCTAATAGTAACCTGATAGTGGTTGAAATAATAGACCCAACAATCCTCATTAGGGTAGGCATCGATACCATCTTAGGAAATGGATATGGGTCGAACTCAATCCTATAAAATTAGTTTGAAAAGTGAGGTTTACACCCCACTTAGTAACTGCATCCACACCACCATACTAGCATCTGCGCCATCGTGCCAATGACTGTGCCACCATGCCAGCATTTGTGCCACCATGTTGCACCACTTGTTCGCACCTATGCCACTATTCTTCATTATGAGTAGTACTACTAATGCCACCTGTGCCTATGCCACTTACTTGTAATTGTGTAGTCACTTTGTTGATGGCCTCTTTCACCAATCCTACCATTTCTAAAGATGTTACTATATTTGTCTCTAACTATCATGAGTTTCTTCAATTTCAAGCATTCAAAATGTTTGCATCATTTGTCACTATTATGGTTTAATATGGTATTTTTATAGCCTTTGTTTTTCGGTCCTCCTCTATTGGATCTTGGATATTTGACTCTAGTGCCTTTGATCATATGAATTGTAATTGATCTCTTTTCTTTCAATTATCATTATCAAATCATTTGTCTTTTATTAATCTTGTATATGACTCTCAAATTAAAGTTTATGGCATTGGTCAAACTCATCCACTTCCTAACCTTACTTTAAATTAGGTCTTATGTCCTTGGTTGTCGCTAGGCGTATACAATGAAAGTTGGACTAGGTGGTAATATTAATCGGTTCAAAACTCGTTTGATGGCTAATAATTATAATCAAATATTTGGTCTCGACTTTAGGGACATTTTTTATCCTATGGCCAAGATTATTTATCCGTCTATTTTTACCATAGCTGCTATTTGTTATTGGTCGTTTCACTAGTTACATATTATAAATGTATTCTTATATGGTGAGTCGTAGGAAGAGGTTTACATGGATTAGCCCTAGGATTTATTACTTATGGTGGCTCTCACCTTGTTTGTCATAATCAATGGTCTCGTACTTGGTTTGTCTATTTTAGATCGGTTTTGATTTAGTTTGGTATGACTCGATGCGTAGTTAACTACTCAGATTTCTTTCTTCATTCTTCCTTTGGTCTATGTAATTATTTGGTAGAATATGTTAATAACATTGTTATTATTAGTGATAATTCTAAGAATATCTATGGATTAAGATCTTATATTCAAAATTAATTTTAGGGGAAAGATTTTGGTCGACTAAAATATTTTTTTGGTATTGAGGTTGTTCAATCTATTTCAGATATAATAATTTTCCAACGAAAATATGCTTTAAATATTTTCATCGAGAATAATATGCTCAAATATCATCCCAATTATATTTGTACTTTAAATAATCAGACTATTCTTTCTTATTATTATTTAACATTCAACATGTTTAGATTATAAGAAATCTTAATTTACAAAATTGTTTATAAAATCTCTTAAAAAAAATCTCGTTTTGATTATATTTATAATAAAATTGACATATATAATATATATATATTTCAATTTATATTTATAATAAAATTGACATATATAATATATATATATATTTCAATTTAAGAAGAAAAAGTTAAAAATATAATTTGATTAACTTAAATGTAAATAGAAATATAAGATATATTTATCATGTATGTTAAAATTTTATTTTATTACTTTAATTGTTCTATAAATAAAACCGTGTATACGTCTGTAACAAAAAATCTAGAATCCTAAATTTCGGAGAAAAGTATATTAGAACAATTCTCAAAAATTACCTGTACAAGAACCTCGTGCTGTCCTGCAGCGTGTACTAGGATAGAGAAAAGGGATAAATCAACTCCACTGGTTAGTATGGTAGCCTCTGCTAATAGAATTGCAAATGAAATGCAGCCCAATATAACAGCCAATAATTTCTTAAGCTGTTTCCATAATATACATCTCCATAGAAATTCTGTGATAAATTTACATTACAGTAAGATATAATTGTTCTGTTTAGTACCTAATAAGAAATTTTTTGTGAAGATCCAAGAAAACAAAATGACTTTCTAGTGATATGCTGATGATTTTATCACACAAAGATTACCACTAACCCTACCCATCTAACATTGCTACATGTAAAGAGATCAGTTTTTAATACCATAAAGCATAATTAGTGAGACTTTTGGGTGACATCCTAACTTTTTCTTCCAAGCATGGAGAAAACAATTCATAAATTTATCAGAAAAAGTAGGAGAAAGAGCACATAAATTTAATAAGCGCAAGTACCAATTGTTTCAAAAAATGCACCTACTTTGCCTATGCGTTCAGGCCTCAAGCATGAAATATTTTTCCTGCAGCAATGAAAAAAATACCTTTAAATATAGAGTCTAATTAGTATCTTTAAGCCAAGAATATATCTCAAAATAAATAGCACAGATATTCTCTCCCGATCTTGCTTTCAAGTTTGTTGGTTAGAAGAACCCTTTTGTCTAAGATATGTGGTTTTTTATGTATATTGAAGAGCAAAATATTGGAATCATATACGCTCACAAAGTTTGCTTATATTGACATAATTTGTTCACTTTCAGAAGAAGAGAGACTGAACAATGAGAAAAAGTGTAGGTTATAAGACAAACCATCCTGTAGCCTCACGACGCTCATAATTCTTTATGGTATCCTCCAGCTCAAGGGCTTCTAGGACAAATTTTGTATATTCACTGTAAAAAGATAACAGTAATAAAAGTAGTAGTAACAAATTCACTTAGGACAAGCAGAGAATATATGTTGAAAATAAGAGTAATTCAGTGAAGTATTATTGTATGTTGAAATGGCATTTCAGAGACGAAGACATCAAATTGTCATATAAACAGAAGAATGTATATTGGAAAAGACTGAAGTCTAAATTCAATTTACAAATTTGTAGGTTGCCAAGAATTTGTTAAGAATGTAAAATGTAAAAAGTGATTAGGGTGCCTAACTCACCTCTAAAACCAGTTTAACAAATGAAGTTTACAGTTATGTATTTAGTTCGGTCTAATTTTAGTTCATATGTTTTCAAATACGCACACCAACACCAAACGAACATACATATACAAGAAAAGGTCAACTCATTAACCATGTAGAGCTCAATTATCAATATTTCATGCAGTTTCAAGCTATTTCAATGAGCCAAAGGAGCAAAATTACACCTACAATAGTCTTGTGTACGAGATAAATCTTCATAATTAGAATTGAAAACCCTGGACCAACTTCTGTAGCAAGCAGATTAGTGGCTACCTTCTGTATCTGTAGTACTGCTCACAAGCTTTCTTAAGACGACGTCTCAGTGCTGCCATAGATTTGTCATCTATATCGTAATCCATGTCACTTTCTCCTAATCTTCCACCCTGTGGTTTGAAGGATGGGTCCTCCTTCAACTGGAAAAGCCAGTTGTATGAACATGTATATGACTATTGAACATTTTGAATCAAAATACTAGCATGTATATGACTATATGAACATTTTGTCACTTAAAAGACTTTACCATCTGAAGCAACATTTTGTCAATTATATTCATGTAGGGTCTCAAAGAATCCCGCTTGGACATTTGCTTTGATGTTGCCTGTGTGATCTGACAATGGCACACCATGAAAAATCATATCTGCAAAGAATAAAGGATAAAAAAGAAAGCATTTCTTTTTATCATTGCAATGCAGATTTAGTATGATCCACTAATATATGCACACCAAATTTGTCAATAAAGTGCTTATCAAGATGAAAGAATGGCAAATTTTCTACAATTTTGTTGTACTCCCCACAAAATTGAAATTGGATCAATAACGAGAATAATGATTATTATTGCAGGGAAGGATACTTGAAATGACATGACAACCATCCCACTTCCAGGGCAAGAGACAATAAATGTAAATTCAGAAGACTTTGCACAAAATGCAAATTTAACTGTTAGAAGATCATTGTAGACAAATGGTATGGATAGCTTACGACAATAGCATTTGAAAAGTTATGATGAGCATCATCTAATTTGACAGCCATTTTTGCAACTTTATGTGAAAGAACTTTTTGCTCAGTGTTCCAATCTGCATTCAACCAAATGCCCTTTGGAATTTCACTCAAACCAAATCCAAGTAGAAATGCACCAGTAACCAGTCCAAATGTATTGGAGCAAGCCATGGCAAAACCCGAAATATTACCACTCCTGAAAATTATGTAGCATAAAATTAGTAGAGAGGTTTAGCTTGCAATGATTTAAAACTTTGAAAGTGTACAGAAGATTTGGAAATTGGCAATAAAATTAACTGCAAAATAAATTTTCAGATAACTAAAAGAAGGGTTGACATCCAATGATTCAAGTAAATAAATGAAAGATAGAAATACAAAAGAAAGAAGCAGACCAATAATTTTTGTGTAAAGAAATTAGTAAGATGACTCCAAAAAGTGCTACAGAACCGACAGACAGATAGAAAACAAGGTTTCCGTGTAAGCTGGTCATCAATCTTGCTTTCACTGTAAAGTCTCCAGCATCTTAATAACCCTGAATAGTGGGAACCACAATCCTGTTTAGAGAAATAATTTAATACAGAACTATGAGTGTGTATTTCTATTCACCTAGCAACCATAAACATCCTAACTATTGCACACAATTTCATATCAGCTAGGATAACTAAGGGAAAAAAATCAAAATACAGTCAATTACAAAAGTAATGGAAATATTCTACATGCTCAGGCTTGTAACTGATGTGACTCTTTCCTTTATAAATTGGTTTATAAGATTAAATTAGATTGTTTATTTTCTAATATAAACGCTTATCATAGCAAGATTTATTAAGATCTGTTTCGTATCATTTTCTAATAGTGGTTTTATTTGTATATTTAACATGTTATTAATTACAAGGAAACAAGGGGTAGCTTAAAAACAATTTGAATTTGTGCAGAGACTTGACAGAAGCATATATAAACATCATATAATGCTATCAAATTTCAGAGGAATTAGTCAAGTGGGACCAGATTATAGGGAAGAAGCTTACCATGTCAGAAAGAAGGTACTCCAATATGTCAGACTCCATAAGAAGGAAATTGCTCCACTTTCATCATTATTTAGTGCCTATCAATGAAGGGAAATGACTGACCAAGTTGCAATGAATCAAATACCAAAGCATAAAATAGCTGTTAATGAAAGAAATAAACTCTAACTTTATTCTATTTCTTTATTGATCACTCCTCCCAAGAGCACCAATTTCAAGAATAAAATATACTCACTAGAAAGTCATCATCCTTTGAATGTTTAACCTTATTCTCATGTCATATGTAACAAATAACAAAAACCACAGCAAAACTGATATATGTGTTCTTATACATATGTGTACATATAGAAATACCGTCCAAATGTCTGCAGGGACGAGGATGATGATGGAGACAGAGCAGAACCAGGTGTATGCAACGGTGAAGAACACATATTTGGGTACATCAGGCCCTGAGAAATAACTCAATGTAACAATGACCATGCCAATAGCCACAGGCAATGAGAACATGTAGAACACCCACATTTTTATGTTACACTTTCTTATGTTTCACGTTATACATGCATGCATGTCCCTTTTTTTATTTTTATATATTTACAATAGTTTTCTCTCTTTTTTACCAATCTGGAAAACAATACAGAGAAGAAGGGAAATCAGAGGTGTGAGAAAATAATTATATGTTGAAGAAGAAGGAGAACCGGTCAAGAGGAGCCTCATTTAGCATCTCATTTCTAAATCATATATGTGAGATTTCTCAGTAAAGATAAAGTCACAAATTTTATTAGGGTGTGGAAATGGGTCTGATCCAACCAATAACTCCATATTCGAAGAAACCTGTGGTAATAGTTCAGGTTGATTCAAACTATATAAGTTTGGTTTGATTTCTAAATTGTAAACTTGATAATGAGTTTAAATATTTTACATAGAACTTTATCCCACTCTAACCTATACCATTTTTAATCTTTTTTATTACTATTTAAACTGAGTAATTCTATAATTTGTTATTTAGTTTTATAATCATGACATTTAAGTCTATTTTATTATGATTTCCTATTTTTTATTTATTTTACTTTATGTTTTTGATATTTTATAATCAATATAATTATATGATCCATTGTAATTAAGTTGGATTAATGTAAGAAAAGAAATTGACAAATCCAAACTTAATTCAAAACTATTAATGTTAATGTTTTTAATCTAAATATCTCTTAAATCCCATTCGCATGTAATTGAAATATTAAAATAGAAAAACACTTATTAAAAGTTAAATCATTTTTAAAGTATGTGAAGTAGAAGATCTTGTATTCAAAGATATATTTTGATAGTTATATCCAATAATTATAAGTTAAACTTTATGTTTTGTTGATTAGATGAGTAAATACATTAAGATATACCTTAAAATTTTAAATATTTACATTGTTTTATTATTATGATGGAGTTAGGGGTATAAATTGTCTTAAATTATAATCTGATTTATTTTGATACAAACATTCAACAATTTTTTCATTTTTTAACTTGAATTTTCATAAATAAGAATGATTTTGCATGACTTAATTTAATAACAAATTAATATAAGAAATAATTAAAGGATAAATGATCAATCAGCTACTTTAATGTGTACGGTATTGCCAATTTATATCCTGAAAGACTGGTAAATTTATTTTAGTCGTACAAATTAATCCCTAAATATTATAACTTAAAATAACCTCTGATTTAGTATCGCACGAGTTCTTAAAATTAATGTTAATAGTAAAATGGTCTCATAAAATTTAATAGTACAACAAAAATATTGATTTTTTACATATTTAATGGCTAAATCTAATTTTATTGTTTGGTTCATTGAATGAATAAATTGGTTGTTTACTCAATAATAAAATTAATAGCCATGATCAATTTGAATGTTATAGTAAAAAATTTTTATTATATGGATAAATTAGATACACAACATGATTTGGAAATCATAAGATATAGCTAAAATATAATTTATAAAAGACAATCATCACTTTACATACCAATTTTTATAAATTGATTACATCTAAAATCAAAATTCTAAAATTGTATCAAAGTCAATAAAATATAATCTCTTAGAACATTTATAACTATTTTTTATTATTTAACCATCTTCACATGTTTACATTTCATTAGATTAGATTTTTAATTAAATAATTATTTAAATTAAACATAAAAATTAATACAATTCGGTTTAATTTAATTTTAATTTAAAATTTAAATCAAACTAAATTAATGTTTTATATTTTTGTTTGGATGAATTTTATAGTTTTTTTAATATAAAATTATTAATCTTTTTTAAATCATAAAATAGTTATAAATATATATATATATATATTATATTTTATAATAAAAAATTATTAAGATAAAAAATATTATAATTTTTAGTTATAAGATTATTGTTATATTTATAATTTTAATTTTTTTTATATTTTTAAAAAAATTATATAATTTTATATTTAAAAACTATCATATAAAATTATTTTTATATTTTAATAAATATAAATATATTATAAATATAATCTAATCAAAATATAAAATAATATTTAAAAAAATAAATTATTTTTATTAATTATTAATTAACCATGATTATGTAATATTATATTTAAATATAAATAATGGTTTAAATTATATAAACAAAGGAGTATGATAATATAAATTATAAAGATAAACTGTAAGAGAAAAAATAGAAAAACTTGATATAATAATCTAAGTTGCTGAAAATGTTAAAATCTTATAAACTACTCATACAATAGAAATAGATATATTCTTAGATCCATCATTAGGTTAATCTTTATAAAAAAAATTTCTAAATATTTCAAGAAAAGGAATATGTTCAATCTTCTAGAATGGAACAATATTCTATGATTGTAACACGCGAAGAATAATATGTCACAATTGAGATTCCTAAAGAATTCATTAGATATTAGGATGTATGTATTGTGATTTAGTTTGATTTTTGACTAAAAATATATTCAAATCAAATATAACAATTTTATACTATTCGATTTGGTTCGGTTTAAAAAAAAAATTTAAATTAATCCAAACCAATTTTAGTAGCTTGGTTTGGATTGATTTTTACAGTTTTTAATTTAATTTAATTTTTTTATTAAAGATAAACTTATTTTTATTTTTAAAATTAAAATATAATTATAATAAATATGTTCCTTAAAAGTTGAAAAATATATTAAATATAACCATTATTATATGTCATATAGGTATAATATTAATTTATGAATGATTCTAGTAGAAAAAAAATAAAAATACAATAAGAATTTCTTTTTTCTTTCTATTTTTTTTTCTTCTTTTTTCCTTCTCTTTCTTTTTTAGTACTATTTTTTTATAGTTTTTTTTCCTCCATCTCATTTCTCTCTTTTTCTCTTCTCTATTTTTTTTTAAATTAAACCAATAATAATAATAATAATTTCTATTAATATAGAACTTATAATCTCATATACAAATAAAATTTACATCAAAATTATAAATACTATAAGTTCATGTAAATAAAACATTGAGTTTGTATAAAAGTACTTGTTTGAGTTCCATATGTTATACCCCTGTTACCCTATATGTAAAATAAGATAAGATCCATGTAAGATGAAGTTATATCCATGTGTAAGATTAATAAATTATCTAGATAAGATAAGATCATACCTAAGGACTTTCCTCCCTATAAAAATAGGAATGTTTGTAATATTGTGACGGGCTGAAATAAATCGAGTGTTTTCCCATATACAAAAATGTTCAACTAAGTCATTTATCTGAAAGTTCATTTATATGTTTATAATATCATCCCTTATTCAGAAGTGAGTATTCTCTACACTCACCTTTATTGAGGATCTTATGTATTAAAATACTACTGACCAATGATCCATATTCAACTATCCATATCCAATATAAGAATATGCGAAGAGGAGACCCATCATGCCAAGAGGGTTTCGAGCGGTCTCATAATGATTATTTTATTATGTGTTCCAAAGATTTAGAGACTCCCGTCTACATGTATGAGAACTCTTATTTTTCTTCATCATGAGTCTTCATCTTTCTAGCATTCACACCCATGATCACATTGGTTCGGATCCACATCCCATATGAAATGACCATTGATTTTGTTTGTGAAGATAAGTTTTCCATCAGGGTGAACTTCCCAAATAGGGATTTTTTCCTTCCTTGGTCACAAGCTAGATCATCATTGATTGAAAAATAGATGAAGAGCTTCTATTTTCATCTAGTTTTTTTTATGATAGTTCTTACTGTACCGTCTACGGATCTCCTAAAAGTTGCTTCAATCAATCTAATGGACTTATTATTCTAATACAATTTTTCATAATTGGTAACCCAATTTAGAGGTATAAGTTCTTCTAATTGTTCCCTAGAGATATTTCTAGATACTTGTACAATGGAAGGAGTTTCTTCTTGTTAATTTGCAAGTACAAACAATGCTCCATCATTACTAGTAGGCAGAGAGAGATTTACCATATGATTTTGTAGACAATAGATGATTTGGTGGTGAAGAGTGCAGACAGTGCGTCTCATACTTATTTTGTTCTAGTCAACTAGACTTTTCCTTTATTTATTAAGAGAAAGTTGCATCTCTCAAACTAACATTAAAGTTAGGAAAGAGAGAAAGGATTACCCTTTCAACATGTAGTGTAGTGAGAACCATACCGATGACAACATTTCATAGTGGAGATAGCTAGAGTCTTCATAGTGGAGATAGCTAGAGTCTAAAAGTGATACCCTTGCTGATACTAAAAGACCTCTTCTCCCATGAAGAGAGAATTAGTCTTATTGCTCCATAATGAAAGTAGGTATATCCTTCTTGCTGCCAATATCTAATGAGTTCTTTAGAAATCTCAATCTTGACATATTGTTCTTCAAGAGTGGCAATTAAAGAACATTGTTCCATTCTAGAATATTGGACATATTCTTGAAGTCTTTTATGGAGATAAACCTAGTGATAAACCTAAGGATAGATATATTCCTACGGAAGATATTGTATGGACTTAACAAAAGAGTAGTAGTTTTTAAGGTTTGGGCATCTTTAGGAACATGAGAATATTCTATTAGGTTTTCTATTTTTAATGATAAGGTTTTTGAGATATTGTTAAGAAGAGAAACAGAGGAATTCAAAGGGATCGGTTGGAATGTTTCAAAATTATCATAGGAGAGTGAGGGTTTTTTCTTACTCGTCTGTCTATATAATTTATATTATCATACTCTTATGTTGGGAAATAGTAGGTTCTGACACCATGTTTGAGGAGAGCTTCTAAATCTTTGAAACACATAAGAAAATAACTATTATATTGGGACACAAAAGACAATGATGAATTTAGAAATCTTCCCTCAAGAATTCTAGAAGAAGCAAACTTCTTATTTTGTAGCTGCTAATGGGAAAGTATTTAGAACTATATTATTAAATAAAAAATTAAAATAGAAATCAATTCTTAATGTTCAAAATCTTGTTAAATCTATGTTGCTGATGTTCTTTCCTCGAAAGAAAAGAAGCATATTAAGCATCTTACATAGTCTAAAAGTATAAGATATAGTAAATAACTTTTACAAACGGATTTATAATTCATATATTTGCATCCCTAAATTTTTTAATATGATACTTAGTTATTCTTTCCAACCTCTTATATTTCTTACTTTATCATGAATAATAGAAGCTTGGACACTTGAGAATTTTTATTTTGTAATTTACTTAACATAAGTACATATAACTAATTAGTAAAGCTAGAAGCATTTCGCTTGTAACTCCTTGCGCATGACTGCTGCAAATTTTTTTATTCTAAAACTCAAACCATATGGTAAATCCAATTTCCATTGTAATTTTTAAAATTTCTTGGAAAATTTAAAGAATCTACATATGGTCTGATTTCACAGAAAAATTCTTAGCAGCAAATGTTGCTGTGCTTCTAATCAACTAAAGGGTTAACATTGAAAGTTAGAGGTGCCTGAGTAGTGGAACCATCTTCTGACCTGTTATCTTTGATGCTTGCTGCACACAACTCTTGATTGCTTTCAATGTCATTCAGTTTCTTCAAACTTATTTGCCCACAAGAAGGGGAAGAAAATAAGAATTGTTTCGAAACCATATGCAGAAATTGTTCATGACTCTAATCTTAAGGCTGTTGCACCACACAGACTTGCATCCTTGGTTGGTCCTCATGAGAAATCCCCTTATTGCACATTACTTCCTCTTTCCACAAGCTAATCTTCAAGTCAATATTGGCCATGATGTAAATGTTGTATTTCTAGCCAGTACGAGTCCTAAAGCCAGTGCAACTCCAAACAAAGCATGCAGCCTTACACAAAAGTACTTAGCCATGAAAATCTTATTTTTGTCCTGAAAGAATGCAACTTATGTTTAGCAAACTACAGGAAATACACCAGGGGAACAAAGACTCACCACCAGTCTTTCACTTGCCTTGTGATTGTCTTCGACAAATCTAATGACCAGGTTTCCCATCGGCAAGGTCAATGCACAAAGGAACTAGTACAATCATATTCATAACCAAAAGCACAAATCATAAGTGCATGGTTCAACTTCCAAAACAACAACTATACCCGTAAAGAAGGGAAATATCATAAATGAGATGCAAAAGTTGGCTGAGTTTACAAGTACATACTATACAAGTGAGTGGAAGTGCCTTGCTTAGACCAAAAGCAACCAAAAGAGCATAAAGAGTCAAGACTGCCCCTTTCACTACCTCTGCACCTTTCTTAGTGCCAAGTCTAACCTGAAAGAGAAATGGAAAATAAGTAACATAGGTAGATTGACATTGTTTACATGAAAAAGAAAAATCTTAACTAAACAAAGTGCATGTACCAAAGGTGACATTTTCCCAACCTCCTTATCTCCTTCCACCTGTGGTGTGCATAAAAACATGTCAACTAATCAAAGTTACTCAAAATCATAAAATAGGGTTCAATTACAGAAATGAAAGTACCTGATGGAAATGACTGCAAAACAAGATAAGAGATGTTGTGAAGCCAACAAGAATTGATGCAGAAAGAACTGTTCCACTTAAAGGGAAATGGTTCATCACACTGTCCAAAACATTGAGAATCAAAACCATGAAAATCAAATAGTCTAAGTGACATTCTAATTTGGTAGCTGAGGTAACCTTGCACTGCCATGTAGTAAATAAAAAGCACTAGTAGCAAAAGGACCAAACGCTGCAAAGCACAAGGGCTCTCCCAGTCCCTGGTAGCTTAACCGAAAAGGTGGACACTGCAACAGAAAAGGAAGCAGAGAAATTGAAAGTTAATGACTCCTGAATAACTTTCCAACAGGATTCTGATGTCAGAAGAAACTTATACCTGATATATATAGCCACAAATAATTGCACAAATAAGAAACAAAATTGAACACATGTTTTTTTCTGCTACAGCAGTCCAAGTCAGCCCAATGAAGCCAAGAGCAAGGCACAAGTAGGAAGCAATGAAGGTTCCTGTACGACTTTCCAAATTCAAAATAAGGAATAAACAAGCTGAGTTATTTATCTGTATCAGTTAAAAAAGCAAAAGAAAACAGAAAGACACCAAAACCTAGTCTGAAAAAAACTCACCTACCAACCAGGTTTACAACTGATTCCTTTTTGTTCTTGTCAACTCCAGTGTCAAAATCATAAACGTCATTGCTGTCATGGCCAAGCATAATAAATGACTTAAGAAAAATTAATCTATTCCTTTTAAGAACATTGGAAGTATTTGATAAGAATGATGGATAAGTGTAATGAAGGGAGAGGGGGAGTGAAAATTGGTAGTGAATTAAATTGTGAAATTGCGTCACTTTCCTAGGATGGGTTGGTACTATTGAGCAAATGAAAATAATAGTCAGTAAAGTTACAAGTTTGAGATTATTTTCTGTTGATTGACAGCTTTCCCATCACTGTTTTAAGGACAAGAAGTTGATGATTCAAGAACTATAGAGGACATTTTGTTAGTGTCCATGTTGTTACAAGTTTTCAACCTATATCTAGCCTGTGATTTGGGTAGTAACAGTTTATATTATATTTGACAAAATTGAGGCTTCCAAAAGTTCGAATGATGAAGTTGTTACTAGAATCCATTTTTATTATATACTTAAGAAAATAATTTATATATAGGGAGATTTTGTGGTGTTGAAAGATTATTTGCTTCTATTTTATCTTCACTTATTTCATCCCTCAAAGTCTCATCAGTATTGAAAACTTACCTCAAATTGAGCCAGGTAATAACAAGAACAGAGGAAGCCAGGAGAACAAAATAACATCTAGCTGAGAAGATCCCTGTCTGCAAATAAGCTGCTGCATTACCTACCTATCCACAGAAACCAAGAAATAAACAAAACTGTAAGATTGGTGCATTGCTTAAAATGACGTGAATTCCCAATGAAATATATGATAATCTCTAATTCAAATATTATAAGCTATGAAAATGGGTTCAACATTAACATAGGAAAAGGAGGGATGAACCCACTAGAGGAAAATCTTCTCTAGAAACTTAATATGCTTCAAAATATACTTCCTTCGGTCTATATAACTGTTAGCCTTCTTCCAGAGGTATGCAAAATGCTCAGGTTACTCTGCTAAAACAGGATGACCTAGTGCACAGAGACCCTACCTTATCCCGCCTAGGTACAAAGTCTTCCCCCACAAGCTGAGAGACTATTTACAAAATTTGAACTTTTAACCTCCTGGTCACAATGGAACAACCTTACCATGATGCGAAGGCTCGCTCTCTTCAAGTTATTATGTTACTAGGGGGACAATTTTGACTTAGCTTTGACTATGTAATACAATATAGTTGAGATTTGAGCAGATACATTGATCTGAGAAATAATGATTTACGGCATAACTCACACACGCAAGAACACTGCACACATTGCTGATTCCACTGGACTCCACTCCATTGTTATGGCATCTAATGGAACCAGAAGTCTATAAATTTTTCTACTTATATTTATTTATCCTTTCCTTTCCAAGTGTGGGACTTATTCATCCACATCTAACTCACACTCAAATTCTCAATACACATTACACACAAAACAAGTACTAGAAATTATTAGATAATCCCATATCACCACGTGTCCATGGTCTCAATCAATCTCTTTGACATGTATTCAACTTTTTTCAATCTGAGAAATTTTTTAACACTTAATTATGTTATGTGTCATTTAGAGATTAGTTAAAATCATCATGATCTCAAACTACTTAATTTGTCGTATGAATACTAACTGTGGTGGTGACATCTTATCTCAAACTCATGCACCACAGAAACCTTGTTAGTAGCTAGCTACTCTTGCTCAACTTAAAAGTTCAGATACTCACAGTGAGAGGAACGAACGCAACAGAGTAAATTGGCAACTTGATGGCTCTCCAAATCAAGGTTTCCTTTGAAATATCCTCCTCAGTTTCCTCTCGAGAGTCTCCAATGACAGAAGGGGATAAGTCCACTCCTCTTGCACATAACACATGTTGATAGCGAACCCATCTTTCAACTTGCAACCTTCTCCCATATCTCCTATGGAAGACTTTTTCAACACTACACGTTGATCTCTGCTGGCACCTGAAAATCAACCACCATGCAGCATTACAAAAACAATTCACTTGCTATCTTTCACTTCCCATTTTTGTTGATGGAAAGATAGAGAAGAAGGAACTTGCCTTGTGAAGTAGCTCTGCAGCTGAATGTACTCATGGAGTTTATTGAAACCAGAAGAAGCTTGGATGAAGTTGCAGCACGTGACAGCCATTTAGATTACTGCGTTATCATCTCTATGAGGGTCTCTCTGGGAGAGTGGTAAGTGAATCCTGTGATGAGTAACTTATTTACTATGAGAAAAGCAAGAGAAGAGAAGTGATAGATAACTGAAACTGAAAGTGTTCACACTTTTCTCAACATTTTTCATTGAGTAATCCTATCTCCTTGCAAATTGCTATCTCTCCATGGACCACTAGAATGCTGCCATCTAAGATTATGCTTAAAGGTCTGTGGCTTACACTGACGACAAGAGTCACAACAACACATTAATTAATAAAAAGGAAACAGTACTATGTCATGTCTCATTTTATTTGACACAAAATTAATATTTTAATTTTGTAAGAATTATAATGTTATTACTAATATTGTATTTTTATGTTTTAGATTAATTAGGTTTATTTTTCAGCTTTTCATTCTACACTAAATAGTTAAAGATATCATAAGAAAAACATTTAATACGTCAATGACATCATGAAAGAACAACAATTTTTTTTAATTAAAATATAAAATGAAATAGGACGGATGAAGTTTGAACACATTACAATCTCTACAAAACCTTCCATCTAAAGAAACTTATAAAACAGATGCTATGATCAAATCATTATTTGACAACTTTGATGAAATTTTCTATTGAACTTTTTCTTGAAATATATAATTCCACCACTATTTAATAGTTCTATGTCTTATGATACTTGATACTTCTAAATTGTTAATTATGTTTACACTTTACATGAATTGTTTAAAAATTAAAATTCTCATATTTTCAAAACAAATAATATTAAGTTTTATACTTTAAAATTTTGATTTTTTTTCTTTTTTATGAATTCCAGTTACTTATATTTTCAAGTTAATTTTTCAAAAAAAATTAGATTAAGATTTTTTTTTTTAGAATCACAATTATTTTGATTCTGAATGTTAAATTATAATTACAATTTCCAAATAAACTCGTATATTTATTTTAATATTTCATTTTCACCCTAAAAAATATTTTTTAATTAAAATTATAACAATTATATTTTAAAAAGTTATAAATAAATAAGATTTATTTTAATAAAGATGAAATTTTATATACTTAAGTTTTAAAATATATAAATAAAAAATTAAATATTTCATTTTTTATTTATTTAAAACTATTATTTTTCTAAAAAAAATATCTAAATTTTTTATCTTTTCTTTACATTTTCTTAATCACCGTTATTTATAAGACGTTAGATATTGAGTAAAAAATTTTAAAAAATAAAATATATTTAACTCATCTTAAATAATGTAAGTTCTTCTTTCTCAAATTTTTTTTGTTTTTTTATATTTTATCTTGTATGAAAGTTATAATCCCTCCTATTTGAATGAATATTTATTAACTTAGTGCTTTAATTATTATTTTGACATATTTTGTATGGGTGTTTAGAACTGAACCGATTAAAAAAAAAATCAAAAACCGATCTAAAAAACCGCAAACTGATTAAAACCGTAAGTTTTTATATCGCTTTGGAATTTTTTTTTTTTTCAGAATCGCGTGGTTCGATTTAGTTTGCAGTTTGATATTTCAAAACCGTACCGAACTAAATCAAACCGCAATTACTAAATAATATTATATTTATTTTTAATTTTATTTTTGTAAAGAAAACTTATTGTTGTTTATTTAACTTTTATTTTGTTAGACGTATTTTAGGATTCCTTACTTGAAACTCTCTTATTCTGATTTCATTATCTCATCATTAACTCTTATTCAAATTCATCTTCACCACACCATTTCGCCCTCTATTTAATTATTCTTTTTTTTCCAAGCGGTAAGTTTTTATTTTATTTCATTCAATCGTTAATATGTTTCCTTTCTTATTTTTTCCTCTTTCATTTCTCATATTTTGATTTTAATTTCACATCAATTTGTCTTATGATTCATCTTCGATTTTCATTAAATAAATATTATATTATTTCCCGGTTTCATTTTAGGGTTTAGGATTTAGGGTTCTTTGTTTCAATTTAGGGTTTAGGGTTCTTATTTCAATTAATTTCGTTTTTAGTAGGGTTATTATTATTTTTAGTAATATTCATCTATTGCAGCTTATATTTTGTTAAACGCATCTTAGTGTCTCTTTACTTGAAAAACTCTATTACTATGATTTTATTTTGTTCTAACTCAATTGAACACTTGGTTGTGGGTCAAGTTCAGGGTTTCAAAGGTTAAAAATTATCAATTATTAATAAAAAAATAAAATTAAAAATATAAAAAAAAATCACAAAAACCAATCCAAACCAAATTGTTAAAATTGGTTTGGATTGGTTCGGATTTTTTTTATTTCAAACTGAATCAAATCGAACCGCAAATAATTTTTATATTTGGTTCGGATATATTTTAAGGAAAAACCAAACCAAACTGCACCGCGAACACCCGTATTTTGCTTAACTCTATTTATAAAAGTTAGGCTTGGAAGGCTAGTATAATAAGTAAGGTAGTTAGATATTTTTTAGTAATCAATATAAATCTTAGGATAGAAGATCTTAATGTGACTTAGTCACAAGTATTGAATTTTGTAAGAATTTTATTGTGTGTGATTTATGAGATATTGTTTAAAATTATGATTTCTATGTATGAGAATTTGTTTTTTTTAAATTTTGTGAATTGTGATTGAGATGATGAAGTATGAATGACATATTTTTAAACTTTATTATTAATATGATAAATGTTAAAAATAAGGATTCATTGTGTTAGGTATCCAAGGAAGGGGTAACACTAGGGAGATTTTTAACAAATGAGAATAAACCACAGCTATATAAGTGAATACAACTCCATCTCTTACTCAAAACCTTAAGGCTATGAGTTTGTGTGTCTTTCTCCCTTATATACTATTCAACATTCCCATTTCTACTCAATGTGGGATTTCAACTCACCTTGAACTCCAACATATTGATCTTATGATGAAATTGATTTTTAAGTTGAGTGTGAATTGAATATGGTATGAGCTTTACTAGTAAGGAAATTTTTGCTCAAAAAAAGTATTGATTGCTTTAGCGACATATCTTACTTAATCAAAGATGTTATTGTTTGAGAGAAACTTTGAATCAGAATTATTAGGGAGAATTGGATGTTCTCAACCTCATTCTTGCTTAAGATAGAAGTTAGGATGCTTGAGCAAGAAATTATTAACTGAAATGAAAATTATTAGGCATGATTGGGTAGTTTCCATCTAATTTTTGTATAAATAATAATATTTCGCTTAGATAATCTAATACTAATTTAGAAAGTGGTTTTATTTCTTTAAAAACAGTATTTTAAATTGATGTACAACTATTTAGTATATAATGAATTAATGAAAAATATGAAATATCTAAATAATTATGATAATGATATTACAAATTAACAACTTTAATAGAAAAATAAAAAAAAATATATATAAAAAATTAAAATTTATAAATTTCAAATGTTGCTTTTTAAGATTGTAAATATTTCAATATTTGGAAGAATATAATGATATAATTTAATTAATATTTGAATTTATTTAAAAAATAATTTTACTTAGAAATACATAAATAACAAAAGAACTCATGTATTATGTATTTGTAAATGAAAAAAAAAATGTAAAAAGAAGTTTTCTTTCATTTTCTTTTAATATTTCCTTAATAAAAACATCAATAAAAACGATGAAAAATAAACAACTAATAGAGAAAACTATTAAGTAAGATTTCATTTAAAAATATCTAACATAAAGGATTTTTATATTTGTTTGTATGTGCATTTGTTATATATCTTTTGAAATATAAGTCAAGTAGAATTGATATAAAAAATAATATACATATGAAATTCTCATAATATAAGTATTATTTGATGAAAAATTGATAAAAGTTTTTATTATATTTATAAGTAAGGATTAGTCTTATATTATCTTATATTTATTATTATTTAATAATATTTTAATAAGATAGAACCTAAGTTAATTAGTTATAATTTTTTTTATATATAAATATTTTTTAAATTTTCGTAAATATAATTCAGTCTAATTTTATTCTTTGGAAAAAAAAAGTTAGGTTTACATCTTTAATTATATAATTTTTATTGTGATAAATTTTTATTATTTTTATATTATATAATTTTAATATAGTTTAATTAATAATTTTAAAATATAAAATATATTAAAAATTTATTATAATATGTTAAAAATAAATTAAAATTAAAATTTATAATATCAAAAGTAATATAATAAAATTAAATTATTTAGAAAAAGGTTAAAAACTATATTAAAAATAATTGTATGTAATTGCCTTGTATATAACATAATAATCCTTACTTAATAAAATTATATAAAAATAATATAATTATATTAAAATTAAAAATATTATTTAATAAAATTATATAAAAGTAATATAATTATATTAAAATAAAAAATGTTATTTATTATATTCATTAACTTCACTAATATATTTTTATTTTTAATGTTATTTTAATTATATTATTGATAATGATTAACAAAGACTATGAAATTATCAAAATCTAAAACTAACAACAAAAATTAGAAAGGATGAAAGTAAAGTAGAGTCATATTTAGCTGATTTAAACTATATTTAAACCTTATCTTTCATAATAAATATAATAAAGATATATATATATATATATTAAATAAAATTTAAATATATTTTTAATCTCTATAAATAATTATTTTAGTTCCTATATTTTTTATTTTATTTTTTATACTTATAAAAATTTAATAATTGTGTGTAATTCTTATAAAATTTTTAATTTTTGATTTAATTTTTTATAATATATTTTTTATTTTTATTCCTTAAAAATCTTAAATTACTGTTTGTAGTTCTTAATGTTTATTTTAAATATATAAGTAATATTTATTTTAAATATATAAGTAATATTTATTTTAAAAATATTGTTTTTAGGTAAAATATACTCACATTATATCACAATATTAGTATACATTATTTAAAATAACTATTTAATTTTTTTTCAACATAAGTAATTAACGTCATATAATATTAAGATCAGAAGTGATTTATAATTTTAAAAGGAAAAAAATTTTGTTTTAAAAATAACATCAAAATTCAATCATTTTATAAAAACATAAAATATATTTAAACTATTAAATAATTAGTTTACCATGAATAAAAGAATATGGAAATTGAAAACAGGCCTATTCCTATATTTAGGTCCACTGGATTCAGGTCCACTGGATTCGCAAAATGATCTGACTATTGGGCTTCATTATTGTTCGAAGATGTTGAGGGCGTTCTGTTTAACAACGAATAATTTAAATTAAAAACATGTATAGCTTTAATATACCAGGAAATGTCTCAGTTGACTTTACTATATTTTGAATAATGACTATTTAATTAAAAATACGTTCTTAAAATCATGATTATTTATAGAAATAAAGTAACTAAGGTAATGAAAAATTAAGAAAAATTATCATGAAGAAGTTAAAAAATAAACATTGATATTCTTGATTGATGATAATAACTAAGAAGGAATACATTTTTATAACCTAAAAGATACTAGCAATTCAATGATGACCTTACAAGTATGTCATCAAACTTTAAGAAATTTAAATATAAACTAAATAAGATTCTAATTTTATAATTAAATTTTAATTTTATTATAAAAAGTTAAAGAAAACTAAGAGAGTTGAAAATAATAAAAAAATGAGGTAAAATATTATTATTTGAGATATCTGCTTTACTGTGTGTTTTATCTATCTATATAGAGTGGTTTTGAAAGATAATTTTAGATGGAGTCACCATTAAAAATAACATATTTAAATTTAAAAAGTCTCTTTTATAAATATTTACTTATTTTAACACATAGCTGTGAATAGAAAAAAAAAAAAAAAAAGAGAGTTAAATTTATTAGTATGCAGCAACCATTAAATTCTTTAGCTAGAAATTTGGTCAAAAGTTGGTGTTGTATTGACCAGTAATCATGGAAAAGTGCTTTCTTTCATTTGACTTTTCTAATAAGTAGTTATAATTTTAGTTAAATTCTAACAACTTTTTTCAAGTTAGCTAGCATTACTGTTCATATTCATATGAAAGTTAGTTGGATATTGGAGGATTACGATTCTTTAAAAAATTATGAATCATATATATTTGTGAATAGGTCAAGTGAATTTGCGTGATTCTGTATAAATTCAAATTGCATCAATTGCGCTCAAATTCCGCTAGTTATGATGATGTGAATTAAATTGACCAGTTTGTTGACTTCAATTTTCTATATTCTAACTTTAAATAGTGATAACCAATTAAACATTGAACAAATAACTACAATGTTTTCCCAATAAGCTTTTTCATAAATTTCAATCTAATTTTTTTCTTAAATTTTCAATTTAAACTTAGATAATTATGCTCAATCATGGTAATTATACTTACACGAGTAGTGCTTGATACGAGCCGAGTACTATTCAGACATATTTTCCTGATGTTGGACCTTGATCTTCGTCCTGGATATTGAACCAAATGGTAGGGATACCTGCGAAGACACTCCGACTCCCAAGTCAGTAAGAGTTAAGATAGTGTTAAGCAGGAGATATAGGATAATGAGTATTTAGAGAGTGAGATTAAGATTGGATGCCCTGTACCTGAAACAACGATACCTTATATTTATAATAAAGAATAGTAACAGATTACCTGAGTGAATCTTACCGACACCGAGATTCTCGAGATTATGTTACAAAGGCTTCGGGACTAGGCTCAAACCGATATCTTATCGGTTTTGCTAAAGACCGAGAACCTCTCGGTTGGGATATGATATGTTCTCAAGTAAGGATTCCTTATCCGGTACAGTAATAAAGATGAAATAATAATAATAATAGAATATATATAATTGATGAAATAATTTTAAGATTTTTTTTTAATTTTGTTTTATTATTTTAATTATAATGAGAACTGACCTGTATAACTTGTAAATCCGTAAATATGTAAAATGGATTAACAGATTAAATATGTAAATATTATGGGAGTTAGTTGATGGGTCAAATAAAATGGCAATGTAAGGTTAAGTTAGAGATTTTATTGGATGGGCATTTTCCCTTATTTTTGGTAAAGAGTAAAAAAAATTATAAATATGATTTTTTTTTCATTTTTTTTTTTAAATTATCTTTCCAAACATTTTCTCCAAAAATCCTCTCATTTATATTTTAGATTTTTCTTTAATTTTTCATCTATTTCAAAATCAAAAATACTGTGTGAAAATTTTGGAAAAGTAGATCAATTTATTTTGAATAAATTCTCAATTATCTTAATTTTTAGAGCACTTAGTTCAAAATGTTTAAGAATACAATTTCTCTCTTCAATTTGAATATTTACTAGTCCAGATCTATAATAATGTAAATAATTTTGTGTTTAGAAATTTTTAGAGCAAAATAGATCATCCTTAACTCAACTCAATTTGAGAAAAACGTGTTCTAGAGGTAAGGAAAACAAATGAGTTTTTTTTTTTTTTTTCTATTTACATGCTAGGTGTTTGGTAAAATTATTTTGATATGTGAAAGTTTGATTAGTGTGAGATAATTGATTGTGTATCATATATATGATGTGGAAATTGTGTTAAAATTTGTGTGAGACGAAATTTGATTGATGAAAATTGATTTTTTGGCTGAATCTGGTCTATTACACAAGGCGACCATCGCTTGAGCGTCGTCTTTTTGCTTGAGCAACCGTCCTTGGGTGTGCTTGTAGTGTGATTTTTACTTGAATGACCAAATTCTTGCTTGGGTGAAAAACATAGTTGCTCTTGGATGCAATTTCACTTAAATGACGAGCTCTTTTGCTTGAACGAGAACTTCCCACTTGAGTGAGAAAATTAGATCAAGTTTTTTGTTCTCGGGAAAAATTTCGCTTGAGCGAAAATTCTTTGATATTGAAGAATTATTATATATGTTCTAAATTGAATTTTGATGAAAAATATAAATGTGAAAAGATTGTGAATGATGATATGAGACATGTTACACGATGAATTATGAAAATTATATGTTTATGAGATGGGTTGTGTGCTTGGTTGTGTGCCGATAAAATATTATATTATGTTTATGTAACAAATTGTGTCATTAAAGAATATTTTTAAATCTGTGGGACGAATTGTGTGTCAGGATGTGTGCTGCTAAAGAATTCCCTTAAATCTATGTGTCAGACTATGTGCCGATCAGATTGATTTGTATGATTTGATATGTGTAAAAAATTATTATGCGTTGATTGTGTGAGTCAAGTAGTTACCAAGTGATACTATTTAATATAGAGTTAATGTACATATGGAATTCTCGAAGTATGAGATATCCAGACTTCAGTTATATCCTACTCACGTAGATAAGGTGCCATGTGGTGAGAAGTTGATAAATAATTTTAGTACATTCATCACTAGATGGGTTGATTCTATATAAGCATGAGTAGGTTTTAGTCCCAGATGTTAAGGATTCTATATATTTCTCCAAAAAAGTATGTCTAGTATTCTTATGTGAATATGGATGATTGAATGAAACGATTTTGTGTGTGAGAACTTTACCCTATTAATTGATTTGAGTACAATTAAATAGATTGTAATGATAAGAATATAATTGTAAACTTTATTATGTTTGATTTTATTTATATTAACTTACCTTTTTTTATGTGTATTTGTTGATTCGACGAGGAGATTCCAAATGTATTAAGAAGAAAAAAAATTATTTGAATTATGAAACATTATATATTGTATAATATAGTTGATAAAAATTTAATGATGATGTAATAAACTTGATACTGACAGTAAAAATATTACATGTATTAATTTCTTATATATTTATGTCATCATTATAATTAATTGGTAAAGTTTTAATAAGTTAGTATCTTTTATACTTAAAAAAAAAAATATTAATTAATTCTATACTATTAAAATAAAACATACAAAATCATATTATTATATTTAATGAATACAAACCATTACGTCTACACATAAAAAATTTCATACTAATAATATTATTTAATATTTTATTAAATAATATTTTTTAATTTGAAATAAAAAAGTATATTTAAATTTGATAAGTAACTTAATTTATCCAGGAAATGTGAAACATATCACAATGTCTATTATGACCTTTTTAGCAAATATTAGTATATGAAATATTATTTGCACATTATCTTTTGATTACACACTATTTTTCTTTAATTTAATACAAGCAATAGTTTATGTGAATTAAAATAAGTAAGGAAACTAAAACCAATTTAAGCCTAAAATTTTATGATTAAGAAGGAAAATGTTTGTAAACTAAGTTATGAGTTCTTGTATTCAATCTTCAATAAAAGGATGAAGGAGATGAAATATATTTATGAATCTTAAATTATTTTAATTGATTACATAACTTAAAATAATACACAATGCTAAGTTATTCTTGTATATATGTACAAGTCAAGTAACTAATTACAGTTATAAAAAAGAAACAGAAAAAAAAAATTAATTGAATGAAAATATTCTATTAAGTGGGTATATATATTATGAATGCCCAACTTGTAAATATCAATCTTGAAAGGATTAGGATAAAGGGATATGATGAACACATCAACCCTTGAAGAAGGAAGATGAATCAATCTAATAAGGTCTTCTTGAATTTTCTATCTAATGTGGTGACAATAAACCTTTATATGTTTGATTCTTTCATGAAATGTTGGATTTTTAACAATTTGAATTGTTGATTGGCTATCACAGAATGTAGAATAAGGAACCGAGACAATAATGTATAGATCCTGAAATAAGTATTGGAGACATTGTAGTTCACAAGTAAGTCAAACCAAAGTCCTGTACTCAACCTCAAAAGAGGGCCTAGATACGATAGACTATTTCTTTGATTTCCTAATAACTAATGATTTCCCAAAAAGATACAATAACCAATAATAGATTTTCTAGTTGTGGCACAGGTTGCCCAATAAGAATTTGAGAAAACTTGTATCATGAGAGGAGTATTGGATGGATTAAAGAGACTAGAACCAGGGGCATTCTTCAAATACTTAAGAATTCTCATTGCTTGTTGCACGTGAGGTTCTCTTGGGCAGGAAACAAATTGACTAAGCTGTTGGACAACAAAGCTAATGTCAGGCTTAGAATTGGTTAGCTATAATAATTCACCAATGAGTCTTTTGAATGGAGAATGATTTGAAATTATAGTGTCTTGATCAACATGAAACTAGAAGAAGGTTTGCAAACAAGCATTGTCGATTCAGAAAGCAATTCCAAGAAGTATTTTCTTTTATATAAATTCAAACCAGTCTTGATTGACCAACTTCAAGACTTAAAGAAGTATTTGAGAGGACCAAGATCTTCAATATGAAATCTGGATTGTGGATGACTTTTCACAAATTGGATCTCAGAAATACTATTGCCATCAATAAGAACATATCTGTTAATGAAAAATATATTTTATTATCTTTTATAGACTAGCGGTTAAGAATTTCTTAATTATATATTTTGAAGAATCTATTATATTAATGTAAAAGATATGCTCTGTCACCTATTTAAGAAAGGGAGACTGAAGAATAAAAACAAGCTTTTCTAGAGAACCATGTCTTATTATAATATGCTTGTTTTTGTCTTAATATTCTAACATGGTATCCAGAGCAAGGTTTGTGATTAAAGTTGTGTAAGACAATAAAATTTGTCTTATTCAACCCAGAAGTTTTGTTCCGCTGTGCAATTTGGTGCGTTTTCTTTTGGTGGTTCCTTTTGATGGTTTCATTTGGTGGTTTCCTTTGAGGTTTCTTTTGGTGGTTCCTTTTAATGGTTCTTTTTAGTGGTTTCCTTTGGTGGGTTCCTTTTAGTGGTTCCCTTTGGTGGGTTCCTTTTGGTGGGTTTCTTTTGGTGGTTCTCTTTGGTGGGTTTCTTTTGGTGGTTCTCTTTGGTGGGTTCCCTTTGATGGTTCCTTTTGGTAGTTCTCTTTTGATGGTTCCCTTTGGTGGGTTCCTTTTTGGTGGTTCTCTTTGGTAGGTTCCTTTTGGTGGTTCTCTTTTGATGGTTCCCTTTGGAGGGTTCCTTTTGGTGGTTCCTTTTGGGGGTTCCTTTTGGTAGTTCTCTTTTGGTGGTTCCCTTTGGGGATTCCTTTTGGTGGTTTCTTTTGGTGGTTCCCTTTGGGGGTTCCTTTTGGTAGTTCTCTTTTGGTGGTTCCCTTTGGGGGTTCCTTTTGGTAGTTCTCTTTTGATGGTTCTCTTTGGGGGTTCCTTTTGGTAGTTCTCTTTTGGTGGTTCCCTTTGGGAATTCCTTTTGGTGGTTTCTTTTGGTGGTTCCCTTTGAGGGTTCCTTTTGGTGGTTCCCTTTGGTGGTTCCCTTTGGGGGTTCCTTTTAGTAGTTCTCTTTTGGTGGTTCTTCTCTTGGTGGTTCTTCTCTTGGTGGTTCTTCTCTTGGTGGTTCTCTTGGTGGTTCCCTTTGGTGGTTCCCTTTGGTGGTTCTCTTGGTGATTCTCTTGGTGATTCTCGTGATGATTCTTTTGGTGGTTCCCTTTGGGGGTTCCCTTTGGTAGTTCTCTTTTGGTGGTTCTCTTTGGGGGTTCCTTTTGGTAGTTCTCTTTTGGTGGTTCTTCTCTTGGTGGTTCTTCTCTTGGTGGTTCTTCTCTTGGTGATTCTTCTCTTGGTGGTTCTCTTGGTGGTTCTTCTCTTGGTGGTTCTCTTGGTGGTTCCTTTTGGTGGTTCCCTTTGGTGGTTCCCTTTGGTGATTCTCTTGGTGGTTCCCTTTGGTGGTTCCCTTTGATAGTTCTCTTGGTGATTCTCTTGGTGGTTCTCTTGGTGGTTCTAATGGCGCCAACGCCATTAGTTTCTTGTTGGCAAATTGTTGCTGGTTGACTTACCAGCATCAATTTGAGGGGGGATGTTAATGAAGAATATATTTTATTATCTTTTATAGACTAGCGGTTAAGAATCTCTTAATTATATATTTTGAAGAATCTATTATATTAATGTAAAAGATATGCTCTGTCACCTATTTAAGAAAGGGAGACTGAAGAATAAAAACAAGCTTTTCTAGAGAACCATGTCTTATTATAATATGCTTGTTTTTGTCTTAATATTCTAACAATATCAATATAAACCAATAAAATCCTGATCATTGAAAAGAGAATGATATGTAAAGCTTTGATTGTAAACAAAGAAGAGAAATTCTAAAGTTAATTTCTAGTTCCAATTACGACTTGCCTGCTTCAAGCCATATAGAGATTTTTGAAGTTTACAAACAAGTTTTGAATAAGAAAGAGAATGAGTAAGAGGTGGTTTCATGTAAACTTCTTCATGCAAGTCTCCATGAAGAAATACATTGTTAACATCCAATTGATGTAAGAACAAGTTTTTATCACTAACAATAGCTAAAAGAAGTCTAACTGTAGTAAGTTTCACTAATAGTGAAAAAGTTTCAAAGTAGTCAACCCCCTCTGTTTGATTAAAATCCTTGGCCACTGGTCTGACTTTAAACCTCTCAATTGAATAATGTACTCTGTGTTTGATCCTATAAACCCATCTACAACCAACTAATTTCTTGCAGAAAGAAGATGAACTAGAGTCCAAGTATTGTTTCTGTCTAGAGCTTGAAGTTCAGATGCTATAGCATATTGCCGACTGTCACTTTGACTTGCTTCTTCAAAAGACTTAGCTCAAGTTGTGAGGAAATGTTGTGACAAAAAGAAACATAATTAGGTGAACTTTTATCATAAGAAAGAAAGAAAGAAACGCATAGAATAAGAAGTAGAATGATATTGAGATGTCAAGGCAGCACCACAATAGTATTGATCTAAGTTATTTAGGTCTGTTTTTAACTCTAAGAGAAATTCTAGGAATTATAATTTGAGTATTGTGATGATTATTAGGAACAATGGAATCATTAACAATGTTAGAATAATTATCGGTATTTACAATAGTTGTGACAGGTGAAATTGGTGAAGTAGGTGGCAAATAAAAAAAGAGTGACATCAGTGGTAGAATTTGTATGATCAATAGGAATTTAAAAAGTATTTAATAATGAAGTATGATACGAAAATATGTTCTCATGAAAAACAACATTTCTGGAAATAAAAATGGATTTAGAATGCAAGTCATACAAAACATAACTCTTAGTTCCAAGTTTATAACTAGAAACATACATTTTAGACTTTTAGAAGCTAGTTTGGTTAAACCAGAAGTGAGTGAACTACCATAGGGCAAACATCCAAACACTTTCGGGTAGTTAAGTCTAGTTTAACATATTGAACAAGTTTATTAGGAGATTTATAATTGAGAAAAATGATAGGCAATCTGTAATAAGATGAACAACAAGTTTGAGGGCATGAGACAACAAATATTAGAAAATTTAAGTTGAAATAATAAGGTTCTATAAACATTGAGAAGGTGTTGATGATTCCTCTATACCATTTTGTAGAGGGTTCTCAACATAGGAAGTTTCATGAAAAATGCCTTTTGTGTTATAGAAATCATTTATGAAAATCCTTTTAGTTTGCATGAAAACTGATTTTCAATTAGTGTAATGAAGTGTGGAAGAATGATTTTGACATCACTTTTGTTTTTAAGAAGAAGAATTGAAGTGAATATGCTATAATCATAAATTATTATTAAGAAATACTTGTAACCATTAATTAATAGAAGTGATAACAATGGGACCCCAGATATCAACATGAATTAATTAAAAAAAAGATTGTTCTACTATTATTAGTCAAGTTTGGTAGTTTTTTTTGTTTGGCAAAAGAGCATACAACACAAGCATCAATAAGATTAAAATAAATATCAAAATATTGAGAAGTTAAAACTTGTAGAATTTTATTTGAGGGATGATCCAATTTCATGTGCCACAAAGTACAAATACTCTTATTATTAACAAGAGCAATATGCTGTAATGACCTTTATCCTTTTTAGCTACTCCAATCATCTGGAAGGTAGTTGTCTGTACAATGACACTAATTTTTATAAAAAATGACAAGACAATCATTGAACTTAGCCAATTTTAGAATAGAAATTAATTGAATAAGAAAATCAGGAACAAATAGAGTGTCATGAAGAATAGGACTTTCTAAAACAGTTGTATCGGAAAATTTAGCAATGACTAATTGATGATTAGGAAAAATATAGGAGAAATTGGTGTAAGAATAGTAAAGACAGATTTAAAAAGGCAAATATGTTAAGTAGAATCACTATCTAATATCCAAGTAGAAAAACCTACAAAACTTGAAGAATTGACAGTACATTGATGAACAATTGGCATTGGAAGGGAGGCTCTTTTTGTGACTATTGTAATAGAGCAACAATGACTTCATATTGTTCCTTTGAGAAAACAAATTGAGTATTTGATTTATCAACCTCTAGAGTAGGAAAATAAGAGAAAATAGAATAAGCAACTTTAGTAATGCTAGCAGAAGGCTTCGAAGGACCAGTAGAATTTTTTTTGTAACCTGATGGAAGTCCATGTTTAATAAGTATGATTGGTCCTTTGCAATGATCACAATACTTGTTATTTCGGCTAGAAGATTTATTGAAACGACTTCTTCCTCGAGAATTAAAAGAAAAACCACTAGTCTTATTTTAAACCTCTCAATTAAATTCAATTTAATCATCTACTCTATGTTTGATCCTGTAAACCCATCTACAAGATTGGACATAGGTTCCATGAGTATGACTTGGGAATAATATTATATTATGAAACAATATAGTATTGTGAAATATTAGAATCACCTTACCTGCAATCTGAAGTTTCTCTTACAAATCAGTAAGACCAAACTTGTCACCATAAGAAACTTTCAAGAAGAAGATCAGTCCATAGATCAGAAATTGTGTCCATCCACATAACTGATTGTTTTGTGGAAGACATCATGGAGCGTGTGAGTCAAGATATTACCATTTTGTTACATCTTTTCCAAACTTAGTAAAGATGATTGGTAGAAGTTGGACAAGGAATAGGAATAGGGCCTTGGACGAATTGTTCTTTTTTCTTCGTGATCATGTCGTGTTTCCATTGTTGATAGTTGTTATCACCGAGTAGAGGAGTGACAAGAATAATTAGAGCATAATTTTATCCTAGATGAAAAAATAAAGGATTTGCTAGATTCACAAGGTGATTAGAGAGATTGTTAGGGTTGGATTTTTTAGTGTTCCTAATGTTAGAGGTCACCATGAGAAAGTAGAGAAAGATGAAGAAGATAATGAGTTTGCAGAAGATAAACAAGCTTTCAGAGAATGCAAGACCAAAAATTAATAATGATACCATATGTGTTATAGCATTCAATCTTCAAGAAGGGGATAAAAGAGAAAAAATAAATTTATATTATAAAACAAAAATAATATTTTCGTCCTACATTTCAAAACCATCTCTATTAGTGAAATGCTTAATAAAAGGTTTTGGGCTTAAGTCCAATTATGGTAGCTACACTTCATATTAAAGTAAATTAAAATGTGTTTAAGGAGAGTTTACCCATACATATATTTATATATTACTAATATTCATATCTCCTAATTCTGATTAATAAATATTAAATTTTAATATATAAATTGGTGTTAGTAAATATCATCTCTCTTGATATAATTGTTTATATATATATATATGAAATAATAGTATGTTTACACGTGGTATATGCATATTAAAAAAAATTTCCTATATCATATACGATTCTAATTTTTATTATCTTTTCTTTTCCTTTTTCTTTAGGTTAAAAATAAGAAAAAAGATATAAAAAAATATAAAAATAGAATTGGTTATGGTTGAATATGAAAGAAAGAAAAACAAAAATAATTTTATAGAATTATGAAATTAATTATATTATTTTATTTATTTTTATCTATTTATTTATTGAACAACTCTATATTTATTTTATTTTTCATATATTTTCAATTATTTATTTTATTTTTATTCAATCTTATTTTTTTAACTCTTAAAAAGTGTATATTTTTATTAACTTCTAAATGGATTTTTCACTTTTTCTTATTTTTTTATAGTTATATATATAATGATATTAGATTAAAAGACATGCAAATAAATACTAAATTCTCTAATAAATAAACTAACTTTTTTATTCAAATATGTTTGAAAATGAAATTTAAAAATCTTAATATAATTTATTTATTTTTATTTAAAAAAAGTGAATTGTTTTGTTTTCTCATATTTAATGGTTTTCGATAAGATAGTCATGCACCCTAGAAACATGCAACTTAATTAATTGTGACCACTAGTTGACTAAAAGAAACAAAACAATTCTCTCTCAACATAATAGTTAATAGTATGAATCTACTTATTCATATTTAAAATAATGTGAACCATTTTTGTCGTCTCATTTTTTGTGACTTTTGATAAGATAGCCAAACACCCTAGAAACATGCAGCCTAATTAATTGTGACTACTAGTTGACTAAAAGAAACACAACAATTCTCTCTCAACATAATAGTATGAATCTACCGATTCATATTTAAAAGAACGTGAACCGTTTTGTCTTCTTATTTTTTGTGACTTTTGATAAGATAGCCAAGCACCATAGAAACATGTAGCCTAATTTCTCAACATAATAGTATGAATCTACCGATTCATATTTAAAAAAACGTGAATCGTTTTGTCTTCTCATCTTTAGTGACTTTCGATAAGACAACCATGCACCCTAGAAACATACAACCTAATTAATTGGGGCCGCTAGTTGACCAAAAGAAACACAACAATTCTCTCTCAACATAATAGTATGAATCTACCGATTCATATTTAAAAGATCGTGAACCATTTTGTCTTCTCATTTTTTGTGGCTTTTGATAAGATAGCCAAGCACCCTAGAAACATGCAGCCTAATTAATTATGACCGCTAGTTGACTAAAAGAAACACAATAATTCTCTCTCAACATAATAGCATGAATCTACTAATTCATATTTAAAAAAATGTGAATCATTTTGTCTTCTCATATTTGATGGCTTTCGATTAAATAGCCATGCACCCTAAAAACATGCAGCCTAATTAATTGTGACCTCTAGTTGACTAAAAGAAACACAACAATTATCTCTCAACATAATAGTATGAATCTATCGATTCATATTAAAAAAAACGTGAATCGTTTTGTCTTCTCATCTTTAGTGGCTTTTGATAAGACAGCCATGCACCCTAGAAACATACAACCTAATTAATTGGGGTCGCTAATTGACTAAAAGAAACACAACAATTCTCTCTAAACATAATAGTATGAATTTGATTGTGACTGCTAGTTGACTAACAGAAACGCAACAAATCTCTCTCAACATAATAGTATAAATTTACCAATTCATTTAATATGAAATTTTTTCAACATTCAATAAAACTTATGATTGTTAATATGTATTAAAAAATAAATAGTTGTTCCACTATTTTTAATATCAACCTTAGAAGTGGATTTTAAGCCTAATTCATCATAACAAAATTGGCTCATGAGGTGCGATTTGCACCCACCTAATATACTCTAAGTTGGGTTTATCTTTAGGCAATTGGGGATATTAAACATACCCCCCTCACGTCAAGACCTCCTCCTCCGATAACGGGTAGCCCGATAGGCCCAACAACCTTGCTAGGATATATTCTGATACTATATTAGAAGTGAACTTTAAGCTTAATTCATCCTCACAAAATCGACTCATGAGATGAGATTTGTACCCACTTAATATATTCTAAATTGGCCTTATCTTTAGGCAATGTAGGATCTTCAACATGTTTCATTTAATAAGGTATTAGAATTTGTTCAAAACTTAATAAAATTTATGATTTTTTAATATATATTAAAACAAATAGTTCTTCCTTTATTTTTCTTATTTTTAATATCAACTTTCATTTAATAAGGTATTGAAATTTGTTCACGTATGATTTTTTAATATATATTAAAAAAATAAATAATTCTTCCATTATTTTTTTTTATTTTTAGTATCAACCGCTTTATTTAATAAGCTATTAAAATTTGTTCAAGATATTTTAATTATTTTAATTTTTTTAGTATCTTGATTGAATTAATGAGTCTCCATTATAAAGGTTCATTACTTCCATTAATTTCTATGTTCTTCGAATGAATCTCTTAATTTTTAATATCTCTATATATATTTATATATATATATATATATATATTAAAAAAATAATATCTCCATTATAAAGAGTGTAGGATTAAAATTAATGGTTTAAGAAACTTATTATCAAAATAATATTCTTTTTTTAATTAAAAGTTATATTAAGAAGTTACAAAGAGATTAATGAAAAAAAAAATTGGTGTGAGATGATTGATTGTGTATGTGAGATAATTGATTGTGTATCATATATATGATTTGAAAATTGGATAATATTGCATTGTATGTGAAAATTATGTTAAAATTCGTTTGTGAGATAATTTGATTGATGAAAATGAATTTTTGGCCGAATTTGGTCTGTTACACAAGGTAACCATCGTTTGAGCAATCGTCTTTGAGTGTGCTTGTAGTGTGATTTTTACTTGAATGGCCAAATTCTTGCTTGGGTGAAAAACATAGTTGTTCTCCGATGCAATTTCGCTTGAGCGACGAGCTTTTTTGCTTGAACGAGATCTTCCCGCTTAAGTGAGAAAACTATATCATGTTTGTTGTTCTCGGAAAAAATTTCTCTTGAGCGAAAATTTTTGACATTGAAGAATTATTATAAATGTTCTAAATTGAATTTTGATGAAAAATATAAATGTGAAAAGATTGTGAATGATTATATGAGACCTGGTTAAATGATGAATGATGGAAATTATATGTTTATGAGATGGGTTGTGTGCTTGATTGTGTGCCGATAAAATATTATATTATGTTTATGTGACAGATTGTGTGTCGTTAAAGAATTCTTTTAAATCTATGAGACAAACTATGTGTCAGGATGTGTGCTGCTAAAGAATTCCTTTAAATTATAGTGTTATTGGAAGGGAGACTTTCTATGACTGTTGTAAAAGAGAAAGTATGACTTCATATTGTCCCTTTAAGAAATCAAATTGAGTACTTGATTTATCAAACTCTAGAATAGGAGAATCAGAGACAATAGAATGGGCAACTTCAACAATGCTACCAGAAGGCTTGGAAGGAAATTTTTGTTTTTATATAAGAATGTGGAAGTCCATGTTTAATCCAACAATTCTCATAAGTATGATTGGTCCTTTGGCAATGATGTCAATATTTGTTATTTCGATAAGAAGATTTATTGAAACAACCTCTTCCTGAAGAAGTAAAAGAATAACCACTAGCCTTGCTTTAAACTTGTCAATTGAATCATCTACTCTGTGTTTGATCCTGTAAACCCAACTACAACCAACTGATTTCTTGCAAAGAGGAAGATGAACATGAGTCCAAGTATTGTTCCTGTCTAGAGCTTGAAGTTCAGATGTCATAACTTGTTACCAACAGTCACTTTGACTTACTTCTTTAAAAGATTAAGGCTCAAATTGTGCATAAATGTTGTGACAAAAAATAAACATAATCTGGTGAGCATTTATCATTAGAAAGAAATAAATGCATAGGATAAAGAGTAGAATGATATTGAGATGCCAATGTAGCACCACATTAGTACTGATCGAAGTATTTAGGCCTATTTTTGACTCTAAGATAAATTCTAGGAATTATAATTTAAGTATTGTGATGATCATTAGGAACAATGAAATCATTAACAGTGTTAGAATAATTATCAGTATTTGTAACAATTGTGGCGGGTGAAATTGGTGAAGTAGATGACAAATAAAAAAGAGTGATAACAGTGGTAAAATCTTTATGATTAATAAGAATTTGAAAAGTATTTGATAATGAAGTATAATATGAAAATATGTTCTCATGAAAAACAAGATTTTTGGAAGTAAAAATAGATTTAGAATGCAAGTCATACAAAACATAACTCTTAGTTTCAAGATTATAACAAGAAACATACATTTTAGACTTTTAGAAACTAGTTTGGTTCTACCAGAAGTTAGTGAACTAACATTTCACTAGCTCCCACTTTAATATTCTTTAAGAGACTCACCAGTGTTTTCCATGACTCATCGATAATACTTTTAACATCAAATGAATTTGCTTGTGCAACATGAACCTTGACAATTTCACATCCTTTTCCAATTTCACAAGGTCAATCTCCCCACCAATCTAGATAGCTTATGATCTAAAAATAATTATCTGAATTATGTACATAACTTTTTTTTAAGTAGAAAAATCCAAGTGGATATGTTATAATCATCAACTATTGTTAAGAAATACTTGTAACCATCAGTAGAAGTGATAACAATGCGACTCTAGATATCACTACTATCTAATATCTAAGTAGAAGAGGAAAATACAAAATCTTAAGAATTGACATTACATTGATGAACAGTTGGCAGTTGGCATTGAAAGGGAGACTTTCTACGACTGTTGTAAAAGAGCAAGTATGACTTCATATTGTCTCTTTAAGAAACCAAATTAAATATTTGATTTATCAAACTCTAGAGTAAGAGAATAAGAGACAATAGAATGGGCAACTTCAACAATGCTAGCGAAAGCTTAGAAAGACTAATAAAAAAATTTTGTTTTTATAAGAAGGTGGAAGTCCATGTTTAATCCAACAATTCACAAAAGTATGATTAGTCCTTTGGCAATGATCATAATACTTGTTATTTCGATAAGAAGATTTACTGAAACAACCTCTTCCTCGAGAATTAAAAGAACAATCACAAATCTTGCTTTAAACCTCTCAATTGATTCATCTACTCTGTGTTTGATCCTGTAAACCCATCTACAACCAACTAATTTTTGGCAAAGAAAAAGATGAACCAGAGTCCAAGTATTGTTCTTGTCTAGAGCTTGAAGTTCAGATGCCATAACTTGTTGCCAACTGTCACTTTGAGTTACTTCTTTGAAAGATTAAGGCTCAACTTGTGCAGAAATGTTGTGACAAAAAGAAACATAATCTGGTGAGCATTTATGATTAGAAAGAAATAAATGCATAGGATAAGGAGTAGAATGATATTGATATGCCAAGGTAGCACCACAACATTATTGATCCAAGTATTTAGGCTTATTTTTAACTCTAAGATAAATTCTAAGAATATAATTTAAATATTGTGATGGTCATTAGGAACAATGGAATCATTAATAGTATTATAATAATTATCAGTATTTGCAACAGTTGTGTGGGTGAAATTGGTGAAGTAGATGACAAATAAAAAAGAGTGATATCATTGGTAGAATCGGTATGAATAATAGGAATTTGAAAAGTAATTGATAATGAAGTATGATAAGGAAATATGTTCTCATGAAAAATAATATTTCTGGAAGTAAAAATGGATATATAATACAATTCATACAAAACATAACGCTTAGTTCCAAGTTTATAACCAAGAAAAGTACATTCTAGACTTTTAGAAGCTAGTTTGGTTCTACCAGAAGTGAATGAACTAGCATAGGACAAACATTCAAACATTTTGGGGGTAGTTAAGTCTAGTTTAACATACTGAACAAGCTCATAAGGAGATTTATAATTGAGAAAAATGGTAGGCAATCTGTTAATAAGATGAACAAGTTTGAGAGCATGAGAAAAAAATCAATATTAGGAAATTTAACTTGAAATAATAAGACTACAAATATTGAGAAGGTGTTGATGATTCCTCTCAACGATACCATTTTGTTGAGGGTTCTCAACACAGGAAGTTTCATGAAAAATACCTTTTGTGTTATAGAAATCATTTATGGAACTCCTTTTAGTTTGCATGAAAACTGATTTTTCAATTAGTGTAATGAAGTGTGGAAGAATGATTTTGACATCACTTTTGTTTTTAAGAAAAAGAATCCAAGTGAATCTGTTATAATCATCAACTATTGTTAAGAAATACTTGTAACCATCAATAGAAGTGATAACAATGGGACTCAGATATCAACATGAATTAATTAAAAAAAATGTTGTTCTACTATTATTAGTCAAGTTTGGTAATTTTTTTTGTTTAGCGAAAGAGCATACATCACAAGCATCAATAAGATTAAAAGAAATATCATAATATTGAGAAGTTAAAACTTGTAAAATTTTATTTGAGGGATGATCCAATTTCATATGCCACAAAGTACAGATACTTTTATATTAACCAGAGCAGTATGTTGAGTTGACGATTGACATGAGAAAGTACTTTAAGTAGAAACAAGCCTTGATCCTTTTTAGCTACTCCAATCATCTAGAAGGTAATTGTTTGTACAATAACACAATAATTTTTATAAAAAATGACAAGACAATCATTGAAATTAGTCAATTTTAGAATAGGAATTAACTGAACAAAAAAATCAGGAACAAATAGTGTCATGAAGAATAAGCTTTCCTAAAAGAATTGTATCATAAAATTTAGCAATGACTAATAGATGATTAAGCAAACAAATGAGATAGGAAAACTTGGTGTAAGATTAGTAAAGACAGATATAAAGGGACAAATGTGGTCAATAGTACCACTATTTAAATATCTAAGTAGAAGAGGAAGGTAAAAAATCTGAAGAATTGATAGTACCTTAATGAACCATTGAGATTGGAAGGGAGGCTTTCTATGACTCGTGTAACACAGAGAAAGTATGACTTCATATTGTTCATTTGAGAAACCAAATTGAGTACTTGATTTATCAACCTCTAGAGTAGGAGAGTCAAAGACAAGAATGGGCAACTTCAGCAAAGGCTTATAAGGACCAACAACATTTTTGTTTTAATAACCTGGTGGAAGTCCATGTTTAATCTAGCAATTCTCATAAGTATGATTGTTCCTTTGGCAATGATCATAATACTTGTTATTTCGGTCAGAAGATTTAGTAAAACCACCACTATTTGGGAAAAAAAATTTGTTAAAGTTATCTTGAAAATTCACATTAGCAAATTCTTGTAAATTATTGGAGTAGGAACCACCACTGAATTCACATTCTTGTTGAAGAGCTAAAGAAAAAGTTTTCACAAGTTTCGGCTAGGTTCCATGAGCATGACTTAGGGAAAGTTTTTTTTTTTTTTTTTTTTTTTTGAGATTAAACCACAATTATAGGGAGTAGAACCCGTACAAGCCAAAACAGTACAATATATTGAAAGCTCTTTCCCCCAAATTTAAGAGTATAGTATTGAAAAATGAGAATTACCTTGCCTGCAATTCTGAAGTTCCTCTTGCAAATCAGCAATACGAAACTTGTCGCCATATGTTAGAAGAAGTGATGAGAATAAGAGCTGGATTTTCTCCTAGGTGAAGAAACAAAAGATTTGTTGGATTCACAAGGTGATCGAAGAGATTGTTAGGGTTGGATTTGTTACTGTTAGTAGTGTTAGAGGTTGCCATGAGAAAGTAGAGAACCATGGAGAGGATAAGTTTGTAGAAGAGAAAGAAGCTTTCAGAAAAACAATCATGTGAGTTCTTGTATTCAATCTTGACGAGAATGATGAAGGAGAAAAAAATATTTATGAATATTGAATTATTTTAATTCATTAAATAACAAAGCAGAACAATAAACAATGGTAAATTATTATTATTATTATTATTATTATTATTATTATTATAATTAACTATTTATAATTATAAAATAAAAATAGAAAAATAAATTACTAGAATGAAAATATTCTATCTATAGATTAATTTAATAATATAAAATAAAAGTAATATTTTCTCTTTAAAAACAATATCTATTAATGAAATGTTTAATAAAAAGGTTGTGAAATAATAGTATCTAAGTTTATATCTGGTATATGCACATAAAAAAATTATATCTAAGTATATGCACGTAAAAAAAATATCTATTTTTTTATTGAACAATTTTATAAATTTTATTTTTCATGTATAGTTTCATTATTTGTTTTATTTTTATTCAGTTTATCTTTTTACAAATTCTTAACAAAAAAAAGTTTGTATTTTTATTCATTAATTAAATTCTTCAGATATTGTTATTTTTTTATAATTATACCTAATCATATTACATTAAAAAAGTCATTCAAACAAATACTAAACTGTACATTAATATAGAGTTGTTAAATAAATAATAATTTTTTATTCAATTATTTCAAAAAGTGAAATTTAAAATCCTAATCTAATTTTTTTATTTAAAAAGATATGAACTATTTTCGTTTTCTTATCTTCTATAACTTTTTATATAAGATAATCATACAGTCTAACTCGTGAGAAACATGTACATCTAATAAAATATTACAATTTGTTTGAAATTTAATAAAATTTATATTTTCTTTAATATATATTAAAATAAAAATATTTTCTCCATTATTTTTTTTAATTCACTATTCTTTTTATTTTAGGTTTGAAAATAATTCAATATTTTTTTTTACTATTATCGTTAATTATAATTTTTATTAAATAGTTGTTGGGTGTGAATATTTGTTAATTGATTTCATAAAATTAAGACTAATATATATATATATATATAATATTAAAAAAAATTGAAGATATTAAAATTTTAATTTATAAAAATTTCTATCCGTTATATATGATTATATTATATTTTTATTAGATAATTTTAGATGAAATTGATTCATTTTAATAAAATAAATTAAATTAATTGTAAAAATAAAAAAATAAAATAAAAAATTAAAAAATAATAAAACAAAATTAAATATTTAATCATAAATTTATATGAAATATTTAATTATAAACTAAAAAACATGTTAATTACATGATAGTTTAGAAAGATTTTTACCTACTGAAAAATTATGTTAAAATTAAATATGAGAGGTGATTGAAAATTGATATAGAAATCACAAATATTTTGTAATAGAAACATTGAATTAAAATTATTTTAATAAGTCTATATTAAATATATTTTTGTGTAAAAATTATTGATTTATATTAAATTAAAGATATTTAGATAAAGTTAGAAGATATTGATATCAAATTTAAATTTAAAATAATTTTATGAAAAAAATAAAATTAAATAATTATTATATTAATTGTCCCATAAATCTTCATTAAATTTATTTATTTAAAAAATTGTATGACTCAGATGTCTTTTCTAACGTGAACAACCAAAATGCGGGATCATTAAAAAATTTATTGTCAAAATAATACTTATTTTTTTTTATTAATAGTTATATTAAACAAGTTATAAATAAATTTATGAAAAAAAAATATTTTAAGTTTTTGAATTATTTTATAATAGATTAATTAGAAATAAATCTAAATAAAAAAAAAGAAATATATACTTATAATGATATTTATAATTTTTTTTTTAATATTTACAACCGGATAAATGATATAAAATTTTCAAACATTAAGAAAATTAGTATAATTTATAAAGAGTGTTAAAATAATCTTTTTTTTTAAATAATTAAGATTATTATAAAGATAAAAGGAACATAAGTAATTTTATTATTAAGTGTCATAAAAATTAGAACCAATGGATTGAATCAAGATGGTTAAAATGGTATTGATGACATGAAGAATATTTAAAAATATAGAATTTTATATTATAAATAAATAATTTTATCATGCATTTACTAAAGAGAGAAGTTGTGTAGTGGACATTTTACATTTAAGATAGAGGGTTTCATTTTCTTTCAAGTAAAATTCTTTCTCCCACCCTTTAATTTTTCTGTACCATACATCACAATATACAACATATTATAATAACATGTTATGCATACTTTTAACATCTAACACATTTATAATTAATCAACATTTTCACTTTTTTTTTTCTATCATTGACTAATTTTGTTTTTGAAGATATGTATGTTTCATTTTGTATATTTTGTCACCTACCATTAATGTTACAATTCCGTAATTTATGCAATGAGAAGAATATATCTTACATATCATTTGAAAAGTTTAAAGCACACGTGGAATAGAATGGCGTCAGTCGTGCTCTATATATGTATGTTTCATTTTGTATATTTTGCCTCCTACCATTAATGTCACAATTCCTTAATTTATGCATACACATCATTTGAAAAGTTTAAAGCACACATGGAATGGAATGACGTAGATCAGTGCCCTATATATGAAGGTTGTGAAACTTAAGGTTTTCATCCGATCGACAGATCACATCCCTGCAACAATTTAGGATTGAAACATTTTTCTCTCCCTACATTTCCCTTCACCAACTACACCTCTTTTTTTTTGTCATTGTTGTCATATTGAGGGATTGCTAACTCCTTGTTAATAATAAATGGAAACTAACTAGCTTCTTCTTTTCCTTCTACAAACCGAAGTCATTTAATGTAAACCACATTAAACTTTATCTGTTATAAGAGGATGGAGGAGGCATGTAAGACTAACTATCATACATGCTTTTCAATCTAAATTTTACATAAATTAGATAAACAAAATGGATTTATATATAGATTTTATGAATTTTATTTTGTTAATTATTAAGATAATTTTAATTTTGTAGATTTTTTTTGAAATTATGTATTAAAATATTAGTATTAATTTTTTTATGCTTAATTCTGATAATTTTAGAAAAAAGAGTTTGACAATCATATATATTTAAATTTTTTCAATAATAATTTCAATTTAAACTTGATAAATTAAAATTTAATATGTTAATCTTATTAATTTTTTTCCTCTTAAAAAATAAATTTATAATTTTTTTAGAGTTTAATCTAAATAATTATAAAGATCAAATTGAAATATAATAAAACATTAACGAAACTAATTAATTGATAAGATATAAAAAATTATCTCTATTTTTAATATTTTTATACAATGCATATTAATATATTATAATAATAAATAAATAATTTTTTTTATCTTATTTGTTTTTAACAATAAACAATAATATATATATATATATATATTTATTCTAAATTTTTTAATTTTTGAATTTTAATAGTCTATAATATATATATATATATATTTTTTTTTTTTTTTTTGAAAAATAACATTATTTGATTTATCTTAACTTTTTTTTCATGATTAATAATAGTTATTAAAAGAAAATATAATTCAAATATAAAATGTATATATCTTGATAACAAATAAAATATTTTTTATATAGAAAATTATATATTTAAATATTTTAGATTAAAAAAATATACTTTAAATATAATTTATATATAATTTTTTATATAATATATAATATTAGAAAATATAATTTGATTATATTAGATTAAGAGTGGGAAAAAATTTGATTATAATTTTATATTATTTTAAATTTATATTTAATATTTTATATAATTTTATTATTGATTATATAAAATTTCTGGATGTTAGATTTTTATAAGAAAAATTGATTATAAATAATATAAAAGTATTTAAAAATAAAGTTCATATCTTTAATTAATATTTAACTTTTTTTATAAATATAAAAAATTATATTTTTATATTTTATTTTATATTATTATTAATTATAAAATAATTATTTCAAATTTTTTTATTAGTTTTTTTAATTTATTTTTATTTATTATCATTAAAATACATAAATAAATATTTTATCTATAATTAAATTAAAAAAATATATTAAATTTTTTTATCAAAATATTCTAAAAAGAATAAATTTTATTTTTTTAAATAAATTTTTAATATAAAATAATAAAAAACATTTTTATTTATATATATAATAATAATAAATTAAAATTAAAATTTTGGATAACCCTAACCTCTTCTTTCCCTTCTTTATCAACTTCTATTTTGCTAGTCGATAAGAACTTTAACTCTTCTCTGTCATAAAATTATTATTTTCATCATTCAAATGCATTGATAAATTGACTTTCATCTACCAAATTCATACAAAATAAATAAATAAGATTGGGACAGATTTAATGTGACTCTACTACTGCATCTACATAATTAGTATTTCAAATAATGAGGTTGATGAATTTTTCTAATGAATTCATGATAAACTTTTACACTATTTTAAAATATAGATTTAAACCTATTTTATTCTAATGTAAAAGTAGTTTTTAGTGATATATATTTAAACATTATATTTGTATTTTTTTAATTTTTTTATTAATGTTAATGAACTAATTTGAAATTAAGAAATATGAAAAGTTGTTCAAATTTATTTATAAGATTATTTTTTTTCAATTTATATACTTTTTATGTATTTCTTTTACAACAAAAACTATTATTTTATTATATTTTTCATGTATTTTTTTTGTTCACTCTATTTTTTTATTCCCTATTTACATCCATCATTTAACTTATTTATTTCTTTCTTTTAAATAAAATAATAAATAAGAGTTAAATATATTTTTGGTATTTTTTTCTAAATTTATCTTTTATCTTTATATTTTTAAATTAATTAATTCACTTTTTCAACATTTAAAATTATATGATTTTAGTTTTTTATTTTTTTAATAATAGTAAATAAATATTATATTTAGATATAAATGATGATTAAAGTCACATTTAGATTTTTCGATAAAAAAATTATTATTAAATATTAAATTAAAATTAGAAAATTGAATTCATCAATTTAAAAAAGTATGAAAATGAAAAAAAAAATGAAAAAAAAGAAAAAGGTATCAACAGAAATTTTTTCAATATAATAATATTCTCTTAAGGACTATTTTCAACTATATTTTTCTTTAAGATTCATGAATATAAGGTGAACTTTTATCATAAGAAAAAAATAAATGCATAGAATGAGGAATAGAATGATATTGAGAAGTCAAGGTAGCACTACAATAGTATTGATCCAAATATTTTTAGGCCTATTTTTAACGCTAAAAGAAACTTTAGAAATTATAATTTTAGTATTGTAATGATTATTAGAAACAATGAAATCATTCGGTGTGTTAGAATACTTGGTGAAGTAGAAGGAAAAAAATGATATCAATGGTACAATCTGTATGATCAATAGGAATTTGAGAAGGAAATATATTCTCACCTAAAACAACATTTATGGAAGTAAAAAGGAATTTATAATGCAAGTCAACAGAAACATGAATTTATAATGTAAGTCAACAAACATAACCCTTAGTTCCAAGTTTATAACCAAGAAAAATACATTTTAGACTTCTACAAACTAGTTTGGTTTTTCCATAAGTGAGTGAACAAGTATAGGACAAACATCCAAACACTTTAAGGGTAGTTAAGTCTAGTTTTATATATTGAACAAGTTCATAAGAAGATTTATAATTGAGAAAAATGGTAGGCAATTTGTTAATAAGATGAACAATAAGTTTGAGAGCATGAGACAAAATATTAGGAACTTTAACTTGAAATAATAAGGCTCAACAAACATGGAGAAGGTGTTGATGTTTCCTCTCAACAATACTATCAATTTAAAATAAAATAATTTTATGAAAGAAAAAAATATTAAATAATTATAGTATATTGATTGTCCCATAAATCTTCACGAAATTTATTTATTTAAAAAATTGTATGAGTGAGATACTTTTCTTTACGTGAACAACAAAAATGTTGGATTATTAAGAAATTTACTATTAAAATAATACTTTTTTTATTAATAGTTATATTAAACAAGCTATGAAAAAAAATCATTTTAAATCTTTGGATTATTTTACAATAGCTTAGTTAGAAATAAATCTAAACATGAAAAGAAGAAATATATACTTACTAAGTATATTATAATAATATTTATGATTTTTTTAAATATTTATAATAGGATAGATGATATAATGTTTTCAAATATTAAGAAAATTAGTATAATTTATAAAGAGTGTTAAGATAATATTTTTAAATAATTAAGACTATTGTAAAGATAAAAGAAACATAAGTGTAATTATTGTTAAGTATCATAAAAGTTAGAATCAATGAATTGAATGGAAACATTGATGGTTAAAATGGTATTGATGACATGAAGAATATTTAAAAATATAGAATTTTACATTATAAATAGATAATTTTATCATGCATTTACTAAAGAGATGTGATTGTGTAGTGGACATTCTATATTTAAGGTAGACGGTTTCATTTTCTTTCAAGTAAAATTCTTTCTCTCACCTTTTAATTTTTCTCTACCATATGCCACAATATACAATAGTGGCACATTTGAAAACAATATCTCTTAATGAAATGCTTAACAAAGAGGTAACTATATGTCATATTAAAGTAAATTAAAATGTGTTTAAGAAAACTTTGTGTTCATGTATTATCTATATCACCAATATTAATATATCTTAATTAATTAATAAATATTAATTTTTAATATATAATTTTACATTAGTAAATATCATCTCTTTTGATATAATTGTTTATATATGAAATAATAATAAGTTTATATCTTGTATATGCACATAAAAAAATTCCAATATCATGCAAGTTCTTAGTTTTTATTTTTTTTATTTTCCTTCATATTCAGACTAAGAACAAGGAAAAATATAAAAAAATAAAATCAAAATAATTTTATGAAATTTATTACGTTATTTTATCTATTTTTATTTATTTATTTTTTATTGAAATTTTTTATATTTATTTTATTTTTCATGTATTTTAATTATTTCTTTTATTTTTATTCAATTTATTTTTTTACAAATTCTTAAAAAAAAATATATATTTTTATTCACTAAACAAATTTTCCTGGTATTGTTTTTTTTTTTATAATTATACCTAATCATATTATATTAAAAAAATTCAAACAAATACTAAATTCTACGTTAGTATAGACTGGTCAAATAAATAATAAATTTTTATTCCATTATTTCTAAAAATAAAATTTAAAATCCTAACTAATTTTTTTTATTTAAAAATATATGAACTATTTTGTTTTCTTATATTCTATGACTCATGTAATCTACCCTTTCATCTAATAAAATATTAGAATTTGTTTAAAATTTAATAAAACTTATGTTTTCTTTAATATATATTAAAATAAAAATATTTTCTCTATTATTATATTAAAATAAAAATATTTTCTTTATTATTTTGGTATTTTTATTATTAACTTGATTATTCTTTAAATAATTTAATATTATTTTTTTAATATTATTGTTAAATTATTGAATATATATAATTATAATTTTTATTAAATAGTTGTTAGGTGTAAATATTTTTTAACTGGTTTCATATAAAATTAAAGCTAATATATATATATATATATATATATAATATTAAAAAAAAATTAAGGATGTCAAAATATAAATTTATAAAAATCTTCATCCATTATATTATTTTTATTTTTATTAATATAATTATGATTATATTATATTTTTATTAGATAATTGTAGATAAAATTGACTTACTGTAATGAAATAAATTAAATTAATATTAAAATAAAATTAATAATATATAACAGTAACACATTTTCCTAATCAAATAGAAGGTTTTAAGTAACAACTTAGGGTTTTCATTATATCCCTACAACAACTTAGGATAGAAACATTTCTCTCTCTCTCTCTTTGTATTTCCCTTCACCGACTACACCTTTTTTTTCTGTCATTGTTGTCATATTGAAGAATTGCCAACTCCTTGTTAGCAATAAATGAAAACTAACGTGGCTTCTTCTTTTTTTCTTCCTCCAAACCAAAGTCATTTCACCTGTCACATTTCCTTCCTCTTTTATCATACATCATGGTCGAATTTATCATATTTTCCTAATCAAATTGAAGGTTGTGCGCAATAACTTAGGATTTTCATAGGATCAACCGATCAGATCCCTACAACAACTTAGGATAGAAGCATTTCTCTCTCTCACTCTCTCTTTGCATTTCCCTTCACCGACTACACCTCTTTTTTTCTGTCATTGTTGTCATATTGAGGAATTGCCAACTCCTTATTAGCAATAAATGGAAACTAACGTGACTTTTTCTTCTTTTCCTTCTCCAAACCAAAGTCATTTCACCTGTCACATTTCCTTCCTCTTTCATCATGGTCAGATTTATCATATGTTTCTAATGTCATACTAATCTTATTGGTTTTTCTTTTATAAGATTAATAATGTAAACCACATTGTTATTAGTTTTTTTTTACAAGATTAATAATATAAACCACATTAAACTTTATCGGTTTTCAATCTGAATTTTACATAAATTAGATAAGTATGGTAGATTTATGTATAGATTTTATGAATTTTATTTTATTAATTACTAAGATAATTTTAATTTTGTAGATTTTTTAAAATTATTTATTAAAATATTAATATTAATTTTTTATGCTTAATTATGATAATTTTAGAAAAAAATGGTTCACAATTATATATATTTAATTTTTTTTAATAATATTTTTAATTTAAATTTGATAAATTAAAATTTAATCTATTAATTCTATTAATTTTTTTTCTGTTAAAAAATAAATTTATAATTTTTTTAAATATTTTTAGAAATTAATATGAATAAATTTTTAATACTTTAAAATCAAATTAAAATATAATAAAACACTAACACAAATAACTAATTAATTGATAATATATAAAAAATTATACCTATTTTTTATATTTTTATGCCATAAATATTAATATATTATAATAAAAAATAAAAATAATAAATAAATAATTTCTTTTATTTTATTTCTTCGTCACAATAAACAATAGTCTATAATATATATATATATATATATTTTTTTTTTTTAATTTTTATAATCTTCTTTATTTATTTATATATATATTTATATTAAAAATAATATTGTTTGATTTAATTTAACTTTTTTTTTACTAATAATAATTATTAGAAACAAAAATATATTTCTTGATGATAAATAAAATATTTTTTTATATAGAAAATTATATATTTAAATATTTTATATTAGAAAAATATAATTTAGATTTAATTTATATATAATTTTTTATATAATTTTATATTAGAAAATATAATTTGATTATCTTGGAAAGAAAAAATATAATTTGATTATAGTTTTATATTATTTTAAATTTATATTTAATATTATACAAAATTTTATTATTAATTATATAAAATTTTTAGATAAGAATATTTAGATATTATATTTTTTTAAGAAAAAAATGTTTATAAACAATATAAAAATATTTAAAAATGAAATTCATAAAATATATTTAAATTGAATTAATGTTTTATTTTTTTTATAAATATAAAAAAATTATATTTTCATATTTTATTTAGTATTATTATTAATTATAAAATAATTATTTTAATTTTTTTTTAATTTTAATTTTTTTAAATTTATTTTTATTCATTATCATAAAAAAAATAAGATGTATAAACTTATTATTTTATTCATAATTAAATTTAGAAAATATAATAAAAATGGTTATCAGGATAAATTTTATTTATTTTTTAATTTTTTTAAATAATTTTTTTAATATAAAATAATAAAAAATATTATTTTATTTACATATATAATAATAATAAATTAAAATTAAAATTTTGGGTAACTTTGACTTACTCCTTCCTTTGTCAAGTGCCGCTTGTTAGTATTACTTGTAAAATCATTATTTTTATTATTCAAATGCATTGATAAATTGACTTTCATTTACGAAACTTAATCAAATTTTAATTTAAAATAATTTTATAAATGAAAAAAAAAATATTTTTTACATAATCATGGATTTTCTCTTAAATCTTCACCTAATTTATTGATTTAAAAAATTGTATGAACTACATAGTTTCCATTCTTATGTGATCCAAAAAAAAGGTGCAAGACAAAATGAATGGATTAAAAAATTTAGTGTCAAAATAATATTTGTTTTTTATTAATCGTTATATTAAACAAGCTACAAAGAAATGTACGAAAAAAAAATCATTTATAGTCTTTACATATAAATAATAAAAAAATATTTTATAATAGATTAGTAAAAAATAAATCTAAACACGAGAAAGAAGAATTATATACTTATTAAGTAAATTATAGTGATAACAAGGATATAAATAGGACAATATATTAATAGTATAAAGACTAAATTACCCTTAATTAATAATTAATAATAAATATATAATATTCTAACTTCTTCCCTCAAACTCACGATGCATTAGCATGAAGTATAGAGAGTTGGTCAATTAAAAAATGAAAACCTTTAACAAAGTGGGATTTTGTAAACAAATAAGCAATTTGCATAGTCGAAGAAATGAAAGGCAATGTAATAATTCCATGTTGAAGATTATGACAAGTAAAATGATAATCACTTCAATATGCTTTGTGCATTTGTAACATCCCAATTTTTGAGAAAAAAAAATGTATAATAAATATATATATATATATATTTAACTTAATTGTTTAGTTAAATAATTATGATTGGGTTTACAAGATAAAATAAAATATTTTCTGAAATAAAATATTGGATTAGTGTTTATAAATAGATATTGTAAAATTATTAATATTTTATCAGATATTATGATATTATTAGAGTATTAGTATTTTAAAATATATGAAATTATTATAAAAGAGATATCGGGAGATTATTAATATATTAAAGATATTGTGAGATTATTGATGTTTTAAAAATATAATTTTGTTAATATTTGGAAAGATATTATTAATTGAATCTATTATTCAAAAGCCCGACTCTATCTATATAAATAGGCGTTAAACCCTTTCTATTCTTCATTCCAAAATTTCCCTAATGTTTGGGAAAACCCTTAGAGGAGGCGACCGGAGGCGACACGTGAGGAGTTGGGCGCGTAACATCTAAAGATGCCGCGTAGCATCTAAAGGCGTCGTGCAGCGTAATTCGAGGTAAGAGGAGGAGTGGGGAATGTCTTACATATGGGGTATTTATAAGAATTTTGGGTAGAGAGGTAACCCCTAAGCCTCGGTAGGATTTTGTGTGTTGAGACAACCATAAGCCCTCATAATTATGTGAGTTATAATTTAATAGCGAGATATTTGTGATTTGGGCGTTAACTTTGTATTGAATTTTGAGATACTCATGACATGAGTTCTTTATGTGTTTGCAGGTTATTTGAGTGTGTTGTGAAAAGTCTTTTTAGCGTAGCCGTGTAGTTTGCGGGTTATTTGAGTGTGTTGTGAAAAGTGTTTTTTGCTTAGCCATGTGAAAATCCAAGTTATGCTTGGTCATTCGAGATGTATGATGAATTGTGCATTTGTGTGTGTGTGAAATTCCAAGTTTTACTTGGTCAGTCGAAAATTCCAAGTTATACTAGTTAACACTTGGTCAGTTGTAAAATTCCAAGCTTGGTCAGTTGAAAAGTCTAGGCATTAAGTATTCGTCTAGCATTACGGAAATTCCAAGTTAAGACTTGGTCAGTTGAAAAGTCTAGGTATTAAGTTTCGCCTAGCATTACGGAAATTCCAAGTTAATACTTGGTCAGTTGAAAAGTCTAGGCATTAAGTATTCGTCTAACATTACAGAAATTCCAAGTTAAGACTTGGTCAGTTGAAAAGTCTAGGCACTCGCTTAGCATTACGGAAATTCCAAGCTATGCTTGGTCAGTTGAGATATGTGATGTGTTTGTGAGTACGTGTTCTGTTCGTGTGCGTGTTTAGTTTTATCTATTTTCTTATAAGTATCTATAACATATGTGAGATATATTCTTCACTCTTCTATTTGTGTGGTCGGTGTTTTGTTTGGGTTAAATGTTCTTATAGGTTAACATGTCGGTGATGAGGATAAAGAGGAGATGACTGATGAAGCTTAAATTTTCTAGGCCTTGGTGTTTAGGATGCTCTGACTAGGTGTGACGTCGGGACATAAAGAGATTTTTCTTACCTTGAAGAAATTGATTTAAAGTTTTATAGTTAAGAACTTATAAAGGCTATTTTAATGCCTAATAATATTTTATTCGATTTTTCATCTTTGAAAACAGTTATTACGGTTATTAGATAAATAGCGTGAAGCGTGAGAGTGCATGCCTAGAAAAGTTCTCTCTAGGAAAGACTTGGTATTTAAGAGTGTCCGTTAGTGACCCACCTCTCTTTTCCTGGAAACTTACTGGGTGTACCGATTCACAGTCTACCGCCGTTGTTCTAGTAGGCAATATGACTCATAGTAAGAGTTTTATTTGGAAATTTTATTTCCTTATTTTCATAATTCTTCTTTATGAAATGAATATATTTGAATTCTTTTACTTGTATTTTTTGAAAATTTTATATTTATTAATGAAAAACGTTTTGGGGTAGAAGGGTGTTACAACATTCATGAAAGACCGAGTTATGAGAAATTTGAATAGCACTCTTGTTGTCACAATACATAAGAGTTGGTTCAGAAAGAGAAACACTCATATCAGAAAAATGGAATAAAATAATTATAAATATATGTAAAAATATGTCATAATGGAAATTAATCTAGCAATGTAATATGAAGAAGATCATGTATTAGAATCTGACTGATCACATGTATTAAGCCCCCCTCAAACTATGGAGAATGTATATTAGTCATTCCTAGTTTGAAGTTTTATCAGGTGGTTTACATCCAGAACCCATGTATTATTACTTGTTAGTGTCTCTAGCTCTAGATTCATGGCTATCCTCCAATATTCATGTTTGATGTCTTCAGAATATCTAGTGGGTTGAGGTGTAATGGTGATATTCGTAACAAAAGATTGATATAAATGTTTTAAATAATTATAGGAAGACACTTGAGAAGGAGGATAAAGATTACCTTTGCTTGAAGAGTAATGTGGCAAAGTAGTGGCAACAACAATTATAGGAGGATTTTGTGTTTTTCAGGTTCCAACTCAATTTGTGGCAAAATGTAATCAAAAGGTTCCACAAGAATAAAATTGGACAAGGGAATACTAGAATCAATAATAGTGTTGGTAAATGATTGCAGTCTATATGGAAAGATATTTTCATGGAATATGACATTCCTAGATATTGACAACTCTCTAGTGTTGAGATCATATACAATATAACATTTTATGCCATTTTTATATCCCAAGAAAATGATTTTTGTGGCTCTAGGATCAAATTTAGTCCTATGACTAACAAGTGTGGAGGAGAAACAAAGTGATGCAAAGACCTTGAGTTAAGTCAGGTCAGGAAGACATTTATATATAAGAGTTGATAAGGACACCCATTATCTAAGACTAGTGTAGAGATCCTGTTGATGACATAAACTGAGTGCATAACTGCATAAGACCAAAACATTTTGGGAAGTTTAGCTTGAAACAATAAGGCTCTAGCAACATTGAGAATATGTTGGTGTTTTCTCTCTATTATGGAGTTTTCTACACAACCTGTTTGGTGAATTATTTCTTTTATATCATAAAATTGGTCAAGTTTGAACTTCATACCATTATCAGTTCTAATACCTTTAATTGTGGTTTGAAACTGATTGTCTACCCACGCACAAAATGTTTAAATTAAAGGTTTAACTTCTGCCTTATTTTTCAATAAATGAATCCAAGTTTGTCTAAAGTAGTCATCCACTATAATAAGGAAATAAGAGTGACCATGTATAGATATTTCAGAAACAAGACCCCAAATATTAACATGAATCAATTCAAATATTAAAGTGGTAGAACCTACATCATAATTTGTGGTAAAGAAGAACTCAAAGAAAAAATCAATTTTCTTTGTTTTGTAAAATGACATATATCACAAACATGATTTTTATTACAATGAATAAAAGGAAACATTTCACTAATTGCTTGGCCTCTATTAAAAGATGGATGACCTAATCTATAATGCCATAAATTGGGAAAACTAGAAGGAAAACTATAGGAAAGTTTTTCTGAAATGATATTGTGAATAGATGATTGAGAAGACTCGGTTGTCTGTGTGAAAATGTATAAACCTTTCTTTTTTAGCCTTGCCAATCACCTTGCAAGCATTGGAATCCTATATCGAATAAGCCTCATCAAGGAAACTCAATTTACGATGAAGAGTTTGAGTTAATTTTATAACTGATATTATATTGAACTTGAAATTTGGTAGAAATAAAACATCAGTCAAAACAAAATTGGATGAAATATGAATTGTGCCAGAAATGATGGTTGAAATAAAGATTTCGTTGGGTAGACATACTTTGATAGGTGGTATGTGTTTATATATAGTAAAGTTATTAAGGGAATTCGAAATATGGTTTGTGACAACAGTATGCAAGATCCATCTAGATATAAATACATTATCATTGCTTGTTGAATCTAAATCAGTACAATTGTTTACATGAGCAGTATGTTGTGTGTAACACCCTTCTACCCCAAAACGTTTTCAATTAATAAATATAAATTGACAAAGGATAAAAGTAAAAGAATTCAAATATATTCATTTTATAAAGAAGAATTATGAAAACAAGGAAATACAATTTCGAAATAAAACTCTTACTTTGAGTCATATTGCCTACTAGAACAACGACGGTAGACCGTGAATCGGTACACCCAGTGAGTTCCCAGGAAAGAGAGGTGGGTCATTAACGGACACTCTTAAATACTAAATCTTTCCTAGCCAGAATTTTTCTAGACATACACTCTCACACCACCATCCAGTTACAATAATAACTCTTTCAAGATATAGAAAATAAAATATTACTAGGCGTTGACATAGCCTTTATAAGTTCTTATTAACAAAACATAATAAACTTTAAATATACTTCTTTAAAATAAATAATCTTCCTATTCCCCGACTTCCCACCTAATCAGAGCACTTACGAAATCAAGGCTTAGGAGACTTAGCTTTCTCATTCAACTCTTCTTTGTCCTTATCACCGACATGTTCACCTATAAGAACATTTAACCCAAACAAAACACCAACCACACAAATAGAAGAGTGAGGAATATATCTCACATATGTTAGGTACATATAAGAAAAATAGGTAGACTAATCACACACATCACACACACAAAAGGCATCACACACATCAATACACACTCAGTCACAAACTCAAATGCTTTAATGCTCTTATGCTCTTATCTCTAAATGCATGTGGTATCATCGCAACGCAAACGCAAATGAGTAGTCCAGGAGGACATGTACCGGATCTAAGGACCCTATCAATCCACTCTCACTAGAACGAGTCTAATAGGAGCCAGTCGGGATAGTATAGCCGGCTGTGGTGGCCCCTCATTTCAACTCTCAAATGAGGGGTTCCCTGCTCTAAAATCCCCAAGGTCAAGGTAGAAGACCATAAAGACCCTCCTTCATAGATCGCATCTACCCCCAACAAAAGTATGAATGAATGAATGAAATATGATCACACAAATGCAACACAAAAATGCATAACACATCTCGAATGACCAAGCATAACTTGGATTTTAACGCTACTAAGCCTCTGCTTAGACTTCACAAATGACCAAGAATAAATTGGATTTTCACACTGCTAAGCCATCGCTTAGACTTCTCAAAACACACCACAAACTCGCAAACAACGCAATAACTCATGAGTCTCTCAATATTCTACTGAAATTTTCACAATATCACATTTCACAATCCAATTATAATCACAATACATCACCAAATCACACATCACATAACTAAATAGTTTAATTATAACTTTTTATCACATTTCAACCAGTATCTCCAGTTATATTTAAATGTTGTTGTAAAAGAAGAAAACTATGAGTAAGAAAAGTGGTACGTGACGTTGTTATACCAGAATGCATCTTAGACCTTCAAACGAAGGGATGTTAACAACTGGTTTCCAGCCTATATACCTTGTTTATATATACACAAAGACAACAACTTGTAATAAAAACAACAACTTATAATGATTTATAAATACAACAACTCATAATAATTTATAAAAACAACAATTTATAATAATTTATAAACACAACAACTTATAATAATTTATAAAAAGAACAATTTATAATAATTTATAAAAACATCAACTTTTATAAATATAGGATAATTCCCTCAAATTCATATTGAGGACTTATGGTTGCCTCAAAATAAACAATCCTACGAGGCTTAGGGGTTGCCTCTCTACCCAAAATCCTCATATGCATCTCATATGCGAGACATTCCACACTCCCCCTCTTACCTCGAATAAAGACGTCTTGTATGCTACGCTCCGCAATGTACTATGTGACGCCTCGAGACGCTATGCTCCTAATTCCTCACGTATTGCCCCTAATCGTCTCCTTTGAGACTTTTCCCAAAGGTTAGGAAAATTTGGAATGAAAAATAGAGAGGGTCTGACGCCTATTTATATAGGTAGAGTCGGGGTTTTGAAGAGCAAATTCGATTAATAATATCTTTCCAAATATTAACAAAATTATCTTTTATCAATAATCTCATAATATCTTTAATATATTAATAATCTTCTGATATATCTTTTATAATAATCTTATATATTTTAAAATACTATTAATCTGATCATAATATCTGATAAAATATTAATAATTTCACAATATCTATTTATAACCACTAATTCAATATTTTATTTTAGAAAATTTTTTATTTTATCTTGTAAACCCAATTATAATTATTTAACTAAATAATTAAGTTACAAATATATATATATATATATATATATTTATTATACATTTTTTTTTCTCAAAAATTGGGATGTTACATTGTGTGGAGTCCCTCTGATCTTGTTGTGGCAGTAAGGCCGATAAATTTTGATATTGGCTTGTAGTAAGACTAAATCATGCACTTCCTTGTGTATCGTTTCCTAATAAATCTTCTGGGCAATTGGTCTTATCTTTTTTAGTCATCACCATATTTGCAGATCTTGGATTATCTCTGAACTTAAAGCTAGCAAGGAAACCATGTTTCCTATAACAAATATCAATTGTGCGACTCATTTTTTCACACTACGAACACTTTTTCAAAGTGTATTTATATTTCCAACCATTACTATTTCCTTGATTTCTTTTAGATTTTAATGCATCATTACTAGCCGCAATAAGAGCCTTTGGGACAAAAACATTCTCAATGGTAAATTGTCGTTACTGTTGAACAACTCTATTCACATTAGGAATATTATCCAAGAGCATCGGTTATGATCTGATATTGGAATATTAGTCACTTAGCCCTTGTAAGAATCTAACCACTTGTTTCTTATTTCGCTCCTCTTCAATTTCTTTGATTGCACGGATCGCATGTACAAATAAAAAGAGGATTCAAAACATCTAATTCATCCCATAAAGTTTTAAGTGTAGTATAAAATTTTGAGACAAAGCTGTCACCTTGTCTTTGACTGAAGATTTCCTCTTAAATTTCTGAGATTCTAAATAGATCAACATGAGAAAAACGCTCACGGAGCTCTTTCCACATGTTTGAAGCCTTCTCACACTAAAGGATGGACTGTGCAATTTCCTTGCTCATCGAATTTTTTAGTCAATTAAGAACAAGCATGTTGCCCCTTTCCCAAAAAAGAAAAATCCCATAATTCTTTGGTGGTTATGCAATTGTGCCATCAACGAATCCTAACTTGTTCTTTGTTAATAGACTCATCTTCATCGCACGAGACCAATTGTGATAATTCCCATCTATGAGTGGTGGTGAAACAAGGACGGTGGAGGGGCTCTCATTTGGATGTATATATGAAGGATTTTATGCATTTTGTGCATCTTGTAAAGTATAGGGATACATGGCTTCATTAGCCATTGATGCGTACAATAGATCTCTCTCTAAAAGAGCGTTGATATGTTAGGGTTGGATTTGTTAGTGTTCGTAGTGTTAGAGGTCACTATGAGAAAGTAAAGAAAGATGGAAAGGATAAATTTGTAAAAAAAAAAAAAGGTTTTAGAGAAACAATGTGAGTTCTTGTATTCAATCTTGATTAAGAGGATGAAGGAGAAAAAATATATATTTATGAATCTTTAATTATTTCGATTAATTACATAACAAAACACAAAAATATAGATTGCTAAGATATTATTATTATTATTATTATTATTATTATTATTATTATATAAATCAAGTAAATATTTATAATTATAAAAGAAAATTAAAAAAAGAAATTAATAGAATGAAAATATTCCATCTCTAATATAAATAGACTAGTTTAATAATATAAAATAAAATAATATTTTCTCTTTATATTTAAAAATAATATCTTTTAATGAAATGTTTAACAAAGAGATTTTGAGCTTTATTTACAAATAAATTCAACTGTGATAACTATATGTCATATTAAAATAAATTAAAATGTGTTTAAGGAAACTTTGCGTCCATGCATTATCTATATCACCAATATTCATATATTTTAATTGATTAATAAATATTAATTTTTAATATATAATTTAACATTAGTAAATATCATCTCTCTTGATATAATTGTTTAAGTATGAAATAACAGGACATTTATATTTATATATGGTATATTCACATAAAAAAATTTCATATATCATATAAGATTTTAGTTTTTATTTCTTTTCTTTTCCTTTTTCTAAAGCTAAGAACAAGAAAAAATATAAAAAAAAATAGAATTAATCATAAATAGATTAATATATAAAAAAAATTAAAAAGAAACCCAAAATAATTTTATAAAATTTATTACATTATTTTATCCATTTTTATTTATTTATCTTTTATTGAACAATTTTATTTTTATTTTATTTTATTTTTCATGTATTTTTATTTATTTGTTTTATTTTTATTCAATTTTTTTATAAATTCTTACAAAAAAAAAGTGTATTTTTATTCACTAAAACTTATTTAAAACTTAATAAAACTTATATTTTGTTTAATATATATTAAAATAATAAAAAAGTCTATTTTTTTTAATTTACTATTATTTTTATTATTAGTTTGATTAATCTTTAAATAACTCAATATTATTTTTTCACTATAATCGTTAAATTATAAAATATATATAATTTTTATTAAACAACTGCATATGAAAATTTCTTAACTGAATTCATAAAATTAAAACTAATTAATATATATATATATATATAATATTAAAAAGATTGAGATGTCAAAATTTTAATTTATGAAAAACTTCATTCATTATATTATTTTTATTAATATAATTATAATTAAATTATATTTTTATTATATAATTTTATATGAAATTGAATCGTTCTAATAAAATAAATTAAATTAATATTAAAAATAAAAATAATAATAAAACTAAATAATTTTATATGAAATTGAATCATTTTAATAAAATAAATTAAATTAAAAAATAATAAAATATTTAATTATAAATTTACGATTGAACATTTGATTATTTATGTGATAGTTTAAAAAGATTTTTATGTTCATAAAGAAGATAAAAAAATTATATCAAAATGGAGTATGAGGAGTAATTGAAAATTAATATAAAATTCACGAGTCTTTTCTAATAAAAATATTAAATTAAAATTACTTTAATAAATATATTTTTGTATAAAATTTATTGATTTATATTAAATTAAAGATATTTTATATGAAGTTAGAAGATTNAATATCTTTTTCTATATGAATAACAAAAATGCTGAATTATTAAAAAATTTACTATCAAAATAATACCTTTTCTTTTATTAGTAGTTATATTAAACAAGTTATGAAAAAAAAATTCATTTGAAGTCTTTGGATTATTTTAGAATAGATTAGTTAGAAATAAATCTAAACACGAAAAGAAAAAATATATACTTATTAAGTAATTATAATGATATTTATAATTTTTTTTAATATTTATAATAGGATAGATGATATAATTATTTCAAACATTAAGAAAATTAGTATAATTTATAAAGAGTGTTAAGATAATCTTTTTTTAAATAATTAAGACTATTGTAAAGATAAAAGGAACATAAGTGTAATTATTGTTAAGTGTCATAAAAATTATAATCAATAGATGGAATCAAAGCATTGATGGTTAAATTGGCATTGATGACACGAAGAATATTTAAAAATATAGAATTTTACATTATAAATAAATAATTTTATCATACATTTACTAAAGAGATGTAGTTGTGTAGTGGACATTCTACATTTAAGGTAGGCAGTTTCATTTTCTTTCAAGTAAAATTCTCTCTCACCCTATAATCAATAGTAACACATTTTCCTAATCAAATTGAAGGTCGTACAGACTACAACAACTTAGGATTTTCATCCTATAGACCGATCTCATCCAAATTTAATAATAACAAGTTATGCATACTTTTAATATCTAACATATTTATAATTAATCAATATTTTCACTCTTTTTTTTCAATCACGGACCAATTTTGTTTTGAAGATATGTATGTTTCATTTTGTATATTTTATCTTCTATCATTAATGTCACAATTTTTAAAGTACACGTAGAATGAAATGATGCAGGTCGTGCCCTATATATGTATGTTTCATTTTGTATATTTTATCCCCTACCATTGATGTCAATTTCGTAATTTATGCAATGATGGAATGGAATGGCGTAGGTGGTGCCCTATATATGTAGTTTTTTCTCTACCATATGTCACAATATCTATGTGTCACAATATATAAGAGTAACACATTTTCCTAATCAAATTGAAGGTTGTGTAGACTTAGGGTTTTCATCCAATCGACCGATCACATCCCTACAACAACTTAGATTGAAACATTTCTCTCTTTCTCTCTGCATTTCCCTTCACCAATTACACCTCTTTTTTTCTGTCATTGTTGTCATATTGAGGAATTGTCAACTCCTTGTTAGTAATAAGTGGAAACTAACGTAGTTTCTTCTTCTTTTTCTTCTACAAATCAAAGTTGTTCTAGTAAGATGGNAAGATAAGACTAAATATCATACATGCCTTTCAATCTAAATTTTACATCAATTAGATAAGCACGAAAAATTTATGAATAGATTTTATAAATTAATATTAATTTTTTTATGCTTAATTCTGATCATTTTGGAAGAAAGTGGTTGACAATCCTATATATTTGAATTTTGTTAATAATATTTTCAATTTAAACTTAATAAATTAAAATATAATGTGTTAATCCTATGAATTTTTTTTTCTCTTAAAAAATAAATTTATAATTTTTTTTAAAGTTTAATCTAAATAATTATCCACGTCAAATTAAAATATAATAAAACATTAACACTACTAATTAATTGATAATAAATAAAAAATTATTCCTATTTTTTATATTTTTATACAATATATATTAATATATTATAATAATAAATAAAAATAATAAATAAATAATTTTTTGATCTTATTTCTTTTTTACAATAATCAATAATAATTAATAATGTACATATTTCTTTTATTTTAAACCTTTTAATTTTTAAATTTTAATAGTCTATAATATATATATATATATTTTAATCATTTATAATCTTCGTTAATTTATATATATATATATATATATATATATATTTTAAAAGTATTATTATTTGATTTAGTTTAATTCTTTTCTCGATTAATAATAGTTATTACAAAAGAAATATAATTCAAATATAAAATGAAATATCTTGATAAGAAAAAAAATATTTTTTATATAAAAAATTATATATTTAAATATTTTAGATTAAAAAAATATAATTTAGATTTAATTTATATATAATTTTTTATAAAATATATAATATTAGAAAATATAATTTAATTATATTAGATTAAGAATGAAAAATAAAATTTGATTATAATTTTTTACTATTTTAAATTTATATTTAATATTTTATATAATTTTATTATTGATTATATAAAATTTTTAGATTTTTATAAGAAAAATTGATTATAAATAATATAAAAGTACTTAAAAATAAAGTTCATATCTTTAAATTTAATTAATATTTAATTTTTTTATAAATATAAAAAATTATATTTTCATATTTTATTTTGTATTATTATTAATTATAAAATAATTATTTCAAATTTTTTTATTAATTTTTTTAAAATTTATTTTTATTCATTATCATTAAAATAAGATACATAAATAATTATTTTATCCATAATTAAACTAAAAAAATATATTAAATTTTTTTATCAAAATATTCTAAAAGAATTAATTTTATTTTTTAATATAAAATAGTAAAAACACGTTTTTTATTTATATATATAATAATAATAAATTAAAATTTAAATTTTGGATAACCCTAACATCCTCTTTCCCTCCTTTATCAACTTCTATTCTACTAGTCCCTTTAATTCTTCTCTATCATAAAATCATTATTTTCATCATTCAAATGCATTGATAAATTTATTTTCATCTACCAAACTCACACAAAATAAATAAATAAGATTGGGACAGCTTTTATGTGACTCTATTACTACTGCATCTACCTAATTAGTATTTTAATAATGAGGTTGATGAAGGTTTTGAGCAACAACTTAGGGTTTTCATCACATCCCTGCAATAACTTAGGATAGAAACATTTCTCTCTCTCTCTCTCTTTGCATCTCCCTTCACCGTCTACACCTCTCTTTTTTTCAGTCATTGTTGTCATAATGAGGAATTGCCAACTCCTTGTTAGCAATAAATAGAAACTAATGTGACTTCTTCTTCTTTTTCTTCTCCAAACCAAAGTCATTTCACCTGTCACATTTCCTTCCTCTTTTACCATACATCATGGTCTCATTTATCATATTTTCCCAATCAAATTGAAGGTTGTGCGCAATAACTTAGGGTTTTCATCGGATCAAACGTGCAACAACTTAGGATAGAAACATTTCTCTCACTCACTTTGCATTTCCTTTCACCCACTACACCTCTTTTTTTATGTCATTATTGTCATATTGAGGAATTGCCAACTCTTGTTAGCAATAAATAGAAACTAACGTTATTGGTTTTTCTTTTACTAGATTGAAACTTTATTTGTTTTCAATCTGAATTTTATATAAATTAAATAAACATAGTAAATTTATGTATAGATTTTACGAATTTAATTTTTTTAATTACTAAGATAATTTTAATTTTGTAGATTTTTTTTAAAATTATATATTAAAATATTATTTTTAATTTTTTTTTCTTAATTATGATAATTTTAAAAAAAAGTGGTTCATAATTATATATATTTGAATTTTTTCTATAATATTTTTAATTAAAATTTGATAAATTAAAATTTAATCTATTAATTCTATTAATTTTTTTTCTGTTAAAAAATAAATTTATAATTTTTTTAAATATTTTTAGAAGTTAATATGAATAATTTTTTTTAATAATTTAAGATCAAATTAAAATATAATAAAACATTAACATAACTAATTAATTGATAATATATAAAACATTATACCTATTTTTTATATTTTTATACATACATATTAATATATTATAAAAAAATAAAAATAATAAATAAATATTTTTTTTATTTTATTTCCTTTATACAATAAACAATATTCAATAATATATATTTTTAATTTGTATAATTATCTTTTATTTATATATATATATATATATTTTTTTTTTAAACTAATGATTTAATTTAACTTTTTTTCTTGTTTAATAATAATTATTAGAAAAAATATATATTTTTTTATGATAAATAAAATATTTTTTTTAAATAAAAAATTATATATTTAAATATTTTATATTAGACAAATATAATTTAAATTTAATTTATATGTAATTTTTTATATAATTTTATATTAAAAAATACAATTTGATTACATTAGATTAAGAATGGAAAGAAAAATTTGATTATAGTTTTATATTATTTTAAATTTATATTTAATATTATATAAAATTTTATTATTGATTATATAAAATTTTAAGATAATAATATTTAGATATTAGATTTTTATAAGAAAAAATATTATAAATAATATAAAAATATTTAAAAATGAAATTCATAAAATATATTTAAATTCAATTAATATTTAATTTTTTTTATAAATATAAAAAATTATATTTTCATATTTTATTTAGTATTATTATTAATTATAAAATAATTATTTTAATTTTTTTTATTAATTTTAATTTTTTTAAATTTATTTTTATTCATTATCAGAAAAATAAGATGTATAAAATTATTATTTAATTCATAATTAAATTTGAAAAATATAATAAAAATTGTTATCAGGATAAATTTTATTTATTTATTAATTTTTTTAATATATAATAATAAAAAGTATTATTTTATTTATATATAATAATAATAAATTAAAATTAATATTTTGGATAACCCTGACTTTCTCCTTCCTTTGTCAAGTTTTGCTTGTTAGTATTACCTGTAAAATCATTATTTTTATCATTTGAATGCATTGATAAATTGACTTTCATTTACGAAACTTAATCAAATTTTAATTTAAAATAATTTTATAAATGAAAAATAAAATATTTTTTACATAATCATGAATTATCTATTAAATCTTCACCGAATTTATTGATTTAGAAAATTATATGAGCTACTTTCCATTCTTATGTGAACAAAAAAAAGGTGCAAGACAAAATGAATGGACTAAGAAATTTAGTGTCAAAATAATATTTATTTTTTTATTAATAGTTATATTAAACAAGCTACAAAGAAATTTATGAAAAAAAAAATCATTTATAGTTTTTACATGTAAATAATAAAAAAATATTTTATAATAGATTAGTTAAAAATAAATCTAAACACGAAAATGAAAAATTATATACTTATTAAGTAAATTACAGTGACATCTATGATTTTTTTTTTAATTACTCAAATTTTTTATTTTTTTTTAATATTTCTAACAAGATAGATGATGTAATGTTTTCAAACATTAAAAAAATTAATTTAATTTATAAAGAGTCTTAGCATAATTTTTTTTAAATAATTATGACTATTATAAAGATAAAAGAAATATAAATATAATTTTATTATGTGTCATAAAAATGAGAGACTGATTGAATCAAAGCAATGGTTGTTAAAATGGTGTTGATGACATGAACAATATTTAAAAATATAGAGTTTTACATTGCAAATAGATAATTTTATCATGTATTTACTAAATAGATGTGGTTGTGTAGTGAACACTCTATATTTAAGGTACATGGTTCTATTCTCTTTCAAGCAAAAATCTCCCTCCCACCCTTTAATTTTTCTATAGCTTGCATCACAATATACAACAACAATACATTTTCCTAATCAGATTGCAGGTTGTGCAGCACAACAGCAACTTAGGATTTCAGATCAATCGATCTCATTTGAATTTAAAAATAAAAAATTATTCATACTTTTAACATCTAACACATTTATAATTGACCAACACTTTTACCATTTTCATTTCTATCACTAACGAGTTTTTTTTTTTGAAGATATATATGTTTCTTTTGTATATTTTTCTCCTACCATTAAAATCGGTTTAAGCCTAAAAGTTTATTATTAAGAAGGAAATGTTTGGTAAACTAGGTTGTGAGTTCTTGTATTCAATGTTGAAGAAGAGGATGAAGGAGAAGAAATAGATTTATGAATCTTGAATTATTTCAATTGATTACATAAAACGCAAAACAACACACAATGCTAACATAAGTTATTGTTGTATATATGTACGGATAATATAAGAACCTGCCTGAAGAGAAAAGACATGAGAAAGGAAAAAAGACAAATAGATTTTATGATAATAACATATAAGTCATAACAAGGATATAAATAGGACAATATATTAATAGTATAAAGACTAAATTATCCTTAATTAATAAATAATAATAAATATATAATATTCTAACTTCTTCCCTCAAACTCACAATGCATTAGCATGAAGCATAAAGAGTTTGTCAATTAAAAAATGAAAACCTTTAACAAAGTGGGATTTTGTAAACAAATAAGCAATTTGCATAGTCGAAGAAATGAAAGGCAATGTAATGATTCCATGTTGAAGATGATGACAAGTGAAATGATAATCACTTTCAATATGCTTTGTGCATTCATGAAATACCGAGTTATNTATTTTTTCTCACCATCCCCATAGTGTATGAGACAAATGGATGCATTTCGATTAGGGTCATATTCTATGGTTACGATTCTACCATATATATATGTAAAAATATGTCGTAATGGAAATTAATCTAGCAATATAATATGAAGAAGATCATGTATTAGAATCTGACTGATCACGCGTATTAACCCCCCTCAAACTATGGAGAATGTATATTAGTCATTCCTAGTTTGAAGTTTTATCAGGTGGTTTACATCCAGATCCCAGGTATTATTACTTGTTAGTGCCTCTAGCTCTTGATCCATGGCTATCCTCCAATATTCATGTTTGATGTCTTCAAAATATCTAGTGGGTTGAGGTGTAGTGGTGATATTCATAACAAAAGATTGATATAAATGTTTTAAATAATTATAGGAAGGCACTTGAGAAGGAGGATACAAATTATCTTTGCTTGAAGAGTGATGTGGCAAAGTAGTGGCAGCAACAATTATAGGAGGATTTTGTCTTTTTCAGGTTCCAACTCAATTTGTGGCAAAATGTAATCAAAAGGTTCCACAAGAATAAAATTGGACAAGGGAATACTAGAATCAATAGTAGTATTGGTAAATGATTGCAGTCTATATGGAAAGATATTTTCATGGAATATGACATTCCTAGATATTAACAACTCTCTAGTGTTGAGATCATATACAATATAACATTTTATGCCATTTTTATATCCCAAGAAAATGATTTTTGTGGCTTTAGGATCAAATTTAGTCCTATGACTAACAAGTGTGGAGGAGAAACAAAGTGATCCAAAGACCATGAGTTAAGTCAGGTCAAGAAGACATTTATATATAAGAGTTGATAAGGGCACCTATTATCTAAGACTGGTGTAGGGATCCTGTTGATGAGATAAACTGAGTGCATAATTGCGTAAGACCAAAACATTTTGGGAAGTTTAACTTGAAAGAATAAGGCTCTAGCAACATTGAGAATATGTTGGTGTTTTCTCTCTATTATGGAGTTTTCTACACAACCTGTTTGGTGAATTATTCCTTTTATAGCATAAAATTGGTCAAGTTTAAACTTCATACCATTATCAGTTCTAATACCTTTAATTGTGGTTTGAAACTGATTGTCTACCCACGCACAAAATGTTTAAATTAAAGGTTTAACTTCTGTCTTATTTTTTAATAAATGAACCCAAGTGTGTCTAAAGTAGTCATCCACTATAATAAGGAAATAAGAGTGACCATGTATGGATATTTCAGAAACAAGACCCCAAATATTAGCATGAATCAATTCAAATATTGCAGTGGTAGAACCTACATCCTAATTTGTGGTAGAAGAAGAACTCAAAGAAAAACTCAATTTTCTTTGTTTTGTAAAATGACATATATCACAAACATGATTTTTGTTACAATGAATAAAAGGAAACATTTCACTAATTGCTTGACCTCTATTAAACGATGGATGACCTAATCTATAATGGCATAAATTGGGAAAACTAGAAGGAAAACTATAGGAAAGTTTTTCTGAAATGATATTGTGAATAGATGATTGAGAAGACTCGGTTGTCTGTGTGAAAATGTATAAACCTCTTTCTTTTTTAGCCTTGCCAATCACCTTGCAAACATTGGAATCCTATATCGAATAAGCCTCATCAAGGAAACTCAATTTCAATTTACGATGAAGAGTTTGAGATAATTTTGTAACTGATATTATATTGAACTTGAAATTTGGTAGAAATAAAACATCAGTCAAAACAAAATTGGATGAAATATGAATTGTGCCAGAAATGATGGTTAAAATAAAGATTTCGTTGGGTAGACATACTTTGATAGGTGGTATGTGTTTATATATAGTAAAGTTATTAAGGGAATTCAAAATGTGGTTTGTGACACCAATATCCAAGATCCATCTAGATATAAATACATTATCATTGCTTGTTGAATCTAAATCAGTACAAGTGTTTACATGAACAGTATGTTGTGTGGAGTCCCTCTGATCTTGTTGTGGCAATAAGGCCGATAAATTTTGATATTGGCTTGTAGTAAGACTAAAACATGCACTTCCTTGTGTATCGTTTCCTAATAAATCTTCTGGGCAGTTGGTCTTATCTTTTTTAACAACCACCATATTTGTAGATCTTGAACTATCTCTAAACTTAAAGCTAGCAAGGAAACCATGGTTCCTATAACAAATATCAACTGTGTGACTCATTTTTCCACACCACGAACATTTCTTGAAAGTGTATTTATATTTCCAACCATTACTATTTCCTTGATTTCTTTTAGATTTTAATGCATCATTACTAGCCGCAATAAGAGCCTTTGGGACAAAAACATTCTCAATGGTAAATTGTCGTTCCTGTTGAACAACCAATGCAAAAACTCTATTCACATTAAGAAGATTATCCAAGAGCACCCAGTTATGATCTGATACTGGAATATTGGTCACTTAACACTCGTAAGAATCTAACCACTTGAGTCTTATTTCGCTCCTCTTCAATTTCTTTGATTGCACGGATTGCATGTACAAATAAAAAGAGGATTCAAAACATCTAATTCATCCCATAAAGTTTTTAGTGTAGTATAAAATTTTGAGACAGAACTGTCACCTTGTCTCTGACTGAAGATTTCCTCTTAAATTTCTGAGATTCTAAATAGATCAACATGAGAAAACCGCTCACGGAGCTCTTTCCACATGTTTGAATCCTTCTCACACCAAAGGATGGACTGTGCAATTTCCTTGCTCATCGACTTTTTTAGCCAATTAAGAACAAGCATGTTGCCCCTTTCCCAAAAAAGAAAAATCCCATAATTATTTGGTGGTTATGCAATTGTGCCATCAACGAATCCTAACTTTTTCTTTGTTAATAGACTCATGTTCATCGCACGAGACTAATTGTGATAATTCCCATCTATGAGTGGTGGTGAAACTAGGACGGTGGAGGGACTCTCATTTGGATGTATATATAAAGGATTTGATGCATTTTGTGCATCTTGTAAAGTATAGGGATACATGGCTTCATTAGCTATTGATGCGTACAATAGATCTCTCTCTAAAAGAGCATTGATACCATAACCAATTGAGAATTTGAATTTGAGGAAACAGAAAAATCAATTTTATTCATATTGAAAATCCACACAAATATATAGAGGTCAAGTAAAAATGTAAGACTACAAATAAGGTAACAAGTGCAAATATTAAGGGATATTAAGGGAATAAAATCTTTATAAAGATGGAATAAAATAATTATAAAGATTTGTGAAAATCTGTCATAATGGAGACTAATCTGATAACATAATATGAAGATTTTGATCACATGTATTAGAATATGACTGATCAAAGTGTATTAGTAATAATTTAAAAAATTTATTAGAAGTGTACTCACCGCCAAAATCGCAACGAAAGCACTTAATAATAATATTATGTTGGGTTTTAAAAAAAGCAAGAAAACATAATATATATATATATATATATATATCAAAAAACTCAGAACAATGTTTCATATGATAAACCCAAAATCATCAATAAATGAAATATAATAATGAGATCCGCCTTTGGTAGGAACTGGTGATGGACCCATACATCATAATGAATCAAGTCAAAAGATATATGAGAGGTAAAAACACTTTTGGTAAAAGGTAAGATAATAAATTTAACAAGTTTACAACAACAACAATAAGAAATATCACTAATTTGTAAATCAAGAATCCATAAAGCAGAGGACATATCTGAAGAGTTCAAAGAAGACAAATATTTTAAGATGAAGCAGACATGGCATGTGATGGAGTTGTAAGAAATTGTTGAAATTTTTCTATAAGATAAACTACTTGAGAAGTGGTATTGGAAGTATATGAATGCTCAATAGGAGAAGTAATGACAACATGAGAAGATGAGCATTCAGAATATTTAGGATTTGATTGATTGGTAGAAGATCGCCATGGAGGTAACTGTTGAGACTTCAATAATTTTGGGCATTGTCCTTTCTAATGACCCTTTTCTTTATAGTAATTACATTCGTGATGACTAACCCTTCCTTGAAATTTTCCTTTTATTAAATGGAGCAACAAAGATAAATGGAGGAGCAAAGAGAGAATTCCTTTATCAGAAGTAAGATTGGACTTAAGTCATATTTCTTTAGCCAACAACATATTAACAACAACATCAATAGTAGGGAGAGGATGACGATGTAAGATCATCCCCACGTATTCCTTCAAAATCGTCTCAAAGGGCCATAAAAAATTAAACCAAAAGTTGTTCTCAAATATCAATATACACTTTAAGAGCTTGCAATTCAGCAAGTTCATAATCTGCATCAGTATAAGCTTCAAGAGTTAGTTTTGAATTTCTTTTTAATAGTATTCCCTTTTCAAGGTTGTCCTTCAAGTAATGTAGAATTCTATAAGCAGCTTGAAGATGAGATTCCTTTGGTTCATGCATAAATAAGCTGATGACATTCATTGAATGAGCAATGGTTAATCATGTGTGAGCTAAATATATTAATTTTCCAACTAGTCTCTGATACATCTTTTTCTCTACTGTTGGTTCATCTTCAGCCTTACATAACTTGTGATTAGGATCCACTGGAGTTGATAATGGTCTATACCCAATTTTTTTAGTTTCTACCAATAAATCAGTTATATCAATAGAGACTTCACTTTTCTCCTAGGAGACAAACTTAGAACCTCTTTCGGGAACACGCCTAGAAACTCCTTCACTATTGGAATATCACTCGTTTTACTCCCTACCTCAACCTCTATCTAAGTAGGAATATCGTAGCATGCAAAATCATCACTCAACTCCTCCTTCCATATTTGATTAGCAGACAACAACTCCCGCTTCAGCGAATTAGGGGAAAAGATCAACTCTTTCAGACCACAATCGATAAGAATACGGTTTGCAAACAACCAATCTATCCCTAAAATTACATCTAGGTTTGGAAAGAAAAGCAAACTAGATTCACCTTAAATCTGTATCCCTCTACTCTAACTGGACATTGGACCATTGGACACAAGCTCAAGATGCTTTCATCCTACTAAAAACTAGCGTAAAAGCTATATCTCTAAAGGCAGTCCTTGTATAAACAAACCTATCACATCAACACGAACATCTAACACAAAAGAGTGTGTCGCTCCAAAATTCAAGTAACACTTTAAGCTGACTACCATAAAAGAAATATAAATCTTTCACTAGATTATAAGAATTTTAATAGTTTAAGAAAGAAATTAATCTTTGACGAAGTCTTCAGTGTGCAACTTCAATACTCTATCAAGTTTACTTTCTTCCTTTAAACATTCTGCCTACTTGATATGAAAACGACACAAAACAATTTTTTTTTCCAACTAAGCAAATGACTTATCTCTAAAGAGGAAAGAAAATATTTAGTGAGGACTAAGCCTTAACTTAGATATCATAAGAAAATTTGAGAATAAGTTGAATTAGAATAAAATACTCAAATTCCTTAAATCATAACAAACAACTATACAAAACACTTGCACAATAAAACATAACAAATCTCATTCTCTCAAATCAACTTAAGACATAACCTATAATACTCAACCAGTGAGGCAAACCCAAAACCCTAGGTCATTCTAAGGAACTCACCGCTCTGATACCATTAAATGTAACATACCTAAATTACTAGTTTATTTTAATACATTTCATAATATTTCAAGATTTAAAAGGGACTAATTCTCTTACATTGTTCGGGAAAACTAAATAAGACCCTAAGATATAAATTACAATTTTTTTTCATCCCTTAATATTTCTAACTCCAACTACAACCGCCCTACATCTACTGTCGCCCAACTGATGAACCTTCTCCAGACCTGACATCTGCTCCCATGCAAAATACACAATCATAGTAGTTAACATACACAACACAGCAAAGAAGGGTAAGCTAGTAAGCTAGTGATATAAAAGAACATACATGAATTTATAAAATAGATAAGACATTCAACACAATCTAATCCAAGTGTAAGGGTCTACCTAAGGCTTTACACATAATAAAATTCACACATCACAAACAAGACTGACGCCTTCCGGAAGACTGTATGGATTTCGAATATCTAGGACTAGAACCTGATGTGTACTCCAGGACCATAGGCCTAACCGGCCGACCACAAAGTCGTTTTCACCCCAGGATCATCCATAAAACATCACCATACCCGTCTCACATCAGGGTAGCCTCACTAACTATCACAAAGACAATTGGTAAGACCTCCATCGACTTTCACCACATGACAATCTTAGTCTATGTGACCTAGAGAGTCATTAAGGTTTGGATGCCCTATAACATATCCCTAAACCCATACACACTACATTACCAACATCATACTCATATCATAAAATCAAGCTCCCCTCAATAGGAGTACCAATGCCTCATGCCAACATAAATATCATTCATTTCATTATAAACTTCTACTCAATATGAATTACACAGCCTCTTGCCCATTTCATGTTCATCATTCTCAATCATACATTTCTACACATTATTAATCTCAAATTGTATTATCTACAGTTCAAATATACTAAGGCAACTAAACAAGGAACTACAACACCAGTCAATTAGCTCCATATCAAATTATCACATTTTATTCAAGGATTCAAACAAAATTCATGCCATAAGTTTAGTCACAATAGATTACTTTAGGCCTGTTTTCATAAATTATTGAGTCACTATTTCAAAGTAGATTCTTCTCCAAAATTTCAATCAACCAACTCCAATTTACCACACCACCAAATCAACTCAAATCAGATTCATAGGTTTAATAAGGTTCAACTCAATTGAAAGTTATACCACCTTCCATTTCAAACACATCAATAATCACAATAAGCACAATTTGATACAAAGCAATCAATCCATCTAACTCTTACTCATTTACAATAATTTTAGCATACATTTCAATATAAGAATTAGGAAATTTCAGCACAGTCAAATCACAAGTTCCACAATCCTCTCAAACCTGCACATTTTCATACAACCTAAAACTAGATTCTTATCATTCAAAATTCAAGCAAACTCAATTTGAAATAAATAAGAATACCACTAAACATGGACATAGTACTCAAATCATCACTGTCTAATTTGTCAATTCCACAAACCATGACAACAATTAACAAGTGTAGATTCTTCAACCATTTAACACACACATATTCAATCACAGTCCAGAGTATATCAGTCCATAACAGGCCTAAAATCAGATTCTCTTGTAGAATTTTATTTGAGGGATGATCCAATTTCATGTGCCACAAAGTAAAGATACTTTTATTATTAACGAGAACAGTATGTTGAGATGAAGATTGATACGAGAAAGTACTTGAATTAGAAACATTAAAGTTTTTATTTTTTAAGAGATGAAATAGGCCTTGATCCTTTTTAACTACTCCAATAATCTAGAAGACAGTTGTTTGTACAATAACAAAATAATTTTTATAGAAAATGACCAAGACAACCATTGAAATTAGTCAATTTTAGAATAGGAATTAATTGAACCAAAAAATCAAGAACAAATAGAGTGTCATGAAGAATTAGATTTCCTAAAATAATTGTATCAGAAAATTTAGCAATGACTAATTGATGATTAGGTAAACAAATTGAGATAGGAAAAATTGGTGTAAGATTAGTAAAGATAGATTTAAAGGGACAAATGTGATCAGTAGCACCATTATCTAAATATCTAAGTAGAAGAGGAAGGTACAAAATCTGAAGAATTGATAGAACATTAATGAACAGTTGACATTGGAAGGAAGGCTTTCTGTGATTGGTGTAAGAGAGAAAGTATGGCTTCATATTGTTCCTTTGAGAAACCAAATTGAGTACTTGATTTATCAACCTCT